>JACSYO010000669.1:0-595000 GCA_016806645.1 Ophiodon elongatus | reverse complement strand
AAAAACATACATCTGCCTGGATTTAGGAGAGGCTAATGGTGACTGTAATTATTATACAGCCCCGGGCAAAAAAGGCATAGCATAATGTCTGTCACACACACACACATACACACACACACACACAAACACACCACAGCACTCAGAGTCTAGCCCTCTGTTTAACAGTGACAATAATATTAGAGAGACAGAGAGAGAAAGAGAAAGAGCTTGTTGTTTTGTACCCCCCACGCCCTCTGTGGACCTGCTACTGGCGGAGCGCTGAACAGGAGAGGGGAATGTTGCCATGGAGACCGTTTCCATCTCTAGCGGCAGTCGGAGGGGTGTATGTGTGCCAATAGCTCTCAGACTTAGTTGCTGATGCTAGCTGTAATTCAGCAGACAGAGCGAGTGCTGCAATAGAGTGAAAACCTGCTCCTGCATCTGGGGGAGTGTGCGCTGTTCAATGCAGCACACAACTTCAGACAATAGAGTCCCTGTAGACGGGCTCGTCTCTTCACATAAAGCTGCTGTGCATGGTGGGAATGTGTCATAGAATATATGAGTGTGTGTGTGTGTGTGTGTGTCTTTCCCCCTTGTTTCATTTAATTGTTGACGAGAAAGACAGCAGAGGGATTCTTACGTCTATGTGTTGATAATGGCTTGAGGTGTGGGGGGGGGAACCCTAATCATATTCGAATCAAGAAACTAATTAATGTTTCACAGACAAGACACATTCTGACCTAATTACATCCGAGGAGTACCCCACTGACGCACCATATCGTTGTTGCACACACAAACGTTAGTTATCTCTCTTTCTATATCTGCATGCACAGATATGTGGAGTTCCACCGTCCTCCCCCCAACACACACACACACACACACACACACACACACACACACACACACACAAAATGGTCACTTCCAACACCATCAGGCCAAAGCCACTGCTGTGAATCGAATTGAATCAGCTTTGCAAATTCTTGCATTCTTCAACCTTCTCTTCTCTTTCTCTCTCTCTCTTTTTGTCCTCTATACTTTTTTTCTGTCTCCCCCTCTCTGCTCCCCTCATCATCAACCCATTAAGTCACTGAGGAGAAACAGTAATTGATGGGTGCCATTAATGAGTTTACACACGGATACGTCCTTCAATCATCTCACCGAATGAAGCGTCGGCGGAAGCCAGTGAAGCTGAAACTCCGAGTAACGTGATGGAATGCTTCCCTAAATGAGTTTTTCCTCATGCAAATGTATTCAAAGCAGACAAGGCAATCTATTTAACCTCAGTCACTGATGGAATTGTGTTAAAATGGCAACGCACGCTGTTTTCAGTTAAACTTTCATTAAAGGAAACAAGCTGACGAGCAGGTGGGCGGGGTCTGTCGTGATTTCCGCTTGCACCGGATCAGAGTTTTATTACGTGAGCAGCAGCAAGTTCAAAGTGAGCCGGTAGTAGCAGCAGCAGGTTGGTGATCCGGCTGATCACATGTGTACTTTCTCACACATACACACACACACACACACACACACGCACACACACGCACACACACGCTCTCTCTCTCTCTCACACTCACAGCTTCATCAGCAGACCATAACCAGATGAGGCCCATAAATCCTGTGGCCAGCCAGGTCTGACAAAGACAGGTCAGCGCTTCTTGATGCATCAGAGGGATGCTCGAGATAACACACATCCATCACCAGTAATAACACAGACAAGCCTGCTGCTGTGATGTGTGTCTGTGTGTGTGTGTGCAAATGTGTATACGACTGAAATAACACAGGCTCCTATCTATTTCTGTTCACCAATCTGACCCTCAATAACTCCCCTTCGGCATGCAATATAGAATCGAGACTCAAACCGGTTGGATGGAAACATAGATATGCATTGATTCTGGAATGAAAAGCATGCACGAGGAGCCAGAAATGCAGGGCGGGGAACGAGGATATTGAATGTATTTATAGATGCCCGTGCATGCAACATCTATCACGCATAACAGAAAGGGCCACGAAAACAAAAGAGGGGGGAAGTCTGGGGAGGTAAGTAGGTCGATAAAAGTTCGTAGAGTACAGTGCGTCTCATCAGTACAGACTACAGCAAAGACCGGAATAGGAGCACCCTGGCTAACCTCTAGACAACATGTAATCCTGGGGGTTGAAAAAAGAAACAAATAAACAAACTGAGGCCTGATCCTGTGGCGTTAGAGGGTTGTGTAAGACAGTCAGACCTGCAATGGTGTGACTCCATGGAAAGCTAGTTGTGTAAGTGGTGTGCAATAATTCCAGGTAGAGGGAGGGACGTGAGCAACACGGTGTCGTGTAAATGCTTTGTTAGCGGTGGACGCGGAGAGGAGAGGATTACAGCACTTGTGCTGAGCTGCCTGCGTCAAAGGATCAGGCCGGGGGATAATTCAGGTCCGTTCTCGCGCTCTCTTTCACTCGCCGCCCTTGTTCCTCCCGTGATAATCAACTATATGAATCAATCTGCACCAAGGAACATGAACACACATGTATCGCAAATTCGATTCACCATTTCCGTGCTGAATAGGTGGCCGATAATGGCTTCTTTCACACCACAAACAATGTAAACCAATCGAAAATGTTTTAATAAACCCTGTTACCTATACTGGTCCAGAGCCCAGCCATATGATTAAGGGTTTATTAGGCTTTAATAGCTGCACACAAAGCAACAGAGCACAATGCAGCTCTCTTCATCTGAAGAGCATGACTCTTTGTAAGATCTGGAGTGAACAAGCTAATTAACCTGGTTTTCTCCAGGATCAGCCCCTTGAGAATGAGACAGAATGTGTGTGTGTGTGTGTGTGTGTGTGTGTGTGTGTGTAGTCTCTCTTTTGTGTGTGCATGTGTGTGCTTGCTTTTCTGTATCCCCACACTCCAGGGAGTTGAGGGTGAAATGGGCGAGACGTGTTACTGCTTCACTTCTCACACTTCATTAACACATCGGCGTGGCACACATCTGACCACGGACACAACACGGGACAGGGCGGAACGAGAAGAAGTGGTGAGAAGCAGTGAACTCGCCGATCGATTCCTGCACGTGCTAACATGAATACCAAGTGAGACTGTTTCAAATGCTTGTTATTTGGTATTCTCTTAGAAATTGAAGATGTAGGAGGGGGATGGTGGGGAAGCAGGGGGGTGCATAGAATTATAATCCAGCAACAAAACAAAAGCTGTCTCTTCCCTCTCTATCTGTCTGTGTTGCTTTGGTGCAATCCCTTTCATGTTCCTGTTGTCGAGGCTGTCGTGAATCAAACGCTAGATGGCTGCTGTACAGACTGAAATCCTGTATCTGCAGTGACCTTATCCCCGAAGCATGAAAGAGTCCGAGTGACGCGGTTTCCTCGACAGGACACAGGAATTAGCTATCAAAACTTACAAATGTATCCCATTATAAAGTCCAGAAAGGTCAAACACTGCTTCCCCTTCTGGCTAGACTGACTCACGTATAGTACACCCATCGCAGCAGTGCCTCAAATGACCAGAAAGCCAGTTGAGAAATAGGATATTTTTTTGTAATCAACCTACAGTAGCAACACCACGGGTATTCTTTAATAAATTCTCATTAAATTTTCATCGAGCTGCAGACTTAATAAGAAGCTAATCAGGGGATGAAAGCAGCTGCTGAATAAGGAGTGTGACTCGCCCCAACTTCACAGCTTGCCATTAAGCACCCGACACCCCCACACAAACCCCCATACACACACAAGGACATTATCTTTCTTGCGCTATGTGCCGAGGCGGGGTTTCGGCGTTTTGAGTGTTTCGCAGTGAATAATGGATGGGACCTGGGGGTACGCTGGGCTAAATCTTTTTATGCCGGGGTCCTAAAGTGTGGCCCCAGGCCGTTTGCCTTGGCACAGGCAACCATAGGCGGTGCTCTGCTCTCATCAGCAGCTGCAGCAAAGGCTGTGAGCTTTATGTTACGGGACTGCATCAGTATTCAGCGGGTCTAGAGGGGTCACATCACACACAAGCTTGTACTCGCATCAGACAGACATATAAGCAGTGAGGGGAAATGAGAGAAACGAGGGGGAAGGGGAGAGAAGGTGGAAGGGATTACATGTCATACCAATAGATCTTTAGGTCATTGTTCCGGTAGCTAAATTGTGAAGGACCAGAAATCAATACCAAAGCAGACATTAGGTTAGGTCCTTCCTCACAGCGAGGAAGCTATTTACATTTCGACACCCCAAGTGGTGTTGTGCTGTTTGACGATTTCATCCATTAAAGGAACATCCAAGGTGCAGATTATGAAAATTAGCTGAGGTTCATGTTGTAGCAGCGTAACAGTCCATTGACTCAACACACACTGATATACATGAGCTGCAGTGAGACACACACCATCCATTTTATCACCATTAGCAACGTGTCATCTGCAGGCTGCTGGCAAATGCAAATCAGACCGTAATGCCATTTTCTTTCATCTACACAACGATGATGAATCTGGAAATATTTGCATTAAGGTGGAGTATACTTTTTTGTTTTTTCAACTATGGATGACCAGCACAGCTTTACTCCCAGTGTGTGCACATACACCCCAAGTCAATGTAGCCACCCACAGACCCACTGAGGCATGGGATTGGTACAAACCAAAGGTCAGTGCGAGTGACATCATTAAAATGTGACATCATTAAAGTGTCCTGCTGCTGTGGGCAAGCACGGCCTGAGGGAAATCCCTACCAGCCCGCCACCACTGGGCATGTATTTGATAGTGTGTGTGTGTGTGTGTGTGTGTGTGTGTGTGTGTGTGTGGTCCCAGATACTGGGATGTATGATCTTTGGCTTCAGACTGACTTCATACCACTTTAGGAGACAGGAAGCAAGTGTGTGAATAGGCACACACACACACACACACACACACACACACACACACACACACACACACACACACACACACACACACACTCATTCCTGGTATATGAGGTGTGACGAAAAGTCATAAATTACAGCAATAAAAAATAACAAAAGTAGAAGTTCCTTGTTTGAAAAGCGCAGATGGGCTGCAGACTAGACAGCCCTTTGCTTTTAGGAGACACATTTTACACCCTGAGTAACTCTCAGCCACTTTCTCCTCCTCAAATTAATGAAAGAGTGAAATGGAGAGACAGGAAGAAGCTGGAAGAGGAAGATCCCCTCCTGTTTTTCATCTCAGCGCACACATCAAACAAAGCTATCCATCACACCCAAACCCACCCCCCACTTCACTTCTCCTTGCTCTGAACCAGTTACTGTGTGTTTAGCGGTGACAGGGAATCATCTGTAAGAGCAGGAGCGGAGCAAATGATGATGCTCTCCCATATTTAAATTAAGAAAATAAAAACTCAGAGGAAAGCAGCAGGATAAGAATGAGACTCACTGTCTTCTGAGCTTTGACTTTGTCTATCCACCGACCTACAGTGGCATCAGTAACCTGAGCCCCCCCCCCTCCTCCTCCTCCTCCTCCTCCTGCAGCCACACATAACCCTCCCACAACCCATTCTGTATGTACCCTCCCTCCACACCCCTCTATCTATTCTATTCTATCAAAGTGCTTCGATCATTTGTGAAGACTGCTATTTGGTTGTTTAATTATGGGCTGCTCCTTCATATTTCATACTACATATTTCTGGAATATGTTTCTGTTTTGTCAAATTTTCAAATCTTATGGTAGGATGCTGAAATGAAAGAATAGATGGCTGCCCCAGTGCTGCAGAGACTATTATTAAAACGGACTGCACTGCAAATAAAACACCTAAATAAATCAACTATTTACAGTAATTAATGGAAAGAAAATAGACATCACCATAAACAAGACAGAAGTTGATTGAAATCTTGTATTAATCTGTCAAAATGAGTATTGAGGTGTAATTTGATATATTTAGAGGCAATGTACATGTATCACATGCCAGTATGTTTGGCCTGTGTAAAGCAGGTCAGTCTTTCACTGAGTATGATCAGTTCAATTTATTACTAGCTCACTGATAATCAGTACAGCAGTTAACATTTAGAACCAATCTGCATAAAATAATAAAGTTATTATAATCAGTGAACGGGGACCCAAATATGAATGAGATTTATGACAGTGAACACCAATATTGGTAAATCAATGTTTTATGTTGACCAGGGATCTAAGCCTTCTTGTGGGGCAGAGGTGGAGCTGATTGGTGGAACTATTTTACATCAATTAGTTAACAGGCTCATCAAGGGGCTGATGTGTGGTCGATGAGGAGGAAACATGCACGTGTGCAGGAGCATCTTATAGCTGTGGCGCTGCTGAAAACAGCTATTGTTCAAAGCTCTAGTTATAAGCATGTACAGTAAAAAAAAAAAAAAACATTTTGTGTGTGTGAGATATATATATATATATAAATATATAATTAACTGTACTGCCTCTTGAAATTAGGGCACCTTCTCTGTCTAATTATTTCAACAAGTGAACACAGAATGAGGAAAACACGTTTCTTTCTTTAATAATGCATTATTTTGAACTGATCACATACTATGTAGCCTGCAGAAGCCGAAGACGTAGAGAAAGCTTTATCCCATTGCTGCTCATAGTCCACACAGATTAAAGCCCTGATTCCCCTCGGTCAGGATGGTCATCCTGAAATAGCAGGCATGACGAGCAGCCACCTCATCATCTCCTGCTACTGACACCACACGCTATGTTACAAGCTCCATGTGTATGACACATGACCGGAATATTCCTTTAATACCCCTGTCGCAGATTATAGTGTATCTGGGGTGATGAAATGCGCATTTACGCACTTTATGGACAAAACAGCGTACAAATAAAATTATATAACGCCGAATATAATATATTTATTTGATCACCCAAGCCATTTATATAGGCCTACGTGATATTTGCTCAATAGTCTTTTTTTTCTGATTCATTTAATCTTCCTTTGCAGTGACTTATTTTTGCTGTGATATTAGCATCCCTCTAGCTGCAGCCTCAGGTTATTTTATGTGCCGGTAAAAGAGCTTAAACGGAGTCTTTCTCCCCCCCAACATCATCTGTTTAAATACCTTCGGTTGCATAGTTGTGGTCGCGAAGGAAGCTGTTGTTGATTTTCCGGGTGTCACTCTCCTCCTCCATTGATAAATCGGCTGGTTCGGGATCCTGAAAGCGGCAGACCTGCTCCCATCATGCCCGGTACCGTCAGCAGGCGGGCTGTGGGACCAGCGGGGGGCCTGTCATGGCTCCAGATCTCCGGTGTAATCAACACAGTCACGATCAAATACCTGTGATGATGATGATGATGATGTACGGGCAGGTCCTGTCCACACCTCAGGGCGCATCCAACCGCCCACCGTCCGCGACGCAGTGACAGTGCCGATTCCAACAGTGGATTTAATACTCTAATAATGAGAGCGCATTAGGTCCCCTGCTTCATATGCACATGTGACACATATGCATATCCCAAAAAAATATTAAAACTATGCTGATTTTCACTACAGAGCTGGTCAAAGAGAAAATAAATGTCCTGGAGGTGGCTGAACCCGCAGCAGCAGCGCACTTCGTAAATCTCTCGTGGAGGATTTGAGTTTAGGAAAGCTAGATTTGCCCCCTCCCAGCGCCAGCGGGGCGGGCGGGATTATGCGTCAACAAGCTTGCTCCGATCACTTCACTATTTCCATGTCAGCCTCTCAACTCCGCGCATCCCCAGAGTATCACCTTCGCCTCTCCGTATCCAAACACTGCAGGGTCTCCTCTCTCTTCTCTCTTCTCTCTCTCTCTCTCTCTCTCTCTCTCTCTCCCATTCATTCACCGGCGGTTGTGATCCGGGCAGCTCAGCTGACTCACTGTGCGCAGAGCAGAGCTGTACTGTAGTTACCCACTGTGCTGCTTCTGCTGCTGCTGTGCTTCAGCGAAGGAGGGCCCCTCCCATGCTGCCTGGCGGCTGGCTCTTTAAAAAAGCTCGAGCAGCAAATGTGACGCTCCCCTCGAACCACCGACACAGAGGAAGAGATTCCTATTCTGCTCGCTCACAGCTTGATGGCCACCTACAAGGTCCGTGCGTGTAAAGCCGACAGCTGCCTTCTGGCCTGGTAGCAGGTTGCCTCTTAAGCCCGGTAGATCCTGCATCACCATCCCTCCATCCTGCTGCAGAGGCATCCATACATCCTCACAGCAGATTGAGCACTGGGGCCTATACTTTCTATGCCTCCACAAAGCGCAGCCGCTCACGGAGAGAGGACAACCGAGGCTTTATAAGACGGGTTATAGGAAGTGCATGACATGGCACATTTCTGCCCAAATGCTTGAGATGGGACGTGAAGTTCAGACTCAGAGAAATCCGGGCAGAGAGGGACACAAAGGAGAGAGGCGACGAGGATGAGTTGTGTAAGGGAGAAGACTGGTGAGCAACAAAGAGCGACAGGAAAAGAGGGCAGAAGAAAATGAGAAATCCCAGACGCTGATTAATTAGATTAGTAGGGCCGCCGTCTGCACATCTTACTGGAAAGATCTCATTTCCATGCTGAGTTTTAATAACAGCACACACAACAAGCCTTCTTCTGGTCAAACCGTAAGCTTTGATGAGTGTGTGTGTGTGTGTGTGTGTGTGTGTGTGTCTGTGTGTGTGTGTGTGTGTGTGTGTGTGTGTGTGTGTGTGTTTTGCATCGGTGTGTCCGTGCGAGCAGTGAATCCCTGCCCTTATCTACTCACTTTACCCTAAATCTCTCAGGGTCCACAAAGGGACATGGTATCTCCCCTGCACGAGCCTCAACACACACACACACACAGCGGCAATAAAGAGATTGTGGAGCCCCCTCTCGTAAATGCATTAGCTCTCTAATCCATGGGACCATTTGCACATTCAATCCTCTGCTCCTGTACTAATGGGTATCTGGCTGTGAGGGCGGCAGGCTGCTCGTAGCTGAAAGACAGGGCCTTCCTACACATGCTATTTTACACCCCATCACCCTCCAAACTCCATCTCCGTTGGAATACATTACAGGGCGTTATCCATGCAGCAGGATAATGAAGGTTGCTTGAGCATCTGCGAGGGCCCAGTGATTCACATGCTTCCATATTTACAGTCCTCTACCCCCTTAATGAAATCTGCAGAGAAACTCTGCCATCCTTGACCCTCTCAGATCTGACTGAGTGGTCAGCGGTGCTTCCCATCTCTATCAATATTTAAACAGGCTTTACAAGGACAAAAGAAACACAGAGCGTTCCTCTTTCGCAAAAGACTAAGTTACAGCTGAGCGGCAAGACCGGGTGAAATTGAAATGAAATCAGTGAAAACAATGGATTTAGTAGAATGAAGCCGCATGGATGAGAGGTTTAGGTTTGTCAGATTTTGTTGGGAGGCGAGGGGGGAAAATATGAGGCGGTGGGGACAAACCGGGGTGGCAGCTAAAGGCACCGATAGATTTGACTGTATAATGAGGGAATAAGTGGCAAATGCTGCTCAGAGCCAGAGCCTGGGATCAATCACCGTCTCCCTCCCTGCCTCTGTCCCATTCCCTGTGCATATAAGCCATCCTCTCCCCTTAACCCCTTCCACTTCTCTCCTCCTCCCCTCCCCCCCCCACGCCCCCCGTCTTTCCTGCCAAGTCCAAATGTGACCGCCCTGGCTCATATACCTATATGGAAAGCATCTCGGAGCAACAACCGTGACCGGAAACCATTCGCTCTCAAATCGATTCACGTGACCTTGTACGTGAGTCGATACAGGCCTGGTCTGAGATCCCTCGCTCCAAATGCCTCAAGTTTCTGCATCCCATGGCTCATTTAATGCTCCCTTCCTCTTCCTCCAGCCACTTGTACTCCTCTGCTACCTCACGTCTCCTGCTCATTACACCCCGTCTCCCACTCCGCTGGGTATAGGAGACCAGTCACGGCGCGTCTACAGGCCAGCTGCTTGCGTGTCAGGTTTGCAGGAAATGCTCGGGGGGGGGCCACCAGAA
Source organism: Ophiodon elongatus (assembly GCA_016806645.1). NCBI lineage: Eukaryota > Metazoa > Chordata > Actinopteri > Perciformes > Hexagrammidae > Ophiodon > Ophiodon elongatus. The sequence continues at coordinate 585,103 of JACSYO010000669.1, read as the reverse complement.
TTGGAGAGCGTGTCCTCAATTCTCCTCGATCGTGTGGACAAAGTGGGTTAAATTAGGCTCTTGCAGCCTAAACATAGGGACACGATCACATGGCAATGATATTTTAGTCATGCCCAATTGCTTTGCTTGATGTGTGGTAATTGCTTGACCTGGGGATGCCGTCGTAGGTCTACAGGCAGCAGAGACGATGTCTGCATACCAAGCAGAATACATGCACACACATGTACACATGGGTATAGATATTTGACACCACAGCGCAGTTATACTCCACCTTCACTGCAATTCCCTCGCAGTTCGAGATTGCAGTAATTGGCTCTATCGACCCCTGGAAAATGTCCAGTTTAAAAAGGTTAAAATATTGATTATTTTCCTCCAGTTAATCCAACAAATATGAGATAAAGATAAATCATCACAGCATCTATTTAAGAGCCATATAGTTAATCACATTTTGAGATGAGTATGGTATAAATAATGGAAGAGTTAAACAGTTAATTGCATTTGTACGCAATTCAGTTCTTGGTATTGTATAAGATACCTTTGAACACGAGAGATGTCACTAAATGTGCCCGAAAAGATATGTTTTTTAATGATTTGTATAAGTTTGATTTTCAAATGTTTTCCAGACAAAAATAGACCATAAACATATACAGAAAGTCTTCTGTAGCATGTTTCACAGTGTCTATGGGTAGGAGTAGGGGTGGGTGATATGTGAAAAATCCTGTTGTTTATGAAATCTTATATTATTAGCACTAAACACAGAGCACATTAGTTTTGTAGGTATTTGGTCATACACTTAAAGGTTTAGCAAAGTTATTCAAATTCATCCTGAAGGTGACATGGATGTGTGTGTGTCATATTTCATGGAAATCTATACAATAGTTGCCAGGACATTCTCTTTAAAGCCCAACATGTCAACATTGTGGTGGTGCCAGAGGTAAAGCCAAGGAGTCAACAAAGTCAGTATCCTCTGGGGACCACGAATGTTTGTGCACAATCTCATGCCAATCCATTCAATAGTTGTTGTGATATTTCAGTCTGGCCCAAAGTGGTGTATGGACCAACCAATATTCCCATTCGTAGAGCCGCTACCATGGCTAAATAATCCATATTGTCGTAAATAAAACATTTCCGCTAACTGATTTACAATGTTGCCCACAATGGTTTAATACAGAGATTAAAATGAATAGCTGCCACAGTGTAAATAGTAGACAAAATAGTAGACAGTAGACAAAATCTATATTATCTCATGACATACGCAGTAGTACTGCCCAACTCCACGTGAGAGGCACAAAAAGAGGAAATTGTGGAGTATTTTGACTGCAGAACACAGTGGTTTCAGGAAGAGAAGGGGGAGGAGAGTCGGTCTTCAGATTCAATCGAAGGGTCTTTAGCTCCCTTTATTTCCAGGTTTATTGTATAGTCACTAAATGTCTTAGTCTGGCATGATATATATTACTATCTTCAGGACAGATTAGGGTACTCATAAAATGCCACAATATGGCTGTGCTGTGAGACGTGCTCTATAATACTTTTTATGAAAAAGGTATTTCAACTCAATTTGAGTCCAGATTGTTGAAGATAGTGATGGGACTTTTAAAAACTCACTTTCTTCATCTTTGCTGGACAAGGATGGATTAAATCACTCTGTAAAATATAAACAGTGAAGCCTATTTAGTGGCTGAGCTGACTTAATATGACATCCCTCAGTGAGACAAGCTAGCTGAGCTACAAAAGTCCTCATGGATATAATTTGCACTGCCTGTCCACAGCTTTTAGAGCTCTTCAGTTAATAAACAAATAGAGATCATTCACAAGAATGAGGTTCTCACTTCAAGCATTCATTGCCTCCCATTAGCCATGCAACCCACCCTGGCATTAAGAGGAGCTAAACACATGGGAGTAATAGGATTGCCCTGGCCGTCCATCTGTCAGGGGACTGAGCAGCAGCAAACCCCGGGGACGCAGCACCCTGGCCTGGATGCACCTGCTTAGTCTGCCCTTTCTTTCGCACTCTCCTCTCTGGAGATATTAATTCAGTAATAAAACATAACCTCTGTTGGAGTAAAACACATCCACTCAAGTGTGTAAATGACATACGGAGTAAGTAAAATGCTGAAAACATAAGCACTCTGTGAGAGTTTATAACCTTCTGGCTTTAAATATTATAAAATGCAGCTACTGTTCTGTTAATAGAGTACAGATGGAGATGCATGGCAGTAGCTGGTGAATGTGGAGAGCGCAAGACAGGGTGGGGGAGGAACACAGAGGAGAGCGGAGGGGCCTGCGAGTGGGTAAGGAGAGAAAGATAAAAAGATGGATCTATAGTTTTGGTAGAGGGCATTAAATCAGGCCTCGAGGCTGTCCCGAAATCAGCGGGCTTTACTCTTATTGTCATTCCAATTACATCAGAATGAGACTAATGCTCCATTGCTCTGCGACTTCAGACCAGCAGGATTGGATTTTCTGTTTCCCCCTGACTCTCCTTTCCCCTCCCCCAGCCTTCCCCCTCTCTCTACCTCCCTTGATAATTAATTAATTGAAAAGAATGCATGTACAATGATTAGCTCAGGACGGAGCATTTCGGATGAACATTAATCAACTGAAATTATTTTGTTTGCAGCAACACGGCTATTTTATTAGGCACTGACACCTCGAGGGTATACCGATGTACACACGACCCATATGGATGTCTATATTAGTAGGCGCCCAATCACAAAACACACACACACTTGCAATTGTTTCTGCTGCATTACAATGTTATAAGCAGTAAAGCCTTGGAAACATTAGCATAAAGGTGAAGAAGGGTGCACACATTGCGGATTCAGATTTGTTTTGTGAATATACAGACTAGTCTTGCTGAGAGGAAATGATGCCACTTAACAGAAAAGCATTGCATTGTACCTCTCTGGTTGCTAGGAAACTGCAATTGAACTGGCATTGCAATGCAGCACAACAGCTGTCTACATAATTGGACAATTAAGATCTTAAAATGTCATTATTTTGGTCATATCCATCTCAATGAAGGTTCAAGCGCGTCCCAACACGTTTTCTACCAGTTGGGTTAATGGGCCGAACATGAGGAGTTCATGTTCGGAGTAAAGCTGGAATTCATCGGGGAAATGATCAGCGATGCATTAAGGGTAAAGATACAGAAATACAACAAAGCATGGTATCGTCCGTGCTGCTTGGAAAGCTTGGACGGACACTGTGTGTGTTGTTAAGTATGCCATATTTGTCCTACAGCACTTTCCTCTCTGTGGACGGATGAAGGACCGGCAGGAAGAAAGTAGGTTAAGCAGGTTAGTGAGCGACTACAAAGCCACCTCCCCATACATGACCAGGGATCCATGCACAGCTTATGTTCAGGACCGCGGAGAGCTCTTCCCAGAGCTGACGCTGAGGCAAACAGAAGATGGGTTGAAGGGAAAATCCACCTGGAAAATGTTATTAATATTTTATAATATAGCACAGCTCAGTTTTAACTGCTTCATAGACTAAAGAATGATTGAATAAAATAATGGGAAAACTCCTATGATATTATAACAGCACCCATGAGCATCCATAGGAGCTTTTACAATTCATAGCTATGTAGCCCTGTGGAAAAAGCTAGACTATTAAAACAAGCTATAAGCCCTACATTTAAATAAACCAAATTGAATTGTCTTACCTCAAACAAATACTCATTTAATGTCACTATCAGTGTCAGGAAGTGGACCAATTCCAAAAGTCACATTATCAATTCAAATATGATGCTTGATGAGACATGACATTGTCTTTATTTGTAGCTATTGGTAGACACTGTCAGACATTATTCTAATAGCACAGTAGACATTTTTAGGATTTTATAAATTTTCCCTTTAAATATTTTATATTAGCTACATATCATATGACTGGAGACTGAATTAAAATGATAAAATCCATGGGGACAGCAGATATTTTTGCGCTTTGAGCTAAATGCCAACGCCAACATGCTAACATGCTTGCAATTAAATGAATTTCACAGATATCATGTTAGCATGCTAACATTTACTAATTAGCACACGGAGCACAGATGAGGCTGATGGACATCTCATTAGATTCTCAGGTATTGTGGTCATAAACCACGACCATGGCTTTTAAATACAATTCAACACAAAATGTATACATTGAACAGTCGACATACATTAAAATCATCTTGTTCTCTCCCATCCATAGGCTCTAGCTATATCCAGAAGATTCAACACGGGTCGGTGGTGCTAATCAGAACACGCAGCAGTGTGGATCTGACCACACTTCTGAACATGTTCACTCCCTTTTCCTGCGTACGGCGTGCCAGAGGGAGTTCAGTCGTGTTCCAACCAGCCCCATGTGACAACAGAACATGTTCTCCGTGCACCTCGGCTCAAGACCCCCGCACACACGCGCACACTTAAACACAAGCACACACAGCTTTATTACAATAGTCCTCACACACACTCCGTCTACAACAAAGACAAACACATGCAAGCGTGTCACACTTAGAGGCTGTAATCTCCAGGAAAATCCCATTTGGCAGAGCAGCTGCCAGCGTGGATCACAGATAGACTGTTGTCGTGGTGCCCACAGGGTGGCAAGCTGTCCATCCACGCTATTCAACTAGACACACAGACACAGACACACACACACACACACACACACACACACACGTTTGAAGTAGAGCTTAAGGTGGGATCAGGCCCTACCACTGAGATGATAAATTCATGCAACTTGTTTTAATAGGAACATGTCGCTTGGCTCACCCAGACAGTTTCTCATTTGAACAGGGCTTAATTTGTATTGCTCAATGTATTGATCCGGCATGAGGGATCTCTGTTGCAAAGTAGCCTCAGGGACTCGCCATTTCTGACATGTGTGGGGAGGCTGACTGGCGAAAGTGGTCTGTCCATCTTTGTGTTTATCGTGCTGTCCGTCTGTCAAAAGCACTTTGTGAGGTGATACACAGGTAATATGAAACAATGAAATAACCTGCATTATAAAATCGTAATGGGATCTATTGTCTTCTCATACCATCTACACTGTGAAGTATACAGATGTGTAGTATAAAGTAAACCCATTTATGTATCGATGCTTTATATGGTACAGCATACATACATACACAGAGAGTATATTAAATTGAGCGTATTGAAGTGCACAACCTCCCTTCAGCATTAAAAGAGATGATCTTAGAGCACCACCATCTGGCAAAACGGAATATTACATGTTTAAACCTGGGTAATATGATCAACGTACTGTATATGATGCATGAAAGAACATGCATTAACCTTCGGCAAGAGCTAGCTGTCAGCCAGTCAAATTTACAGAACTACTCATAAGCATGGTTTCTGTCTTTGTTGGGATTTGATTAAAATTACATTTAAGGGTTAGGCGTATCTGGTAAACTCTGAGGAATAAATCAATCAAATCAAAGGCAATGCAAAGTATAGAACTCCAACGACACTGGACTTTTGAGGCAGATACCAATGTGGATATGCAAGAGCAAGAGCTGATAAACAAAATAATCTATGCAATTACAGCACATAATAATCAATTATGAGTTGGGGCAAAGATATGTACTGAGGCAGAATCGTTATTGGGATGTTGGAACACAAAAGGGACTTTTGGACCTAAAAAGACTGTAACCTTTTGATGACTGCAAAATCATCATATTTGCAATACACAGCAGGAACATTGCCCTTCTCTCTCTAAAACCATAAAGGGCTGCAAATGTACGTATCTGATTTATTTGAGATAAAGAAATATCAGCTGTAATATAGTATCTGCTTTGTGTTTTTCGGTCAGACTCGAATAGAATGTCCCCAAATATAAACCATTCTGTGTGTGTTTGCGTGTGTGTGTGTGTGTGTGTGTGTGTGTGTGTGTGTGTGTGTGTGTGTGGAGGAGGAGGTGGGGGGGTGGGGGTGTCAGCCCTATCACTTTCTTTCTAAAAACATTCTAATTTATTTTCTGCCAATAATATGTAAACTTAGCTGGCAGTGAGTTAAATAGTAACAGAATCAGGACAAGGCTCAGTTCACATTTCAATCAATGCAGGAAGCGCTTTTTTTTTCTGCATCCCAAGACAATCCTTAGCCATTATATCATACACATGAAGGACCACCGGTGGAGGATGCGGAAGGTTTTTATTTACGTATGTGGAAACAAGTTCATGTTTGTGCAAGTGTCCTGAGTGAGCATCGTAGATGTGCTCTCCCTGCATGTGATGACGCATCAATATGGGGATCCATATTTTGTCCACCCCTGGCCTAAGACACCGAGCAGAACTAATTACACTGGCAACAACCTGCCAGCCGAGGGCCTGCAGGAGAGCTCTGAGCTGAACAATCTATGGGAGGTGGAGATGTGGGAGCAGCCCTGCAGTTCGAGTGTTCGACACAGACGTATGACGTCGTACACGTGGGCACAAGAGTGAGCAGATGAGCACATGTACATTTCTGAGGGGAGTGGTGCTCAGGAGGCGCCCATCTCCTCAGACGGACGAGCCAGTGAAGCAGCCAGAAAAAAAAGAAAACGAGGAGCGAGGCGGGGAGTCGCGCGGGGAGTTGTGCTCTACAGACACGCTTCAGTAATCATACAGTGAGCGAGCAGACAGAGGGGATGTTTCTTCATGAAACAGCAATTTCCACCTTGCCAAGCTTCTCCCCGGTGCAAATACAGCTCCCGGAAACACACCACGGCGCGTCACACCGAGCGCTTTTTCATCAGACAATCACAAATTAACCACGTCTTTTTCTACCTGTTGCCTAGTCATTCGTCATTATCCCGCCCTGAATGTGGATTAGAACAATTAGACAGACTAAATTCTGAATACACACACACACACACGCACGCACACGCACACACATGCGCAGGCCCACAGCTATCTCACAGTGAATGGTTTAAGTTCGGGGTAAACAGTAAACAGCCCCTGTGCCAGGACAGCCTGGCCTTGCTGTACACCGTCAATACTAATGACATCAGGATACAAAGTATCACTATGGAAACCTGGAGGCTCTGGCCCTATCCCACACCCCTCTGTAGTACCGGAAGGCTGGTGTGAAGAAGAAGAGGGTGAAGGTATAAGGAAAATCTAAAAGAACGAGCGAAAGGAAGGAGTTAGTGAATGAGAGTCAGAAAGATGAAGAGGGGGAAGAGAGGGGTGAGCCAAAATGTCAGGGAGAGAAAGAGAGTGTGCGGGTGGGATGTGGGGTTCAGATGCATTTCGTTGGGCGAGGCTGGTTAGGAGCCAGAGCCGAGTGCTTGGTATGAAAACAGGCAGAGCAGTGTGCCGCAGCCAAGCCTGAGATTCAACTCTGCCGGAAAAGAGCTCCTTTCCCCCCCAAATCTGCACTCTCATCTTCTCCCCTCCCCCTGCATCCATCACCCCATCCATCACGCTCTCTATTCCACCGCCTGACCGCCTCTCTTAGACTCAGCACAACACTTTCAAACAGGCCAGATGGGCTCAATGAAATATACCCGAATGTCTGCAGCCGTCTAAATCTCCGTAATGATACTGCTCTCCTGAGCTGCTTTATTTCTGGGTACAGTTTTGCCAAAGTGTCTATTACAAAACCAGCTTCGCACAATGTCACTTTGAGCAGGCCTGGTATGAAGCAACGTGTCGGTCATTACAAACCACAGAAAAAAACGTAATGCTTCTCTTGATAGATTGACCTGGTCGAGCCGGGCCGTGTCCCTCAGAAACATCTATGTAAGTCATTTCCGAGCGTTAAATTGGCTGCTGGTGGGAAACCTAGTTCAGGCTCAGTGTTGTACTTTGTCACACACCAGGCCTCCAAACACATTTTGTGCTAGGTGGGTCACAGAGCCATTTGGTCAGATCAATGGGAGCTAATCACTGAGAGCCAAGGTAGAGAACAAACTGAACAAAGCACATTTTACATAACAGAATGGGAACAAAGTTCTACTTATCGACTCGTTTTTAAGTTACAATGGGACGATGGCCGTTGGAGATCATTTAACGCCAGGATATTGTTATTCTGAGTAACCATATTGTATCAGCCTTCATCCAATCATAATTTTAGCAGCACATAATCTGGCACTCTAAAATCACAATTATTTTGTAACTTTTTATATTGATTTTAATTGCTGTTGTGTGTGTTTAATGTTGATGGATAATTATCCTTAGTCCGGATGATATTTCAGATGATCTGGTTTTCTATATGTAGAGGTTGGAATGAATGACCTGTAGCTCATTATGTTACTAAGACTAAGATCTTCATACATTATTGACCCAAAGTATTTGTTAGACTTATTAGATTTCATTTGTGATGGAAAGTGACAAAATCAGCATTTTTTTCCTTTTTGAGTCCTTGACCTCTGACTGAAATTAGCACAGGAGTCTCTGTCTCTGGAGCCTGTGACTATGTCGAGTACTGATCCCACAGAGTCTCATTCAGTCACGTCTGCATAATCCCACTGGAGATGAGGGCGCTGCGAGTATGTTTACAATATCAGTGGTGGGATTTAAAACCTGGTTATATTCCAATGAGACAAAGCTGGTCAACAGGGCTCCATGCCAAATCAATTTGTTTAATTTATTTCAGTTGTCAGCTGCTATCTTTAAAGTTATGTTTGCAAGCCACACACCTAGGCTTGATGTTTTTCATCACCGCAGCTTGTAAAATTCACGTGTGAATTGTGTACAAAATTAAACTTTGAGGCATGAGCCTGAATTCTAAACTATAAAGACCATGCCTTCAAGTCTATGGAAATGTGTACATAAATTACTCTAAGTTTAGTATCCAATCAGTTCTAAGGAAACATGTTGTTCCCTCAAAGAGTTTAATGTCTGCAGTACATAGATGGTGTTGTTGTGAAGAGCAGGTCTGCAGGGGGAGCTGTCTGAGGGGGAGCAGGAACTTGATCACAGCCCATATACGGGCATATATACAGGATTGGGTTCAGGTGAGAGACCTCTGCACTACCTGCAGCAGAAACAAACAATTGTTTGTATGAGTGAGAATCTGACTTTCTGTGCTTTTAGACCTATTTGTGTTTATAGTACCTTGATGCTTGAGTTACTTATGTCAAGTCATCATAACATGCCGTTTTGTATAATCAACATTTGCCAAGTACAGTACAGCTAAAGATGACTGGAGTCAGCTTTATAAGCATTTGGGCATAAACCAAATTATTGGACACAATGAAATTCAAATCAATGATGGATGGCATAGAGAAGTCAGGGTATTCAAAATGTATTACAATTCATTCTGGTAGGACCATGAATGTCTGTACCATTTTTCATAGTAATACATCAAATAGTTGTTAGTAGATATTTTAGTCTAGACCAGAGGAGTCTCTGTTTAAAGAATCTACGTTGTCAAGTCGCAAATGATTGTTTGCATACAGTATAGATGGAATATATCTGGATCAGAGTTTATGATTTAAACAATTTCTTACAAAAAAAACAGTAGATATGAATGGAACCTTGGTAAAAGAGATGTGTCACATGTGACAATATGAAACCGTATAGATGTCTTTGGGTCTAGGCACCACTTCCTGAATCTTACAGGTAGTTTATCATCTATTATACTGTCTTAGGCCTTATGACTAATAAGGTTCACACAGGCGAACTTCACCAGCTTCCTTTCCTGCAAAACAATACTGACGAAAAATAAGGCGAGGCTCGCAGTTTGAATTGGTATAAATGTGCTGCAGGTAGGCGCTGTTTATCACAAATTGTGACTAAAACTAGAGGTATACATCAATATAAAAAGACGAGACAGACAGAGACATGGTTGGCTGATTCATGACTCATCATGTGCCATCCATCCATTCAGAGTTGTTTTATACTGTGTGTACGTGCACAGGGCTAAGGGGTGTCAGAGACAGACTGGTACTTCATGTACTGCTGCTGCTGCCTCGTACAGTAGCATTAGGCTACATTATTTATCCAGTGCCATTACTTGTGTGTAAAACACCATTCAGACAGAACAGTAAAAGCATTCATTACAGTGTGGCCTGAGGAGTGATGTGGCATCTCTCTCACACGCAACTGTACTCTGCCCATGGTGCTGATGACAGACAGAAAACACAACAAACTCCCCATAAACAGCTTCCTATTCATAGCCATCTCTGCTCCAGACTGTTTTGGTTTGATCCCTGCTCCGTATCGACCCAATTACTCAGGTTATTCTGTGCAAACACAGGGCTGTGATGACTCTGCAACAATGGCTATTTCAGAGAGTTATTGAAAAACTATGCTGGGAAACTTTAAAAGGGCACCTAAAGCGAGACCTAATTGGATCACAGCCATTGCCCCTGTGGATGTGGTTGGGTTTCTGAGATAAACCCCCCAGCAAATCTGTTTCTCCACTCTCCTGAAAGCACATGACATGCTATACTTATATCTGCTACTCTTGTTCTTGATCAGGAACAACACATTTAACATCTGGCACCTGTCCAGTACAACCACAGCTCTCACTTATGCTGGGAAGTGTTCCCAATTCATTCTCACACCCAAAAAGAGTTGTGAACTTCTTCAATGCTTCAATTCTGTCTTTAGCTTTTACTTTCCATGGATTGCAACATTTTTAGCTCTATAGGCATGGGGAGTGTAGTAATTAAAGATCAACCTAACACCAACTTGTAATCCATTTATTTTCCTCCAAAGCACAAAGGCCAAAACAGTTGAGCTACTCCTCAGTCTTTCCACGTACAAAAAGTCAAAGTACGCAGGAGCATTCTGTATATATGCTATATATACACATGACGATCGAGATACAGTATACAGATTAAGTTCATCTGCCTAAAGTTAAAAAGCTATTTATCTTTCTATTGCAATATTTCAAATATGTAAAGTTGCTGTAACACTTTGTTTTATCTTCTCCTGCACCATTTGTTCGTATCCACTGTATATCTCCCCTGCCGCTGCTGCACAAACTCATTAAAGTTTCATCCAGGCTATAGTCTGTTCTTTGAAATTCACACAACTTAAAAAGGCTGAGATACAAACGAGAAAAGCTTTTTATCCATGTGTCACCTGGGTATGCTGAGTACTTGTTATACCTTAGACTGTGTTCGTCTAATTCTGATCATTTAGGTTTTATATGAAAAGCAAAATAAGATTAGAGATCAACATAGAAGCATAGAGTGCTCGAACCATTGTTGCCTCTATACTAATTGGTTGGCTCACCACATCTAAGCATTCATCCCATTGAAATCATATTCTGTCAGTTGCTGCGTATTCCATTGCCACATTATTCTTTTTTTAGAGGCGATTAATACAAGATGCAGTCCAGGATATAATGAAAGCCTTTTATTGCACCAGTGCAAACCTGTCTCACTCATCCCATCAGGATACTTTATGAAAACCACAGAGACAGATGGGCGGAGAGAGAGAGGAAGCCCATCCTGATCTATATATATATATATATATATATATATATATATATATATATATATATACGGTATATACCCCAATCCCAATAGTAGTCTCTGTCTCTATGCTGCAGCCTGCCAGCACGAGCAAAGGCCCAGTAGTCCGGCTCGATAAGGAGCCTCTTTGTCTGCCTCTAGCTCCCAACAGGAGGATAGTCGAAGGCGTATAACACAAGGGGCTCGAACACTGAGGCTTACCGTTGAGTTACAGCCCACAGGTGAAACGTTTGCACTGGTGCTAACATATTGTGAAACAGTGATAAAGAAGTGAATGAGACTTGCGTCACTGTGCTGTAATGATACACTGCCTCCTGCGAGGCTGTAGGTGTGAAGGGAGTCTCAGTGATACCATACCGGTGCTTCTTTCCTTGTTGTTTTCCTGGAGACTCACTGTGGAGACATGGCAGGCAGTGTTTGAGGTAAAGTGATACTGCGGATAAGTGCTGTATGAGAAAGCGGCTGGTCTGTTATGGTGTTTTTCGTCTCGCACTGTAAGATAACGCCAGGTTCATATCCGTCCCCGTGGGCTCCTGAGATCCAACTAGTGTGATTCAAAGGACACGGTTTTTCCAAGCACGCATCGGCTTTTATGTTGACGTCCTTCCCTACAGGTAGCCAGTTGTTTCCCCTTCATTTCATTTCAGCATGAAAATGTTTGAGTCGAACCGAGGTATGCAATTCACCAATATGAACATTCTCGTTTGTGAAACTTGCATCATTGTCACGTGGTAATACAGCTGAATGAAGGGGAGTAGCCTAACTGCTGGGAATGTTTCCCCCCATGTCCTCAGTTTGACCTTAACCACACTAAACCCTACTTAGATTTAAAGAAGCGAGGCTATCCCATAACCACCTCTAACCGTCTATACATAACCATGTCTAATCTCACACCTGACGTAACCATGTGACTAATCATGCCAGTTTATCTGCCTTACTCTCCCTTTTGCCCCAATGTGGACTGGACAATCCCCATGCCACTGCCAACTCCCTGTTAGCCTCGGGAGTGTACACGCTGTACTGCAGACCATGTATCGCAAATGTCTGATGCAATACACACGTAGTCGCCAAACCGCTGCTTTTCACAGACCAGTGAGGAGCTTCACCACCAGGCTATAACAATTGCCCCGGTCCCACCACACAAACCCCGTGACAAACAGAAGGGGGTCTGCTGATGCCCACACAGGTCTACCAGCTGCGTACACCTGCATGCTTTTTAGGATCACAGACATTTTAATCAGATTGTTACGACATTTGTTTTGTTCCAATCTTATGACCACTGTGAGTAGAAAACATCACTTAATGTGGACTGAACTAGTCACATCTGGCTGATGAATGATCTCTTTAGTGAGGTCAATATCGGCATCGATACCGGTCCAGTTTATTGGTTTAGTGCATCACTTAGTGAAAACATGACCATTACGGTCGTCCAACCGGCGTTCATTGATAATTTGACCAATTGGGGGCATCTCAACAAGCTGTAAACAGAATGCATATTATCATTTTATAAAGTTGATATGGCATGGCGGCCCTGTGATAGTCTGGCGACCTTTCCAGGGTGTAAATTGTCTTCGCCAAATGTCAGCTGGGATCTGCTCCAGCCCCCCCCCCCCAACCCTCAATACTATAAACGGTTCCTGATAATGAATGGATGAATGTATATGACATAGCTGTTAGCAAACATTTGGCTATTTACACAACCAGCAGCATAAGCATTAGAAAAGTATAATTAAAATGTTGCTCTATTTAGCAGCTCGTTGCTTACTTTGTTAGTTTTTGCCAAAACAATTAACTGAAAGACGCTAAATTCCTCCATAGAGCTCCGGGTGATGGCAGAGGCATGTGATAATTCGTTGTATGTTTGTCACTACAAAGGAAACCTTTCATATTACACGTAGTTATTGATCTGATGTTAATATAAAAAGATTGATTCATGCAGCTTTAAACTTTACTGCATTACAACAATGTGACTTAGTTTATATGAAAGTATGCAGATCAACCATCGTGCCTCATGTGGCTCCTTGACATACTGTCTTATTATAACCCTTTTTCAGTCATGCAAAAAGAAATACGTTTAAAAAAATGTATAAATAAATATCAAAATACAAAAACAAAGACATTTCTTATTTTGTCATTCTAAATTTTTGAAGGGAACCCTCTTTTCTTCAAACTACACCACAAGCTCTGCTACAGACGTCCTGAGGCAAGTAGGCATGAAAGAGTCTTGCTCTAGGGCACTTCAGCAGAGCAGCTGTTTGTGGTCACAGGAGCTTGTGTATGTGTATTCCACTTCAGAGAGGCAATCTACCAACCTTACACGTCGAGTTAAGCCTCCTTGCCATTGAAGAGGACTACTCAGCCTGTGAAAACAGTTGTATTATATCTACTGTGGCTCTGGAGAAGCTTTATGAAGTCTGAGTGATAGGGATGTCATCTTAGCTTGGGCAACTTTTAACAGAAAGGGTCAAAAAAAAAAAAAGACGCTGTTGAGTTGCATTATGGGAAATGTAGGGTCCAGTGTTTTTTGGAGCTTGTCCCATAAAAGAGATTGAAAGTCAGGATGTCTCTGCCTCTGCTGCTTCGATTTAATACTCCCTCTCTTGCGGGTCTACCAACTTTGTTGGAGTGCAATACTACAACCTCAAGAGAAGCCGACCCCTTTCAGGATATTCTCCTTTCTCAACGCATTACTTTGCTTGTCAGGGTGGTGAAGTATGAGGAGGACCGGGTTGGACTGACAACTTCCCCTCTCTCTCTCTCTCTCTCTCTCTCTCTCTCTCTCTCTCTCTCTCTCTCTCTCTCTCTCTCTCTCTCTCTCTCTCTCTCTCTCTCTCTCTCTTTCTCTGGGATACTTTTTAGCACCCTTTTGTTCGGTGTTCTCCCATCTTTCTACCCTCTGCAAAGAAAAGCTGACCAAGCTGAAACAGAACAGTCACGTGCACGAGTGTGTGGGTGTCTTATGTGTGTGTGGGTGGGTGGGTGGGTGGGTGTATGTAGGGTGTTTGTCCCCGGCGGCATGTGAGAACGGGACGACTACGAGGAGTGTCTTCTGAGCTGTGAAGTGGGTGTCTGTCAGGATAACAACAACACAGCAGGATGTATGATAACGACGCACATACACACCAGCATACGCTGTGTTCCTCACACACAGAACTCCTCAACTCAATGTCATGCTTTGACTAAATGCCGACAGAAGTCCCCCTCAGGCGCTGCCATGACAAGCTCACTGCTCTTCTTATAAATAATATAGCCGGGTAAAACTGCAAAATGCAAAGACATATACACACCACGAGACAATTGTCAACTATAGCGCTTAATCAGAGACTTTCTTGGAACACATCTAATCCTAAATATATTCACGGCTCTGTTTTGCTTTTCCCTGTCACACTCAAACAAAAACATGTATCGCAGAGTTGCCCTCAGACACTACAGGAACAGGAAGGAGGAGGACGGGCAATCTGAGGCAGGACTGGCTGCGTTGATTGATGGCAGCGTGAGATGTGGCGAGGTGTCAGTTGGGGGCGCATATTTTTTTTCCTGACAGCAGAAGGGAGACACACATACAAACACCCCCCCCCGCCCCCACCTCCCCCACTCCACACACACACTCCATCATAAACCTTTAAGACTTAATCCATCACACCAGAACTGACAGATCGATGTGAAATGGGGGGAAAAGAGCAGAAAGGAATACATAAAAAAAAAAAAACACACTGGGACTGAAACTTACACAGGGACCCAAACACACACACACACACACACACACACACACACACACACACACACACACATTTAAGACACACAGGCAGTGAAAAGCTGGCTTTGTGTCCCTAGGAGACTGGACCCAGGTGAATCTGACTGATGCTGGCACACCGCTCTCAACAATGGTCCAGATCAACAAAGAGAACACACACTCACAATATGGTCCGGCACGAGGCTTATATAATATTTTTTCTGCCAACATGGTAACTGCATACTCATCTTCCCCGGGGGTGATCTCGGCTCAGCTGGGCCGGACATGAATGCTGGGAAATGTTGAAGAGAGGAGGGGGCCCGCTTGAGAGACAAAAACAAGGGGCCACGGCGGCGCACGGAGAAGCCTCCTCAAGGACCAGGGGGTCTTATGGAAGGGCGAAGGGCGGTAACAAGGTCGAGGCAGGAAGCGCCAACACGAGCGTGTAAACAAACACTGACCTTCCGAGCAACGCAAACACACATTGAAGCAATTGACTGGCTTCTACTTTTTCGTTGTTTTTTTTTGTTGACACATACACAAACAGTAACTCTGTTATTTTTTTCCACATCATATTTCCAAGGTCATCTGCTGTGTCATGTCACCCTGCCGGCCTCCAGCACGTGAGATTCATCAGCCTCTCACTCGCTTTCTTAGTTCAACTGTTTCACATTTCTCCACGCAGAGAGCAGCCCGGGATCATGCATCACACTGTGGAGGAGCATTGCAGCTCCATGTTAACTGGTCTATCACTTCCTCTATTATACCACTCCCTTATCTCAGGCAGAAGGAATGGGAGTCTGAGAGAGAGCGAAGGGAGCGGGAGAGGAAGATTGCGTTGGTTGACCTCACGCTCATGACTTAGACGATCATGTCTCAACATCGCAAAGAATCTTGGCTATGTATGTGAAAAAGTGTGGGCGTATCCGTCGTTCATATTTCACATTTCACCAAAGCATAGGCAGCTGTTAACGTGGGAATAAATATAAACAAGACATATGAACAAGAAAATGCTTGCGCGCTAAGTACTTTGATAAAAAAAGAATCTTCAGTCAAGCTGCGCTTACTCACGTTTTCCAGAACTTTCAACCACATCTCGCTTTCTTTCTCACTGGACGGCGATGGCTCAGTTGTCATGGAGACAATGCTTTAAGTTAGAAGCTACTTTTAAGATGCTCCTTTGTTTTTTTGTTATGCTGATAACTAATTGATGATAATTACACTTTTACTTCAAGAATAATTGTGTTGAGTGCATAGTCATTTTCTACACTTTGTTGGCTGAATCTCAAAGTGTGTTAATCCTTTAAAAGTTTGCCTTTTATTATTTAGACCACAACCCCAAAATGTGCTCATGATTGATACAAAGAATTCATGTAAATAAAATCTTTATATATATATTTATTTCCATAGCGTCAGTTAGAATGTATTTTCTCTTCTGTTGTTCTTTTGTTGTAATTCCAAGTTTTGTGTCAAGCTCATGTTATCCTTTTTACACTCTATTCAACATTTTGTCAATAAATCATCTTTCACTCTTAAACCTTGAGGCCCAAATTCCTACAAATCATGAGCAATTGAATCATATTTCAAATGGCTAATCAATGTAAAATTGCTCAGAAGAATAGTGGAAGTGAGTGAGTGAGTGAGTGAGTGAGTGAGTGCATAAATGACTTCCATGTCTTCTTCCTGTTTACCAAATATATGCAGTATATAGGTCAGCTCTGCAGGCTTTGAAGGGCCCAGACTATGGCCACCACATACTTTACTGTACTATCTTCCTTCCTGTGCCAGGGGGCTGAGGGCAGAGCTTGCACAGGAAGGAGGGCGACCATGCAAAGCTAAATAATGCAGTGGCACAGTCTCCACATTATGACCTAGTAAATGGCTGGTTATACAAACACTCAGACCCTCTTGGGCTGCCCAGCCTGACAGCACAATCAGAAGGATGAATGGACCAGCTCTTACGAACTCAGTCAGTTCAGTCAATTCAACATTTCAACCCGTGTACATGTTCAGCACAATGACCGCGTGTTCACTGGGTGCGTTGACATGGTCAGGTTTTTTTTTTTTTTTTTTTTGGTAATTTTGAGGAAATCCCACCCTCTGAACTGAGTGAATTGCAGATGAATTAAGTCTGATTCTGCCTCGGGAGGCCCATTGCCACTCATGTTGTGAAAGGGTGATACTTGTCATGCAACTCAAACCCAAACGGAGGGTCTCCCTTGGCATGACGTAGGCCTGTGTGTCGACAGCTCTCAGGGAATCAAAAATAGTTCAAAACGAGGTGGGCTATTTGCCCCAGACAGACACACAATCACACAGATCCTCCCGGGCATCTGCATCTTTCTCTTCTCGCATCTACATTTTGAGAACGGCTCCAACAACTTCATGCACTGTGACACACACATCTGCAGTGGCTGAGCAGCCCCACAGCTGGACCGATCTAACTTCTGACAGCACACATGTGAAGGCCCACTGTGTGCGTGTCAGGGACGAGAGGAGCAGCCGAGAAAACATTCGCGTCACACGCTCAAAGTAAGCATTAACTCACAGCCCGCGGCAGCCCCCTCGGCGTCCCACCCTACCTTCGGTGTGGCAAGTGGAGGACAGGATGGTGCTCGGAGGGCGGAAGAGGTACGGCAGATAACGGGAAAAACATTTCATCTTCTTTTCCGATGCTCGCCGACGGGTGAAGAGCGTTGCGTTGCTGGGCTCCACATCCGCACTGCCGCCGCGACAGCCAGCCAGAGAGGAACCGGGGGGGTGCGGGAGGGGAGAGAGGGGAGAGAGGCTCTCTGTCCGCGGCGCAGGGGGCTATGACAGCATCACTTCTCGCAGGCAGACGGCGCAGGCGGGCGGGCAGGCAGGGCAGGCGGGCTCCGGTGAAACTGCGCGCCGCCCGGGGAGCAAACAGCGCACGATGTCAGCGCACCTCCGCTTCCGTGTCGGCAGCTCACTCCGTGGATGTAGTTGTTTGAGTGCGAGCAGGGCAGCGGGTCGTCTCCGTCCTCTCGGGAGGGAGGTCAATGTATGTGTGGTCTGCCGGTGTAAACACCCCCCCTCCACCCCCCTTCGTGTTTGTGTGTCAGCTTATTGGAGTAAAAAAAAAAAAGCTATTAGAGATGAGTATGTTGTTCCCACGATGTTCCCACATGAATCTGAACTGCTAATTATTAAACATATCATCCATAAAAGCCTGCCTGGTTTACAGATGTCCTGGTGTCACTGTGACCGGTATGTTTGTGTTCACAGAGGAAATTATTTATTCTGAGTGGTCGGAAAACCCCTGAGAGTAAAGAAGCAGACACACGGTAGTTTACTGTGTGTGATGAGCAGAGGACAGAACTTGATGAATCATAGACAAAACTTTGATTGTGTTGGCGCCATCGTGTGGTCATCTGGATGCACAGCAAACCAGAGTTATAATGATGCAAAAATAAAAAATATAGTTATAAAACCAGTGAAAGATGTTATGAAAATGGGTCTCGTAAAATCCATGCTTTAAACTTTAACTTGTTGTAATAATGCATGACCATAAAAACGTTGTTTTTGTTTTTTTTTATAAAAATGTAAAAAAGGTTTAAAAACACACCTCGAACTCAACTATTATCACGACACACAACATTGCTGAAATACTAATGATAAAATAAAAAATATTTAAAATGCTCGTATTCTATTTTACGTGTGTATTTTGTTCCCATTTTAAGTGCATCTCGCGAGACTTGAGTGTGAACTAAGGCCGGCGGAAGTACTCTGAGACTCTCTTTTCCGCCGGCCATAGAGGAGCAAACGGCAGGGTAAGAATTCTGGAAGGTTTTTTCACTAAAGTTATCGCCATCCATCCTGCCTTTGGTGTCACTGTGTATCCCTACAAACGTTTAAACACCTCGTGAACACTGTCACCATTAAACGACGGCCAATATTGAGCCCATGTTGACGATAGATGGTTGTTTTAAACCTCTCTCTGCTCGGAGCCGCTGCTCGGTCCGATAGCATCCGCATGTCGGCTCGTGAAGGCGCGCGACTCCCGGAGCTCGCGACTGATACTCGGCTCCTTTACGGTTAAAGGGTTTTCTGTTTAATTCGCAGCTCGTTCGGTTGTATAACTAATTTAATGATGCCACAGAAAGTATTTCGCTCCGGTCCGTCGGTTATATTGTGCTAATCAAGTAGCATCCTTTTGCTAGTTTAGCACACCGCTCTGAAGACGAGGCATGGCCTCCAATTTAATGTTTTAGTGTCGCTAGCTTCGGTGTTTGAGTAATTACAATGCTCGTCGCATTACGGTACTTTTTATGTTTCTGGTGTGTGGAGAAACTACAGTTTCTCTAAGTGCTCCAACGTGTTGATACTGGCTTTTGGAGATTAGCATGTAGCGTTATTTGCTCCTTGTGCTTGCAGGAGCCACGTTTCAGTAGTATTGGAGTGACTTGTCAACACCTGCATGTTGTCTGTCCTTTACATGTATTCCTCTACTGTTTAATAACCTGTATGTCTTGTTTGTGCTCAGCATCATGAAGCTGAATCCATTTGTAACATCCTCCCGGCGTAAGAACCGCAAGAGGCACTTCAATGCCCCCTCACACATCCGGAGGAAGATCATGTCTTCTCCTCTGTCCAAGGAGCTCCGCCAGAAGTACAACGTGAGGTCCATGCCCATCCGCAAAGACGACGAAGTCCAGGTATTGTAGTTTGGACTGCTGGAAGTTTGTCACCGTTGTCTCAAGAGCAAGCTGCACATGCTTGACTTGATTGTGTTGTTCACAAACAGGTTGTCCGTGGACACTACAAAGGCCAGCAGATTGGCAAAGTGGTGCAGGTCTACAGGAAAAAGTACGTCATCTACATCGAGCGTGTGCAGAGAGAGAAGGCCAACGGAACCACAGTCCATGTCGGTATCCACCCGAGCAAGGTAAGACAGATTGGTGTGCCTCCCTCAGCCCAACAAGACGTTTGTGTAAAATGTAATATTATTCAACACTGTAGGTTCCACCAGGAAAGTTGATGGATCTCAACCTATTTAGCTGTTTAACTCCCACCCTTTTGAGACGTGTCTTTGTTCCCTTTTGGCATCTCATTGAGTGAAGTAAAAATAAGTGTTACACAAACTGTTACATGATAAACACCATTTCCCTGAGGAGAATTGTATCCTACTTTACTTCAATTGTTCCTGGAAGTAATGGAGAAGTTAGCTTGAATTTAAGTTGTATGGCTGGTCTTACAAGTGCTCTGCAATCAATAGAGGTGGGATTGGCTGAACAATTGTGGTGTGTTGCTTTCACCATTAGACAAGAAATTCAGGACCACACTTGATTTAATTGTTTTAACCCAACAGGTGAAAGACTTGCAATACAAAGGTCTATTCGGTTCTTAACACTGTGAAAGAGGCCGTGATTTAAACTTGTGGCGGTCTGTGAGGCAGTCATTTGCGGTGGAGTTGCATTGGACTGCATAATGTCGAGACGGGTTACTGTATGTTCGTCCCGTCAGTTGTCGGCAATATTTACATCATAAAATCCAGACATTAGCTCTCTTGTTAACGACCTTGAGTTTTAAGTGTGCATAACTAGGACGTATTTGTTCAAATTTATGTTTTTTAGGATTTTGAAGATGGTAAGAAACACTAAGTGGATCTTGCGGCGATATAACACAAGTTAAGGCAAGATTGAAAAAGAGAATATCATAATGAAGTGGTTTTACTTTGCTCAAAGCAACAACAAAAAATTGTCTGAGTACAGGAAAGTTAAGAATATGATATATTTGAACGCAAAGTTTAACATCACAAGTGTCAGTGTCTCTGAAAAGTTGTTAGGTGGTAGGGAATGGAATGTAAGCAGTTAATGCATTTAAAGATGGGGTGTACATACTAACCAGAAAAGTAGAAACCTTTGTACAATAGAAAACCACTTATGTCAGTTTTTAAATGAAGGTAGTATTTATTAGAGGGTTGTTTTTGAAGCCCGTTTCACAGAAGACATCTTGACTCGTCACAGGTGTCAATAATAAAATTATTGATCGCTGTGTTCCATTTAGCTGCCTCAGGTTGACGGTCCTGGTATTATGCCTGTTGGCTGAGAGACTGAGACAGACTTGAGCCCACATCGTTATTAGTAACACCCTGAGGGTCTAAGGACAGAGGGGGTCGTATGCTTAACAGATTGTAAAGCACCCTGAGGCAGATGTATAATATTGGGCAATATATACAAAATTGACTTGACTTAGAGGATGAACTATTGCCTTGTGACCATCTTATTGTTAAACCCACTGCAGCAAACCTGACTGTCCTACAGTCTGTCCTTTTCCACTGAGGCTTTTTTGACCCCGTTTTCTTTTAATTTAATAATTTTCCAAAACCCTTAGTTTCGTTCGGTACAGCTATTATATATTTTTGTTTTCATGATGAAATTTAAGTGTTGGGCTGTAGAATGTCAGTAAGCTGTCAGAGAGGGCAATTTGTCCAACATCCTAACATGAAAAATTAGACATCAGGGAAACATCCATCAGCTTTGAGCACCAAGCATCATTGATGTAAATGGTCTGCCCCTCTTGTGTCGCTGGAGTCCTGCGGTCAGGACGCACAACAGTCACCGACCTCCCGGTGCTGGGTCAGTCTGAATTTTCCTGCAAACTGACATTAGCCAACATCAGATTGGGTGGTGGAATAGCCTTCGGTCCTAGTTGGGTTAGCTCAGCTTCCATCTCGGTTCTCCTCCCGTTTGACTCCGCTTTAAGTCCAGCAGGTCTGGCTCAGTGGTTAGCCGTGATCGTCTCCAGGTCTGCTCCCCACGTATTAATTGAATCCAGACTCTTCCTTCTACGATGTTGAATATGATATGCTATAAGTGCTCCATTAATGGAGACGAAAATTAAGACAAAATAGTAGTGAAATGGAATGCAGCCATAATTGTTATTAATGACACCTGCACTTTTCTGGTTGTGGTGTCTTTATCTGCAGAGAAAGTTTACTTAACAGTATTTTAGAGAACTTGACATTAGTGAGTAACTACATCAACGGCCGTATGTAATGCTGTGACCTAAATATACATGTCTTTGCAGTGTTCATGCACCCCATGAACAAATACTTAAAGCCCAACAACTATCAAACATTTAAGACCTTTGTAACTTCTGCCCTGAAGCCTAATTTGTGCCTTAACGTTGTGTATTTGTAGTGGTTGTACTGCTTGCCAGTGTCTCCTTGACCAGCAGACTACAGAAAGCCCACTGATATCTGGTCATGCCATAAGAAAATGTGTTGTGGATGTAACTTAATGTTAAAAGTAGTTGTGAAGTCACCAGATTAGTTTCAGCCGTTCTGTCTTTCTTCATGACTGTTCTTACTTCCAAAGAGGCATTCTGTGACTTGTTCACCAACCCTCTCTCTTTTTTCCTTTGCAGGTGGTCATCACCAGGCTAAAGCTGGACAAGGACCGCAAGAAGATCCTGGAGCGCAAGGCCAAGTCTCGCGCTGATGGAAAGGAGAAGGGCAAATACAAGGAGGAGACCATTGAGAAGATGCAGGAGTAAAAATGATCTTTTGCTATCAATAAACTGTATAAATGGATCATACTTTGTCATGTGTTTATTGTGGAGGTGGGATGGTTTTGTCTTTGCATGGTGTCAAATATATTGTAGGTCAAGAAATTTATATTTAAAATGTGTCATAGGTCTGTTCGTAGCCCACAAACACAACACTAGTGCACTGCTTTTAATCCGGTGCTCAAATGAATGTTGCAGCAGCTACAGGTGTCGGAAACCGTTTTTATTTATGAATGTATGCCAGCATGAGCTTGCTCTCCAGAGAATCTATTCAATTCAATTTATTTTAGTTTTGTATAGCCCAAAATCACAAATTTGCCTCAGAGGGCTTTACAATCTGTACACATACCACATCCTCTGTCCCAGGACCTCATCGGATCAGGAAACCCCACCTCCCCCTCCCCCACCCCAAAAAAAAAAAACCTTTCAACAGGGAGAAAAATATCTAATTATGAAAGCTAAACATAAAGCTAAATTGTGCTCTCCCGTTTGAGGAATGCACGTAGAGATGCAGAGGCATAAAGATGATGCAAAGGCCCAGGTGTGACATTTGCATAGAAATGACATTTCACTGAAGTTGGCGTCTTGGTTGAAGTCTGTCGGAAATCGGTAAACAAGGAAATTGTCTGAATGAAACGCTCCTGGTGGGTTCATAAACACACTGACATGCTCTTATTTTTTTATGGTCTCACAGTAAAAGGAGTATTGCCGTCTTAGCTCAAAACTGATGCAGATTTATTTAACTTAATGTGAGACACTAAAGGCTAAAACAGGTTTTTCATGCTCATCAATTTAGAGATTTTGGGCTGTTTTGCTTCTGTAGCATTCCGTCTTCTTTCAGGTTGGTGGAAAGAAAACATTCAAACTACACGTTTAGGTGTTTATTGTACTACACTTGGTCTATTTCTGAGATTATCTCCAAAAATTTGCATTATAGATGCCTAATTTGCATATCCAAATCTAGTAACTTTCTTTTACCCGAATCACTTGGAAGTGTTTTTCTAAATGTATGTACTTTTTTAGTACATATAAACATCGAACAAAAAGTTCAGAAATTTGTGTGTGGTAGACTATTTCTCTGTTGTAACAATGCTTCTTGGCAATACATTTTATACTGTTGGAAAGCCTGTTTATTTCCCTTTTAAATGGTTCCCCATTTGTAAGGAACATGCATTTGTGGGATGAGCAGCACAGCTGAGTATGTGGGTTGCACCCATGAAAGATTTGCCAAATCTTCTCTGCCAATGCCAAACAGCTTATTCTGCTGTTGCTATGGACTCTTGTTTGGTGGATTGGACAATTGAAGTATATCAGTAACAAGGAAGAAACAAGACATAGTGGCAATTTTACAATTTATTCATTTAACAAACAGTCAGGAGCCTCAGTAGCTTGTGGAAGAACCATACACAGCCACACCAGCCTGGCCCCTCCTCCTCATGCTGGTCACCAGCCTGGCCCCTCCTCCTCACGCTGGTCACACACTGCTGTGGGATGCATTCCACTCCTCAAGCAGGATTTGTCTCAAGTCAACGTGGTTGTGTTGGTCAACAGCACGCCCTACGAAGTCGGATTGTGGGGTCAAAGTGTGGAGAAGACGGGGAGAACGCTATGCTGATTGCTGCACCGATAGAGTGACACCTTTAGGTGGAGGCAGTGTGATGGTGTGGGGCGGCATCTCCATCACTGGAAAAACCAGGCTTGTCTTCATTGGAGGCAATCTCAATGCAGAGAGATATCGAGATGAGATTCTGCAACCAGTGGCAATCCCATTTCTCCAGTCTGGGACCGAACTCCATCCTCCAAGAGGACAACGCTCGCCCCCACAATGGTTTTTTTTTTATCAGAGACTACTAGTGCTAGAGTGACCAACACAACCACGCTGGCTGACTTGCGACAAATCCTGCTGGAGGAGTGGAATGCATCCCACAGCAGTGTGTGAGCAGCGTGAGGAGGAGGGGCCAGGCTGGTGTGGCTGTGTATGGTTCTTCCACACGCTACTGAGGCTCCTGACTGTTTGTTAAATGAATAAATTGTAAAATTGCCACTATGTCTTGTTTCTTCCTCGTTACTGATAGACTTCAATCGTCCAATCCACCAAACAACACCAAACAAGAGTCCATAGCAACAGCAGAATAAGCTGTTTGGCATTGGCAGAGAAGATTTGGCAAATATTTCATGGGCGCAACCCACATACTCAGCTGTGCTGCTCATCCCACAAATGCATGTTCCTTACAAATGGGGAACCATTTAAAAGGGAAATAAACAGGCTTTCCAACAATATAAAATGTATTGCCAAGAAGCATTGTTACAACAGAGAAATAGTCTACCAAACACAAATTTCCAAACTTTTTGTTCGATGTTTATATTCTGAAGGTTTTTACTGAGGGTTTTTTTCATATTCTGATTTATAGAAGTTTTTTTGTGTCTGACAGTATTTTCTGATTTATGGAGTGATACAAAAAGATATCTGTAAAAACCTTTACCTTTAGTATGTCAACAAAATGGGACAAGAATTGTGAACCTGGTTTTATTCAATGATCCGCTTCCTGTTCTGGAAATGTATGCCAATTAGCACATATTTAATAATATTTAAACATAAAATTTCAGAAAATACATAAATGTCTTAATGTAAGTAATCAACTGGGGAAGTTCATGGTGATATGTATTAGTTCAAATGTTTTCCCTAACACTAACACACTAACATGTAGTGTCTCCCCTCAAACACCATTTCGAGGTAAAGATTCTATTAAAAGTAGAATTAAATCAGATTTAATTCATCCTTAACAACGTTGTTATGAACAGCAGGGACCTGTTGCTTGTCTGCTACTAATCCTTTAGTAATTTAATCAAATGCACGATAGGTGGCGCTGTTTCACCACAGACTGAACCAGGAACTTCGATATGAAATACTACGTGACAGACACTTTACCAAAGTAGTAGAAGTTGTTCAAACTGATGCTGACTTCGACAGTCAGCATCAGTTTGAACAACTTCAGCTAATTCTCCACGAAAAAAAAAAAGTATGATATTGTACAAGCTCATTTACTAATTTATCTTCACCGTTAAAAGTAACAATAAATGAAATACCTCGCTGACCTACAGGGGGGGGAAACAAGTTCATTTGTCCTTGTTGCATCTGTTAATGAAGTTCGTACTAGCTGGTCGAGTGCACACAGTAGGGCTCGTTTGACTTCCTCCCTCGCTGGTGGCTGGTCACGTGACACGCGCCGCTGCTCTGACGCTCTGTGGAGGATCCTGTCTGGCAGCTGGACTCTGAAGTCGTCTAAAGTTTGTACTTCTTCGGTATTCTTCGGTTTCCAGCATGGCGGACCTCAGGTTTGTGATCGCTATGTCCGTGGTGACTCTGTTCTGGGGCCTCGTCGGAGGAGTGGTGCCCTGGTTCATCCCCAAAGGACCCAACAGAGGGTGAGTGGTAGCTTCGCTTTAGCTTCAGGCGGGCTACGAACAGCTCGCAGGGGAAACTTCTCTATGTGCGACGTCGTCTCGTGACTTTCACCGGATACAAGCAGCTTTACAAAGTAGCGACACTTTGTTTTCTTCTTTCTTTTGTTGATTTCTCAACGTTACTCGAAGCATTTATGAAACGTAAACCTTGTGGGTGAACTTAACTCAAGGTAAAAGTAAGCGTCAGCTAACTGAAGCCCTTCTTCCTGCCGCACCACTTGTTACCTCTTATTCATATTTACATCTGGCTGCTACACATCTAACGCTATATCGTCTATTCCCAGATATTAAGATACCAAAGTAAATATACCCCATCTCTGGAAAATGCGCAGAGGGAAACTTCCCTTATTTTCCTGTTTGTCACGCGCGTCACGAGACCAGGCTCAGTTAACAGCCTGCGATGCATTAAAGCCCTTCTATAGATCTAAGTCTATCTCGTGTAAATGTTCCTCCTGTTCCCACAGAGTGATCGTCACGATGCTGGTGTTGACGGCAGTTTGCTGCTACTTGTTGTAAGTAGTATCGTCCTGGAAATGTACCAGGATTTCTTTAACATCATGTTGTGGTGCTTCTCTGTTTTAATACCCATGTTCACCAATAACACATATTTAATTAGAAATAAAGGAGGGCCAGTGAGATTCAGGTCTATAATATAAATCAATGATTAATCCATTGACATACAATTGATTGCCATTTATTAATATTCATCATTTAAGTAATTTGATAAGCAAAACTGACAAACTTTATACATGTATGTATATTGCTTATTTTCTTTGTCTTATTACATAATTTTGGATTTTGGACTGTTGAAGATGTTGCCTTAGGCTTTAGAAAATTAATAATAATAGTAATGGTCGTTTTTCATCATTATTTTCTCACATGTGTTTGCAACATTAATAATATACATCATAAATAATAGATGGACGTTAATTTGTATAGCTGACACTGTGGAGACAATTGTTTCTCCTCCTTTACTCCAAATGGATGTGTGTGTGCATTACTGTCATAACAAAACAAAGCTCGTCATTGCAGTTAATACTGTGATGCATCCATATAGTTCTGTCTTGTGATAAGTTATTTATATCCACAATTGGGTGCCTATTAGTGTGCCTACGGTGTCATGCTACATGTCAGATGGGCAAAAGAGCAGCGTAGAGACAAAGTACTGTTGGAGCCACGTGAAGGTATTTACACAAAGACCCTCAGTTTGATGTAGAAACTGTGCGCCTAAATTCAGAATTTGCTTCTCTTTTTTTTTTTTTAGAAAATAAGAAATGATCCACATAACTAAAGGATGTATTTTTAATTGCACAGTTTTGTTGCAGAGTCGTTTTGTATTGACACGTGATCTTAATATCCTCTCTGTCCATCAGCTGGTTGATAGCAATTCTGGCCCAGCTGAACCCCCTGTTTGGACCCACTCTGTCCACTGACACCATCTGGTACCTGAACTATCACTGGCAGTAGTTCACTCTTCTGGGACTCCTGACCATGCAGGTAAACCTCTTCCTCTGAAAGAGGAAAGTATTCAGCCTACATTTGATGTTGTGTCATAGAGACTGTACTTGCACGTAGCCTATAAATGATGTATGATTGTTGTTTGTTTTTCTAAAACTTTGTTTATTGTAATTTCTGCCAGCAGGGGGAGAAGGGGACCTGACACGGCTGCATACCAATAGATGTTTCTTCTTCTTTCATGCAGAGATCATTCCTTCTGAATCGCCTTAAACCCCTGTGTGATTACTGAGCGATGCCCACACTGGTGCCTTGTACAAACAAATGTTTCCCAAAGGACTTCTGAGAGATCTCACTGAATGTGCTTTACTTTAAATTAAAACAACCTTCTCTTGTTTGGTTTACATGTCATGTATATCCTGTTTATTGCTGTTGTTAATATTAATGAATGAATGAATGAATGAATGTGCCTCGTGATGTGTGTTTGATGTGATCTCTTTTTGTCTCATAATGTTAGTGATGGATGTAATGCATTCGATAGTTGTTAATAATAAACCAATAATCAAAACGTTTGTAATTGTATTGCCTATTATGAGCTCATGACTTTAAACTTTCAAGTGTTGACTGTTATGACTTAATTTTCCTCGTCGGTAATGTCATTGTAGATATGATAATTTCTCCTCATTATGTTGACTTACATACTTTTATTACATTACCATATGTCATTATTAGGCTGTTAAAAGTTCTTTACACACTTAAGTTTTCAGACTGCATATGAAATACATTTAATTATATATTGTTTTATATAGCGAATATGATTTTTTTGTTATTCAGTCTGGTTTGTTTTGAATACCACGCAGTGTAACAGTTTCGTTCAAAGTCCAAAGTCGACGTTCAAAACGTGCTTCCTGCTCGCCGTAGTTTAAACCGACTGCGCTGGCAACATGGCGTCCTCAGATGTCCACCTCCGAATATGTGAACAAGAAATACTCAAATATGACCTGGAAATCAAAGCTCTCATCCAGGTGCGAGTATTTCTTTGGTAAGATTAATTGGCGCTGCGTGGAGACACGCTGGTCTTTGAGCTTGTCATCCAAAGGGCTCGAGCTGCTGTCCGACATCATGTATTGCTGTCGGCTGTCGGCTGCAGCACACCGGTGGACTGCGGCTGCAGCCGACAGTGGACTGCGGTCCACCGGACTGCGGTCCACCGGTGCATGGACCGGCAGCTCGAGCCGCTCTCTGGAGATGAGCTGCCGCTGTCAGCGGAGCAGAAGTGCTCTGACGTATCTCTTAAATGTGCATAATGTCCTCACCGATAACGTAATTGTATCAAGTGGGAAATCAAAAATGCCGGTAAAAGAGGAGGAAAACGGGACGAACGTTACCGGTGTCTGGTGTGAATTAATAATTATCTCATTCAGTGAGAGGTGACTCATATTTACAGGAGGATCAACGTGCTTTACGTAAGACTAATATTTACCAAGTTTGATTAGCCTTCTACCACTAGTTATTTTTATTTATATATTTGTCTTTAGTATATTTATAATAATAATAATTTAGTTCCCACTGATGCTTTTCTTGGCTGATTTAGCCATTTATTCTCTTAACGTTAGTCGATTGAAGACAACTAAAAGACCCAATTTGAGAATCAGTTAATGGTCGAAAGTAATTCTTGAAACAAATATTCCAAATATTTTCTGATTCCAACCTCTGAAATGTCCTCCTTTCTCCGTTTTGTATCATTTTACATCCAAAACCTTTCCTTTTTTTTAACTGTTCTTTTGGGGGGAAAAAAACAAGGACTCTGAAGGCCTCTTTGGACTGTGGGAAATTGCAATCAATTAATAATGCAAATGATAATTGCAGGCCTAGAGATGCTTTATTTTCTTAGCACATTTGGTATCCCATGGTGACCGATTAATGATGCAGCTCTTGTTTACAGAGTCCCAATGGGAGTTCGCTGTCACTGACTTTGCAGTTACAAATGCGTGCACCGTGTTGAAACCACTAACTTCACCTTACAGTGACAATAAAAACATAAAGGCGTGCGTCTTTCTCATCCTTGTTTTGACGCCTCACCAGGACATTAACGAGAGCGCGGGTCCTCAAAGCAAGCTGACGGAACTGAACGCAGATGTGAAAAAGAGTTTCCACAATCTCAGGTTGCGGATTCAGGTAAGAAACGCTCTCATTGAACGTCTCTGCAAACATGACAGAGCCCCACTACGGGCTGTGCGTCAACCACTTTCATGACTTTGTGTGATACTCAATGGCTCAGAAAATATTTGTGCCACTTTGACAGGATTTTGAGCAGATAGCTATGGAGCAGGACAAAGAGTCAGACAAGCAAGCTCTGATCAGTCAGGTCGAGGGACACAGGAAACAGATGCTGAGGTAATGTCCATACATTCACATATGTTGCCACTCCCTGACTTGTATAAATGTGAACCGTTGTCACATTTAATAATAATGATAATGCTGCCAGACTGGTGGGGTAGAAGCATGTGCAAATTGCCTGCTTAAACTTGGATAATGTCTACTTAATGGCAATATGCATTATTTATATATATAAATATGTATTATTTCTGTCTCTTTTGTTTTTGCAGTAACCAGACCAGTTGGAGGAAAGCCAACCTGGCCAGCAAACTGTCCATAGACAACATGGAAAAGCAAGCACTTCTTAATGGAGCAGATAGTGGTGTGAGGCAGAGGTGAGCTGAAGTGTGCTACTTCCTCTTAAATGAGATGCACTCAGAGACGAGGATCAGCTTAATGTCTTGGCAAAGTATTTTTCGTTTTTTTTTTTTTTTACATCCTTCTAGTCCTTTTTATAGAATACATGAATTTAGTTCCAGGGCTTTTACGGTTGCGTCGTCTCTGTTGTTCTCAGGAAGACGACCAAGGAGGGCCTGGCCCAGACCACCAGTGACATTACAGAGAATCTCATGAGCATCAGCCGGATGATGGCGCAGCAGGTTCAGCAGAGCGAGGAGACCATGACCTCACTAGGTCGGTGAAGGATGTAAAGAGTGTGTTAACAACGTGCTGGCAAAAGCCCTTATTATTATGTTTTTTATACCATGGGCATTTATTTCAAATGTGCTTATTTTGTTGAACTTGTTTGATTTATATATAAAAGGTGTTTAAGGTGTTTAGCTGCTCCTGTGGTTGTGTACTGAGCCTCCCACTGTGTCACTGTGTTGCCTGCCGTGGATACACACTCTCGGTTGGGGTTAAAACTTCACGGCCACCGACTTTAGATTTACAGCTTTTGTGTTAATGCGCAGCATCTCCAATTTTCATCCGTTTTATATCAATTGTGTGTCTCTTCTTTTGCAGCAACCTCCTCAAGGACAATCCAAGAGACCAACGAGGAGTTTAGGACCATGACGGGGACCATCCAGCTCGGGAGGAAGCTCATCACCAAGTACAACCGCCGAGAGCTCACCGATAAACTGCTCATCTTCCTGGCGCTCGCCCTCTTCTTCGCCACCGTTCTCTACATCCTCAAGAAGAGGCTGTTCCCCTTCCTCTAGACCAGGTACCTCTCTGAGGAGCGCTCCCATTACAACATGCTGTAGTTTTCCATGGTCAGCGCAAATGATTTAAACAACCCTGACTGCGTGTCATATTACACACACATTACACACACCATGTCTGCCCGGTGGAATGTGGACCGCTCACTCTGCTGAACTTTGACGATGCCGAGGGTGAAGTATTGTCCACAGAGGGTGAAGATAAACCTTCCGTGCAGTGTTTTATTTATCGAGAAGGTTTTTTTTTTTGTTCAACATGCAAAGGGGAATAATTCCTTTTCGTGGAAAAGAAAACGTACGTGTTGGTGACACAAAGTGTGTCAGATGTCCATCTTTGGTTAGTGTGACAGTGATGCTGTGCATTGCTTTTAATGAAATCAATTGTGATAGAGGAGATGGACGACCCATAATGATCATTTATTTTTTACATTCCTGTGGAAGATGTACGGTTTTGTTTTCATTAATATATATTCCTGTATCAAAGCCGTTGTGTGTGTGTGTGTGTGTGTGTGTGTGTGTGTGTGTGTGTGTGTGTGTGTGTGAGATAGAGAGAGAAACAGCACTTGATTCTTAAGCACTGAAATTAATTCTCAGACTCCTAACATATTCTCTCCCCTTACTTCAGATGTTGTCATGGCTGCACATAATGTGCTGAGTGCAGTAAAACTCATCTCATCGAAAGACTGACTAAGAAAAATAATGTTGTAATGAATAACGTAATGAATTTCAGTGGAATCTGATGATCACAAAACAAGTGGCACTATTCATTTCAGTTCAACAAGCTTTTATTGGCCTGCATGTCATTTAAGCAATGCTACCGTAGTATACAATACTTTGAATTACTATTAATCAACTGTACTGTTAAATGTCACAATATTAAGGAAGTATATTGTGGGAAAAATATTAGCACTTGAAAAGCATACAGAAACTTCATATATTCTTCACTAACAGATGTTTTAACCAAACAGTTTTTTCACCACCTGATATCATGAATTAATTGTGCAAATTATGTACAAGAACTATGTTTAATGTTATTTATATGGTTTAGTGTGTGGTATAATTTATTACAGCATTATAGTGACTTAATGCTACTTATTACAAATGGAATATTTAAATATATTTTAACTTTGAATACAAGACCAACTGCAGTCACTCGGTGTGTGTGTTCCACCAGCTGGATAATCAGAACAGTGTTTTTACTTGTGTATGTTCACTTCACGTTGTCCCTATGTTTTAATCATTCAGCGTGCAAACAAAAAAGGAAAAAAAAATAATAATCAAAAACCGAGTGAGCGCCCCTCCCTCCATCTCTGCCCGTGTCAGCTTGGCCCTGGTCTGCAGCGGAGCAGAAAAAGCTCCGAAAAGCAGCCATGTTCATCACACTGGCAAGAGATAGAGCAGCATGCATCCCTGCCTTTCTTCAGATAAGACCCGGAAAAGCAGATTATTCCGACCCGTTTCCCTCTCCCTTTCCAGTGTGGGTGGCGGGTGAGGGGGGATATTTTTAGGCTCGTGTGGTGCTGTTATCTGACGTTGCCTTTTCAACACCTCGGAGGAGAGGGTGGCCAGAGGAGCTACATGACCTTGCTCCCCTGCCTGCAATTGCCTGGCATTGCCATTTTGTTTGATACATGTCAACGTTGTCAATAAACATAAAAGTCTTCTGGCTCGATGTTCGACTTTGTTGTGTCAGACGTGCGTTTGTGAGGGTGCATTGTTTAAAGTGAGGTGGGACAACGGAGCGCGTGTGGAGAGACCCGAGAGATGCCTAAGCGTCTCTTACTCATGTAAAGTGGTGGCAGTTGGGCAGAGCTGGCCTGTTCATATAACGGCACACTTAGACAAGGCCTCTGGCTCTCTGTCAAGCAAATTGGACTATTCTTGCATTTAGCACTGTGATAGTGTCAATCAAGTGTTTGGGTTTGTATCTGGAAGTGTCAGGGGAGCGTAAACTGCACCACAGTGATGCCATAGACAACCAGACAGAATCTCAGCCCCGTATTCATGTGGTCATTTCTACGGCTGAAGTTGTTCAGTTATTTATCTGACTTATATACATTATCTCTATACATTCTCACTGTGAGCCCTGTTCAAACTTGGTCAATTCTCAAATACAAGACAGATACTTTTTTTTCAAAACAGAAGTCTTTAATATTCAAGTACACTGTCCAAAACTAGAGTAGCATCTTGAATTTGTCGTAT
Source organism: Ophiodon elongatus (assembly GCA_016806645.1). NCBI lineage: Eukaryota > Metazoa > Chordata > Actinopteri > Perciformes > Hexagrammidae > Ophiodon > Ophiodon elongatus. The sequence goes on along the minus strand of JACSYO010000669.1, from coordinate 551,779 downwards.
TTACAAGTACAGAGGAAAGGTCGCTGACTTTCAGGATGGCTTTTGGCAGATTGTATATACAATGCTTGCACACAAAATACAGTAAATGAAAATCAAAACGTTTGTAGTTTCACTGAATTAAAAACAGCATGTCCTCAGCAGAACTGGATTTAATAACATTTAATACAGGTCAAGGTCATGGCTCACAGCCATCTCTGTCTCAGCAACTTTAAACACACGTGTGGAGTGTACGCGTGGCTGACAGCGGGTTGTTAAAAGTGTAAACTTTTTACAACCTTTAACCTTGTTTAAGCATATTGAAGGAAGCTTCCTAATAGCCACTTCAACATTTTAACCAGACACAAACCACATGAGGGCCGACAGATATTATGGTCAAGTTCAACCATTATGTGACAGAGTTCACTCTGACATTTTATATACTTTTATTATTTCTTTTTATATATTTTTTAGGATTTAGGGATTGAAAGTCAGAGGCAAATATTACGTTCAACAACTTTAAGCATTAGAATTAAATAGTTGCATGTCAGTAATATTAACAAACAAAAATAGTAATAATAATAATAATAATAATAATAGCCTTGTATAATTAATCATTTTTGTCTTAATTTACAATTTGTTGAATTTTTCACTGTAGCACACTGAAAATACTGTCTGATTTTAAGAGGTAAAATATTTAGGCACGGTGTGAAGAAAAAAAAGCATTAATAAAATGAAAATATATATATTTCTTTTTTGTTTTGACATTCACAAGAACTGTGTTTGCCAACTACTTTTTTTTTTTTGCTAATGCCACTGAAATAAATAAAAATGTAGATTATTCAGACAAAAAGATTGTGCTGAAAACAAAACAAAACAAAAACTACCAAAAGTAAGTAATTAAATATAAGAGAAGTTACTCAAACTCCGCAAAGTCCTAAATGCATGCAGTCATAACATAATCCCGTTAAACTGAATAGGGAACCCACTTATTTAATAGTTTACCATGTCCTAATGCCATGTAACGAAGACACCCCATTACTGGAGGAAAATGTGTTCTGGACATTATTCAGGTCCCCTACCCCAAAGTTCATGTAATTCCCGTTGCTGGGGGATCCTTGCATAGTTTGCATTGTGGCTGCAGGATAATTACAAGCATAGTTTGTGTTGCAGCCGGCGCCGGTGTAGTTACTGAAAGCTGGATAGTTGTTATAAGAGAAATGGCCGATGTGACCCATGCTGTAGGAGGGGTTGTAGGAGGCCGTGTCTGCCGCCAGGCAAGGCTTCCCATCCCGCACCAGCACCGGCACCGAGACCCTCCTGGGCGGCGGCAGAGACACCATCTCCAGGCTCTGGTCCTGCCTCTGCCGCTTGCACTTGTACCTCCTGTTCTGGAACCAGATCTTCACCTGGGTCGGGGTGAGTTTGAGCGCCCCGGCGAGGTGGTCTCTCTCCGGGGCGGACAGGTACCGCTGCTGCTTGAAGCGGCGCTCCAGCTCGTACACCTGCGCCTGCGAGAAGAGGACCCGCGGCTTCCTGCGTCTCCGGGGCTTGGCTCGGTCCGGGTCGTCGGTTTTGATGTCCTCCAGGGGGTCGGTCGGAGGACTGAAGTCTTCTGATCACACCGGACAGAAAGAAAGGATGAAAAAAATATATGCATATGTCTGCAAAAATCACTTGTTAACAAAGGGCCTGGATGGATATTTATTTTCACCATTAGGCCTAGAGCTATGTTTACTATACTGCTGCCCAATAATAACAATAATAATAATAATAATAGTGGGAAACTATATCATATGTTGTGTCATATTACTTAGCCTAGTATGGTTGATTTGTGCCAATTCTGCCAATGTTAGTAATTCAGTTCCCTCGGCCGCCCGTGGTGCATTCAGGGGGCTTTGAGAAAAGAATTCTAGCAGGCCGACAAGAAAACCATGAACTCAACTTTTATATTTGTTTAAATTGAATAAAATCCCGCTTCAAAGCCCGTATCAACTATATACGAGTGTCTGCTGTGTGAATGCTTATTGCTTTAGTGGAGTTGTTTTTGGAGCATCTGGTGCGTTCCGCACAAATCAGAGAGCACGAGCCTGCGGGCCTCCGTTCTGCACAGGCCTGCGAAATCAAACGTTGTCCTCCTCAGCTCACCTTTTCTGCGTTTCGCCTCAAACGCGTCTGATTCCCCATCCTTAACTATATCCATCTCCATGAGGGATTTCCCATAAACGGCAGTGGCAAAGTTCAGCGCGTTGCCTCTGTCGGCTCTGGACTCGTGGAGGTCTTCTCCAAACAGCGAGGCGGCGGCGGACGACATGTCCCGGAGAGGCTCCTGCTTCAGGCGGGCCAGCATGCAGGAGGAGGAGGAGGAGGAGGAGGAGGAGGAGGAGGTCGGCACGGTGCAGCAGTCCATACGAGAAGAAAAGTCCAGAGAAGACACCGTAACGTCATGACTCTGCTCCAGGTTTAATATATCCTTTACAGAGAAGGGAGTGGACGTGCTGCTGGGGCTGGGAAACATTGCCAAGAACTGAGAAAAAAAAAACTATTAACCTGTCATATGGACGTAACAAAGAAGACGTCAACAAACTCCCTCTCTTTCCTGGCAATATTTACTAGATTTAAGTATTAGTTTGGTATAGCAGACTGATCTTGGGTGAAGTGTGCATTTTGAATGTCAACTCTGTCTCCAAACTTTTTTTCTTGGCCTCCCTCTCCTCCCGGTGACGCGGGGAGGGAGGGGTGAGCCATGGGACCCTCTGTTTGGAGCCACTGGTACTCCCATTTCGTGACGTAAAGTGATGTCTGGTACACATACATCTACATGTGTTCAATCACTGCAAAGTTACCACACCACACCAGCCCAGACCAGATTATTATCTTTCCAAAGCAAACGAACTTGTTAGAAGCATTTGCTAAATCAGCCATTTGCTTGATCTCGGTGGAAATAATACCATGCATTGTTTTAGGATAAACTTTATTTAAACACTTCATAAATTGAGTGAAACTTAATAAGTAACTTGTCAGATGGATATTTTCCAGTTTTTTCAGTCATTACGCACAATACAAACGCGTTTACAGTGAATTCTACAAGCCCAGCGTTTGGACAGATGTTTACACACACTTTCAAGTACCAAGAGAAATGATTTATCTGACTCCGTGAACATCAACGAGCTATAATAGCGACCCATGAGTCCAACGTGCATCATTTAGGTCACTGGGAGGAATTATAAAAGGGCTTGATGTGTGCGCGTGCACGTGTGTTTAGGGGTGTCGGCCCGTCCCTCATCCGAGGGGAAGCGGAGCAGACGAGCGTCAAGAAAGAGGGGCGCAGACAACGGGTTTGGGGTCCCTCAACACGGAACCTGAAACCAGGAGCGACACACTCTGCTGTCTGCCTCCAAGAGATTCTGGAGCCACTGTCTGCGTTATCAGCACGCGATAACAGACGACAACAAACCTGCACACACACTCCCACCCACGCTGCGGGCCCTAAAGATGTGTCATATACGACACCCACGTTTTTAAACCGAAAAAACGGCCCAACTTGATTGATTTTTGAAACGAGCAAATCTCACTGACTTTTTGATCGATTCCAAGCAATCGGTAAGCTTTAAATCCCAACGAACAAAACACTCCTCTCGCCTCCACGCACCCGTGCATTCTTAATAGTTAAATGAGATGTTGTCAAATTAAACATGCGATCAGTAAAGTATGGATTAGAAATGACAAAGTACAACTCATTTCGCCGGACAGCAGTAAAATGGAGACAACTGTGCGTAATGACGCATAACACGTGTTTCCCCCCGCACGGTTGGCACTAAACCTGCTATTAATGCCTGTGGAGACGGTCACAGGAGACAGACAGTATTATCGTTTGTTTTATCTACAGCGTTTAGCACAGCCACGGGGTAAATGGGTCCCCCTGTCTCCGACCTAGCGGTGGTGTTTATAGTTTTAAAGACTATTTGTGCGCCTCGAGAGCTGATGAATGGCTGTACAATCTTTCTCAGGCGCAGCGAGAGTCAACACTGGCCCGGCTCTTGCTGTAATAATTGGCGAAATAAAGTAAACGCACGGGGGAGGGGTGGAGGAGGGGGGGGGGGGGCAAAAGACACGAGGGAAACGTGTTCGCCGTGATTGATTCCCACTGCTTTGCGCGGTTCGACTGTAAAGTTTCATTGTGTTCTAACATTAATTGTCGAGAGAAATTCAAAAGATGAAACCTCTGGAATGATAAATCATCCCCAAAATTAAACACGTCCTCGGTTCTGCCGCAGAGTTAACTATTCAGTCAACTGTAAATTGAACATGACAGGTCTGGCATGTGTTTCATATCCCTAATGCTCCGTCCCGCAGCAGCCCCGCGGTCCCCTTTGACCTGTCTTTCTGCAGCCCATCTCCGACTCAGATAAAGCTTCAGATAAGGTTGCTTAAAAACTTCCGCTGCACGAACGTGTGGGTATTTTGAGGGTCGGAGCCACTCCGTGTGTGCGCGTACGCGTGTGTGAGCGCGTGCGTGCGTGCGTGTGTGTGCCTGTGTGTGTGTGTGTGTGTGTGTGTGTGACCCAAATTAACATGTTTGTTTCTTGCCTAAACCTTCCTGGTGGCTCAAAACGCCTCTTTAAAACGGTCTCTCTCTCTCTCTCTCTCTCTCTCTCTCTCTCTCTCTCTCTCTCTCTCTCTCTCTCTCTCTCTCTCTCTCTCTCTCTCTCTCTCTCTCTCTCCCTGGAGGCCTTTTGGTGATTTAGATCCATTAACTGTTTGGTGATTAGACTGATTTGGAGGTAACAGGCTCATTATAGGATGTAATCCGTTTAAGAATGACATAGCAAAGGTTTTTACACTTTCTCCACTAAAACTGGTTTGGGTCTTTACCTTTTAAAAAATATCAGTGGGTTTTCAGTGGCCTGTCAAAAACTTTGTAGCAAAATGCAATCCCTGCTTTCAAAACTTTTTATATGAAAAGGTATACAATTATAAATTGTGAAATGTTTAAGTTTACTTTCTGAAGGACGACTGTGTGTTGAATTGTGAATGCATTATTGTTTTATATGCTGTTTGTTAATGTTTCAGGTCCTTCAGTTGGCCTTGTAGTTCTAACTTGTTCCACAGTTTTACCTCATATTTTATGAGGTATCTTACTATTTTTTAATATGTAATCTTAAATTGCAAGGAAACGTAATCTGTCAAAAAATCCAACATTTCCCTTAAACTAGTAAATGAAAAAAGTCTCAGGAAATAAAGAGTGCAAGTGTCTCAAAATCTTTACATTCAATTCAATTTTTATCTATATAGCGCCATATCATAACAAAATAAATCTTGTGGCAGTTTGCATATAGAGCATGGTCTAGCCCATATTTTTTACCCAGCAATTCCCACCATGAGCAGGCTCTGGGCGGCGGTGGCAAAGAAAACCTATCGACTCGAGAACATGTTCACTTTCAACCCGATACACTGTTGAGAAGACAACTAAAAAACAACTAAACACTAAAAGCATTAGAAAAGAAGCCAGAAATAAGTTTTAACAAATACATATGTAACTATTCACATATAGACATATAAAGATAAACGGATACACATTATATACAAGTGCATGCCCATCTATAAACATACATATGCTTTTGTATTTAACTGCATCATGCTAATGTATATAAATGAACACACACAGACGTACACAGAAAAACATGTTCGTCCATACGGCAGTGAAATAATGTACAAAACACTTGAATAAAGTGAAATCAAATAAAACGTTTTAACTTCACAAATTAGGAAAGAGAAAGTGAGTTTTAAGAATTTAAATGAGGACACACAATGAACTTGCCTGACCAGACAAGCTCTTCCAAAGTCTCGAAGGCTCGAAAAGAAAAAGCCCACTCCCAGTGCCTTTAATCTGGAGCTCTGGACAGCCAGAAGGACCTGTTTGAGGATCTTACAACACACCCCGGTTTGTATAGAGTTACAAGATCTGTGATGTTGAAATCTGTAAAATCTCTAAACTTCATTGGCAACCGCTGAAAGCTGTGTTGTGCGCTGTTCTTTTGGATAAAACAAGAGTCTGGCTGCTGCCTTCTGATGAGGAAATAATCTAGATTAGAGAAAATACCACATTCTCTTCACTATCTGTGGAAGTAATAAAGGAAATGTAGATTTAAAAAAAAAAAAAAAAAAGAACTCTGGTGAACAATACGACTGCTTTCTATTTTAAAAAATGGCATCAGATCGATTTGTTCAAATTTTCAGTCAAATCGAAACTCTTTTATAGTTGAAGGAGACAAAAAGTAGAACACCAATCTTTGTACAACACTGGTTTTGCTAAATCCGACATTAAATCATAAAAAAAACTACAAACGTACAACACAAACTTATAACATCAACAAAATGAGATTGTTCGAAAGGGCATCCAACAATTCAACAAAAATCACTTAAAGAGTACTTAATGCAAACTTGTGGATCAATAAAAGGATTCAGACCGATAATATTCTATGTGTTAGGGTCCAAATGGGAACTCTGTTGAAATGCACCAATCTTTAAAAGTAAATATGAATATATGCTAAATACAATTTAAAATTTAATAATGGGATTTTATCTTTATTTTTTGATGAATTGTCTGATGTGACGAATACATTTCTATAGAAAAGCTGGTAAAAAAAAAAGAAGAAAGAAAAAATATATATATATATATATATATACTGTATATAAGATGAGTTTTTTTTCTTGCACAAAAAAAGATGTGTCCTATTAATTTTGTTCTACTACATGTCACATTCCGTGTAATGCAAGCAGCTCCAGCCTGACCCATATCTTAACAATAATACAAATTACAAGTGAAACTTACAGAACACAAACATAAATACTGACTCGACCTGAACTCCATTACCTTCAAATTAAACATAAACCTTTAGCTGTAGCCGATTCCCTTTATGGTCACATCCTAACACCAGACAGCTCTTGTGTGACCCGGCAGGCCTGAAAACCCGATACGTTGTAAATCCACATCACCACCTGTTGTTCCATCTTTCATTCAAGAGATCATTATATATTATATTTCCCAGTATGCCTCCTTATTACCGTACGTGTCAGTTAATGGTTGATACTGTCCAATTTGCTTTCAGTCCAAGGTCAGGCCTTGGCAACTGCAGTCTCACGCTGTGGCTCCATCACCCTGGATGTTTCATATAATATTAGTAACTGCGGTGGAGATATCATGAACTGACTCTGATTTAGACCTGATGTGGTTTACAAGCAGATGAGTTAAATCTTTTGGCCCCTTGGCTCTGTGTCCTCTCCACCACTCCCTTGTGAGTTACACCACCACCATGTGGCCATTGAAAGAACACACCCAAACGTTGTCTTAATCCATTGCCCATATACTGTTTATGGTGACAATGTCGATTTTTATCATACGAATGATTGTGGCGGAGGTTCTGTTGTGGCAAAGATGGCTCAGAGGTCAGGGCGCTGTGTCATTTATTGCGTGACTTAAGCATCCGCTGATCCAGAGTCAGCGTGTTGTAACTGGAAACTAACTGAATATGGCAGCGATGTCAAGTGCCATCTGTCTGTGCATCGTTTGTCTTGTCTGTGATGGAGGGAGCAGCATCCCCTTCATCTTCGCTCCATCCTCTGCCTCCTCCCGCCTGCCCCTCCACCCCTGACAAGCACTCCCCAGGTCATGTTCATAGGCCTGGCAAGGCTTCACACAGTCTTCCGCTGAGTTCAAGGTGATGTTAGAGCCCCCCCGGGGGAAATACGAGGACGGTTTTTACTCTGGGGCTGCTTTAGTTTTGTCTACAGCTGATGTTCGAGGTCAGCCGTAGGATACTGCTGTGTTGTAGCCCATGAGCTGATGAATGGATTTTAAGGGACAGGTTGTGCCCTGTTGACATTTGCAAACTGGATACGAAGCCAGAATTTTGAAGGGGTACTCCAGTGATTCAGCATCGCAGCCAAGGCCGAGATATCCTCAATTTTACTCATTCGTATGATTCATTGTATGAACCACCAGATGCTATAATTCAAGAGCATGATTTATCCGACCTTCCCATCCTGTCCATGCCCTTAACTAGATGGTGAATGAATGCTGAATCAGACACATATTAAATCTACACATTTTGAGTAATAGGACACCTGAGTTGTATCTGATGAAATATTTCTTCAAAAGATTCTCACTTTAAACGCCTCCGGGAACCCTCCGCACCGGGACATCCTTCACGATGGAGCAGATCAATTTCCGTGTCCCAGGAGTAGCGAGTAGACATGCAGTGGTGGCTCACGAGGTAGAGTGGGTCATCCATTCGGCCCACGAGGTTGGCGGTTTGATTTCCGGCTCCCCGTGTCCGCATGTTGAAGTGCCCTGGAGCACACACTTACAAGTATAAGTGTGTGAGTTGTGAATCGCTTTGTTAATGTAGAAAAGCCCTATATTAATGCTGTCCATCTATTTAAATAAAAACCATTGAAGTCTCGAGTCCATCCCGAGATTACCCCGATGACATCACCTGAGTTTTTTCCTGAGACTTTACAAAGCTCCCTCGAGAGCAAGCAACCAAAAACATTATACAACTAATGCATCATCAAAATTATATTGTTTCATATTTCAGCTTGCACAACATTTGCAACGTTCCGTTCAACAGGTGGCTGTTTCATTTCACTGTATTTGTATACTGTTGTACATTTGGACCTTTGCACTGTAGAAGTGTTTTGCAGGTACTTGTGGTATTTTGCTGGTATTTTGGGGGTCTTCTCCACCCGTGAACCCTCAGTATAGTCACTAACTTTCTTTACTTTTCTTATCAAGCGTCATGTGATCTGCTGCACATTTAGTTGTGCTAGTACACAAAGTGGCCAGAGGAGGGCAGCATCACACAGTAGTTTATTAACTCCAAAAATAATACCTCAAACTCAACATGACTTTTTGGATTAAGGAACCATCATTGCATATTTTATCACATCGTTACATCATATTCAGGTTGTAGAAAACAGATGTTTTCACATTTGAAACTCCTTTTGAAAATGGAAAATTCCTGCAATTTTACTCTTGTTTTCACAGCAGGTGAGACCAACCTACGCAATGTCGCCAAAAAGTGTTGAAGTGATCTGTTCATTGGAGCTTTTCCAAGTCTAAATTATACTGGTCTGGTGTACTAGAAGCTATGTAATTTTCCCTAATGCTCAGCCTATTTGTAAATATACAGTATAGCTCCATGTCCTGCCATGTCCCCTCTTTAAATATTAGTTTTCATGATCATGAGCTCATCATACCAGAGTTGAGCAGTGACCCAGGACCGACTATGTGCTCTGAGGTTTACGGCGTCTCTCCGCGAGCCTACATGTGCTGTATCAGCTGCTGTCGCTTTATGGCCCTTAACTCACCCAGCCTTCCCTGAGCCCATTTAACATGCTGACTGCTCTGTTTTCCATGCAATCTGAGTTGACCAAGAAATGAGGTAAGAGCATTGCTAATAGGCTAAATGACCAACATTGTAATAAGGCTTGCCGTAGCAGCTTGATTACCACTCTTGGCCTTGATGGATAATTCATGTGTAGACAAAGGTGGCGTGGAAAGAGCACTGGTCTCCGTGCACGTCTCTTTTCAACCGTGAGCCCTGTGCCACATGACGCACACACAAACGCACACACAAACGCACACACAAGCGCACACACAAGCGCACACACAAGCGCACACACAAGCGCACACACACGCGCACACATACGCACACACTGCCAGCCTTGATGTACATATATTGCCATGGAGGCCACCGAGTCATTGGCATTATACTTCATGTGCAAAAAACTCATAATTTAATGACTCTGAACCCAATTTTGTCACCTCTAATTGTGTGGCAAGTTCTGCAGGATTTAGAGCATCGATCATTGTGTCGTCATCTTGGCACAGAGGTTGTGTCTGGATAGATCGGACGCTGCTTCACCCAACTGCAGCCCATCATTCTCAATATTTAACAGTGGAGTGCTGGGACACACAACATGACGGCTTAACCCATGGCACTCACTAAGAAGTCGGTTGAGCAGGATAAAATTATGCCAAGTCACCTTAGCAAGCGCAGGGCTGCGTAAGGTTACTGTACGGGCACTGTGTGTGTGTGTGTGTGTGTGTGTGTGTGTGTGAGAGAGCGAGAGACAGTGTGTTAATGTGTGTCCTGTTCCTGTCTTTCCTCACTGCCTGTCTCTCCCTCTCTAATGGGGACAGTATGAGAAGAGAGCTTGTGCTCCGTCTGGACCTTTCTAATTGCCCCTGCCACAGAGGCCTGATACAGCAAGACCCTGTGTTCCCAGCAGGTCAGGCGTGTGTGTGCATGTGTGTGTGTGTGTGTGTGTGTGTGTGTGTGTGTGTGTGTGTGTGTGCTTGTGTGAGAGAGAGAAAGAGAGAGCGAGAGAGAGAGAGAGAGAGAGCGAGAGAGAGAGAGAGAGAGAGAGAGAGAGAGAGAGAGAGAGAGACTTGGGCAGACAGAATCATCACTCAGGTGGTGCTCCCTCGGCTCCACCACACACATTCAGGCCCCACATAGAGAACACCATTCATTATAAATATCATGGGAGCAGAGCAGGAGCGGTGGGAAGAGATATGAGAGAGGGAGGAGAAGGTGAAGGAGGAGAGAACAGGACAGAGAGATGAGCACAGGAGATAGTGGATATTTGTTCGATGACAGCTCAATAAATTCTGCGGAAGTAAACTTTTTAGCGTCTTTATCAGCCTGAAGTCAAACTCACTTTGTTGAGAGGAAGCTTCATAGGAAACACACACACACACACACACACACACACACACACACACACACACACACACACACACACGCATACACTCATGTATGCAGCTCCATACTAGCACATACTCTTCCTGCAGCCCTAAGGCTCTATGCTATACTGCCAGGCCAGGTTATGAAATCCACCCAGGGCCAGGTTACAAAATCCTCTCTGTGGCATCTGCCAGGGAAGGCAGCTCCGTGTTGACAGATGGGCACAGCATTCCTGGGTCCCGGGCCTCGCCAGCGCTCTGCCAGGAGCTGGACTGAAGGAGCCATGGAGAAGCTGACTGGCATTTCTTTGCACCTATGTGCTTAATTTCTGTGGCAACCTCGAAGCACGTACGACATGAGTTACATTCCCTGAATGCTGCTCCTTCAAACTGACACTTCAGGGCAGTGATGGGTGTTAGTGGGGAATGAATAGGGTAGTGATGGATGTGGATCTATGCAATGCGTCTGATTTAATTAAAACTGCGCTAAAACGGGAGGGTAAAACGGGACGGTAACACGGTCATCTTGATATTGTCACTTCTTGTTGATTTCCTGTGATGAAAAAATCAATAAAGTAGTAGTAGAAGTAGTCGGTTCTTTTTGTTCCTGGATTTATACACTTGTAAAAGCAAGTTGGGCATTTTCTTCTTCTTGTGTTTTACCTTCACAGATGAGGCAGGCTCAGTCCCACGCTGGCCCGGTTATGTGATCCATGTCCAGGCAGGAAGGAACAGTTTGACCCCTTTCCCCCCGCGCCTCATGCTGCTTCCACCGGGATAGTGTTTTACATGCTCAAGGTGAGTGGAATACCAGCACAGCTCCTGTTAGCCCCTTGATTTACTTGCTCAGGGTCCCCCATCTCTCTGCCCTATCTACCACTGACCACCTGCTCGAACACCGTCCCCTAACCAGGTCACACTAATGAAACCTGTATGTGGCCACTTAGCGGCCGCTCAGACTGCACACACACATACAACTCCGATGATTATGAGGGCAAGATGTTGTCGTTTATATTAAATTCTTATCTTTGCCGACTGGAGCCAGCTCTTTTGTTTTCATGCGAAAAAATGTACAGTACATTCTGCTTTGCAATTCAGCAGAGCATTTGGAACACAAATATAGCTTTGGCATGGCTGAACTTAATAGGCTGGCATTCTGCAAAACCATGCCACATTCTCCGCAATCACCACTCTTTAACATCTAGCACTGCATGGACACAATGTTCCAAGACGCAGTGCATAGAGGGTGCCCTGCCAACTCTTCAGACAGTGAGAAATTACAGTGATTACTCCTAAAGCAATCTCACTATGGACTGATGTATGGGTCAGAGAAGTGGGGGAAATGGGGGGCAAGAACATTGGCCAGTTTCACAGTCGAGAGCATAAAAGACCTGCAAACGTGAGCGAGTCGCTGACCTCAAAATCACTGTTAAAACACGGTGTCCCCATTTGGTAATTATCCTCCCCCAGAGATGAGGTCAGGCTGAAAATCAGCTGAAAACAAAGTGGGATGATGATGGCAGCGGTGGCAACGGGAGCGAGTGAATGAAAAGGAGAGAGGAAGAGGACATGACAGGGTGAAAATGAGAGAGAAAGAGAGAGAGAGAGAGAAAGAGAAGAGAGAGAGAGTGTGGTGGAACTCACTGCTTGGTGTGAGTGAGCATGGGAAATGCGTGGGACTTCTGGACCATCACTGGCTCCAAGGGAATCTGTTTGGTGACTGACGCACAACCATGTACATGTATGCATGGGTACACACACACACACACACACACTCATACACACACACACACACACACACACACGCACACACACACACGCACACACACGCACACACACACACACACACACACACACACACACACACACACACACGCACACACACACACACACACACAACGAAGCGTAGAGCTATTCATTCACTTAGTCCTCTCAACAACCCCTTAATGTAACGCTTGGCTGCAGCCGGCGTTCATCCGAGCTACTTACCTGCAGCTTTCCGCTAAGTGCGTCTACGGAATCCCCAAATTTAAGCAAAAAAATGAAAAAAAAAGGTACACAAAGGTTTTCATTTCAAGCACGTTACTTCATTTGAACAGTGACAAATAACCAATTATCTGTGGTCCGCAGCTGTTGGTGATGCTCTTCACTTGTCGAGGGGGGATGCTGAAAACAGTGCTGCCTAAGTTGCACCACCAGAGGGCAAAATCTGGTCAGAAACAATAATGAAGAGTCTCTCAAGCTCACATGCATATACAGACACAAACACACAGATATGTTCATGTGTCTACATGCACAGATGCACACGCCCCTCTTTTTGACACACATACAAGCCTAATGTCAGCATTTACATTCTTCCACTCATGGTAACTTATAGTATAAACAACTCACAGTGTGAACAGTTTATATTACATCTTTTGTTGAGTGTATAGATCTGGATGTATAGCAGGCTTGCTGAGCACAGAGTAACCGACTATCTTGGGAAATGTGTTGCAGTGGCCCCAGGATTCAAACCTACACTCAGCACAGGTAGCTGTCATCTTTGAGCTGGGAGGTCTTGAGGCTGACTCCCCTATGAGCTCAGCCCACTGTAGATTATTGCCCACTGGAGCATGTCTACGTTCAAGCCAAACGCTGGCTTCAGGATTCAGCATGATGCAGTCTTTTCTCATGTCTAGGTTATTTTTATGGCTGAGGTGGTGGTGGAGCCATTGGGAGGTCTGATTACCCTTTGGAATAAGCCAATACAATCAAATCTCCCCGCAATGAAACTGTGAATCCAGCTTTGTTGAAGCAAGACTGCAAAGGGCGTCTGTTGATGCTATTACGCAGCATTTACTGTACACTGCACATTCAGCCCCATCCAAACCAGCCGCGTGGCCCACGCCTGTGCAACTTTTTTTATGCTACGTTTTTATGTTTCATATACGTCTGTGCGGAGACGTTAGCCATAGGTGGTTTAGGTCAGCTGTTGTCAAGCCCATGCTGAGGGCTGAGGGAAACAGCCGCTGTGGGCCATGACGTGTGCCGTTACTGCATGCGTGTGCACTTTTATACGGCTTTAATTACAGACTGCGAACACAGACAGACTTGTTTATTCTGCTGCGTAGTATACACTGAGGCCTGGTTGGCACCACAAACACACGTGCCACACACACACACACACATGCACGCACGCACGCACGCACGCGCATACGCGCACGCACGCACGCACGCACGCACGCACGCACGCACACACACACACACACACACCCACACACACACACACAAACACACACACATCGCTTTGTAGTAGTAAAAGTATCTATCCTGGACAGCGCAGCAGGTTGTACCTGCCAGTTGAGTGAGTCACTTGTATTTTTTGTCCATAAATTCAGTCATTTATGGGTATCTGAGCGCAGGACATCATCACTAACAGGCAAGGTCCTCAGACATTATGATGCTCTTCTTTTCAAAATGTTTTTGTGATAAACAGCTCACATCTTTTTGTACTTTGCTGGCATTAAACAACATTAAATGATCACCACCATAAAGTTGTATTCGAATTCCTTCATCTTAAACAAACAGGCTATTTAAAGTGCATCACATAACATAGGCGGCTTTATTTTGAGTAGACGAAGAAGGTATAAATAGACTTTGAGGAGTGCAACAAGCGAATGCTGTATATGAAATGGCTGGCGTTACATCATTGCTTGTGAGAGTGAAGTTCTGGAGAGGCGCTGGGCTCTCTGGGCCAGCCATTATGGTTTGTACTAATGTTCTGGTTTCACAATCCAAACATTCTAAGAGCTGTTATTTGCTCTCTTTTTCCCTTTTACTCAGTAATTCTGCTTCTTTTTTTTCAGCCTAGCAAAGCTGTCAACAGAGAAGAGAAGCAGCTTTAAGTGGGAGACAGAAAAGGGATGGCGGAGGAGGAGGAGGAGGAGGAGAGAGACGGGAAGAAGAGAGTTGGATGGAGGGAGAGAACGAAATGTTAAACAACACAAACGGATTCCACTCCATCACCTGCGGGCAAAGAAAAGAAGGTCAGTTGATTAAAGGATGAAAATGGCTTATGCTTTTTGGCACGCTCCTGTATTTCCAACCACTCAAACAGCAAGGTGTATCTCTGTACAGACAGTCTGTGGTCTGAGGAGGCAGCATCCACCATGTGGTCGGCATACTGTAGCTCATCATTACTGTTGGCTTCAGCTGACGCTACTGAAACGTCTTGTATAAGTGAATCAGAGCCACTGTGAGCAGTTCCAACTGGTAGTTATAAATCACAGGGCAAACCGACGTCCCCCCATCATGCATCTCTCCCGCATTCGTCCTCTGTCAGTAACAGAGCCTGTTCTCTTTCAAACACAGTATGATGAAGAATAGCTGAATCAGCACATTCTGACATCAGACTTGTGTCTCTAAGTTGGCTCATACATGTGTCATCCCGTACAAAATCAAGTGCAGAGATGAAAAAATTATTTGTGGTGGAGACGTTTATGATGGCTGCAGAAACAGGGCTGGGATGTGTCCCAGTTTCATTCTGTTCGCTATATTGATTTTTTTTCTGTATGACTGTGCATAAAAGATTACAAGATAAATGCAAACCACAAAATGTATGGATGTGGTCTTAGACAGGACCCTACTGTCCCACAGTGCAATGCACATTTGAAATGGCTCTGTCCAAAGGTGTTAAAATCGGCCAATCAGCGCCTCTAAAGCTCTCAAACATGTTATCTCTCATTTGTTTAATCCCTACAAAAACAAAGTGTAAAAACAAGTTGGTGACTCACTGCACCAAGCCAAGAAATAGTCCTGCTCATAACCACCTGTAAAACCCCAACTTGTTTTTACACTTCATTGTTTTGGTATATATACTAGATATAGCGTTAATTAGTTAGCTTTCGAGGTGCTGAAAGTCACTTGTTACTTTTGGACAGAGCCAGGCCAGCTGTTTACCCCTGTTTCCAGTAAAGGCTGGTATTACCTAAAACCTCAACACACCTCAGAGAGAAAGAGTACAATTACCAAAAGCTGATGTTATCAATTGTTATATATGTTGGTAAAAGTATCGTATGAACAATTGTGTTTTAGTAGTTAATTGAACTGAGCTTGGACTCTTTAACACAGGTTGGCTGTCCCACCTGTAGAGTATTTACACACATTTTTTACCCGTGTCTGCTTGGCAATCGGTTGTGCCAGTAGTAGCGTGTGCATGACTGGCAATTAAAAACCACAGTCTATTATTGAGTTGTGACCACCATCAGCCAAGTCAACCACTCTGCTAGACACTCAGGGATTGTACATACAGTCCTCAAAGAAGAAATAGAAATGTGATATTTTGACTAATAGCGTGTGATTTGAAGGAAAGTCAAATCACCTCTGGTTCATTGAGAAAGTTATTGGAACACAATTTGTTGAAGCCCCGTCCTCATCCCAAAGAGAAATGTTAGTTCATTACAAAGACAAATGTTGGAAAAATGAACCCAGTGAGCTCGCTGTTTTCTTTTCAAGCTGGCATGCTGTTAAACCCAACATTTGATCCTTCACCAGCTGTTGGGCTGCTAAGGGCACATTTGTCAATGGGCTGCCATTATTTCATTGACACAAGTCGTGTTTTTTTAATCTATAATTACTCTGTAATTGCAAACCAGCTGTAAAATCACAAGAGGAGCTGTTCTCTACATGCTATTGGCCTGTGCTGCTAAACTGTCCCAGCATTTTCTTTTTCACATATGTAATTGAAGTGAAGCTGCTGGAGAGCATTCTCCTGGAATCCACATCTAAACAGAGAATCTGCTGGGCAACAATGAATAGGCCGACATAAACTGTCAATAGAAAATAGTAAAGCTTTGGCAAAAAGCCTGATTGTGGATGGCTGAGTCTTCCAGATGTTTGATTGCAGTTCCAGTGAAAACAGCTCTTTGGGTAATAGTCCTGCCTTCTCAATACCTCCCCACTGACACACTTTATGAGAGAGTTTGTCAGAGAGGATAGTGAAGAGTGAAGCCTGCAAAATAAAGCAGGTAAATCAGACTCAATCATGACAAATTCAAGAGAGACAGAGATTGAAAACAAGAGTTGAGGGCTTAGAGTTTCTCTGTTATCATTCCTCAAGCAAGACACTATAGCTTTGCACATCCAACACAGGGTGCATGCTGCAAGAGGCACAGAGGGAGTGCCTGGCATGGTTGGCATGGTGCCGCAGACTGTGCTGCCTGGTGCATGCCACTCATTTCTGTGTGAAGCTGAAGCTGTCGCCACATGGACAGCTGGTTGTGAGCTGCAGAGTCCTGTGAGAGCACAAACCACCACATCCTTTTACACCATCAATAAGTTGGTGCAGAATACCCCTATATCTGCATTAGTTTACCCTCTCTAAATCACTGCCAAAGAAATTTGTCTGGAGACCATGAGACTGACCTTAGACAAGCGTCTGGAAACAAAATGACACCCTCCGGCGTCCCACAGCAGTGCAACAGGACCCTGTCCTGAGTTAGATGAGCCTGTTTTCAATCAGCCCACATCAGGCTGTGTATCAGGTCCAATTAGTGCATGTGGGCCTGCAGCACAGAGCTTGGTGTGAGACATGAGCTTTCCGTGCACTGCGAGCTCTCCCCCGCACGGCACAGCCAGGCCTCGTGCCTATATGGCTTGCATTGCGTGGGATATGACGCACAACTTTTATGGGCTTGCTATTTCTCATCTTAACAGCACATGTGTCACAGTCTGAACAAGATTCCACAACAACTGGATCAAAAACATGAAACGCGTACATCCATATCCGTGCCCGCTCTCACACACACACGGCGTGGTGCTCACCAGTGCCAAATGTCTTACAAGTGTTACAAGAGTGGATGGATTTAGGCCTCTAATAGATAACAGAGGGCTGTAGGGAAGAGACGTTTTGGGGAAAAGGTTGATTGATACAGTTTGGGTTGACGTGTGAGTGTAACAGTAAGGGGTAGCAGGGAGATAAAAATGCTGCGACTGTAGGAAAACAGGGCTGTAAAGATTTGAATGAATTACACGGTAAACGTCTTTGTACACAAATGAACATAGTGCCATTGATCATAATTTGCTTAGCAATTATGGTTGACTCTGCAGGTTTGATTCAGTCTCACTCTCATCGAGCCATGTTTTCTGTCTCAGCAGGCAGATGTTTTCTGTAAAAATTATTTAATAAACCCACTGTACAGTACCTGCCCAGCTCCAAACGGCTGACAGACAAAGTAAATAACCAGCTGAGGTGAACATAGTGGAGCATTTAGCAGCTTAAGAGCCAAATATTTCCCCCAGGACGGAGCTAAAAGGAGAGAGAGAATATTAGGCTTGCATTAGTCAGGTGTCCATATAATCATGACTCAAAATGAATGGTAATTTTGCTCTGTGTCTGCAGTGGATAATATGCCAATGTTGTGTTCAGCTCTTGTTGTGTTGCCCCCTATTGTAGTATGGGAGGAAAGTATTTTTGGGCTAGCATCACGTCACAGGCAGTTTAGCGGGGGGCAGGGGTGGTTGGTTGGTGATAGTGACAGGGGAATTTACTTACTAGCCCTCGGGAGACATTTCTCAGTTACGTTGTGGCTGTTGAAAAACTAATCCTTGCAGTAAATCATGACATTATACATCCACACAGCTAAAATTATCCGATGAAGGTCAGGCAGAAATTGTGACCAGGGTTTGGCTGCATTCTGACAAAGTGCTAGCAATCCAGAAGTAGACAAACATCCAGATAAACATAGTTCTATCACTCTGGCAGCTTCGCACAGCTCCCTGACAATGTCCAAACAGTGCAATTTCAATTTGCACGCCCTGAATCATTACACAAAATGCAGGTATTTTAGGTAGGCCGAAATTGTTTTATTATTTTTAACACAGTAATTGCAAGGCAAATGGTCTTAATTGTAACCCCAGCCTCCGAAATAAACAAGGCTGAAAAACTAAAGTGGTGATTATGGTTTCTCTGGGCCTGATGTGGGATTTGTGAAGCTGCTGCCAACTGCGTTTTCATGTCACTGTTTCGAGTTCCTGCCCAATATAGACACACTGAATCACTCATCAGAACACATGCTTTAATGGAGGACAGTTCGAAGGCCCTGTAAAGCACAGGAGAGATACTGAATCTATCCACCCCCATCATTCCTCTCTTAGAGGAATGTTCCATAGGCTGTAACCTCCACAATTACCACTGCCCCCGTGATGAATGGTGGAAAAACTGGATTTGACAAATAATATCCATCAGTGCTTCTATTTCCCAGAAAACAGTTAAATAGTTATGGTGCAACCAGAAGAAATGTACAGATGTCATTATGACACACAGGAAGAATTTTTGTGCCTCAGTTTGAATAATGCTAAATGTCTGCGATATGATATGATGATCGGTGCCAAAGCCCTGTGAGAGGCCGGAGCCAGCAGTCTGTCTGGGACCGCTGCTTCTCCTAATTTACATGTAGCTGTCTTTGGTAGATGCTTCTATCACCGCATATTTTTTTGTGAAAAATTAGACTACAGTGGATGTTGTGAGCATGAAACTAGTGTCATTAGATATCCCCAGTTGCTTTAGAGATACCTTAATGGATGTATTGGTGTTTTAATGGCTACTAGACTGAGATGCTAATTTATCTGTTAAGCCTGTGTTGTGGTAGTGTGGGGTGTATAGGGCAGAGGTGAGGGTGTGACCTTTTTCTTTGCATAGACTTGATTCTTCAGCTTGGCGTTCTCTTCCCGAAAGCCGCTGCCAGGCGCTCGCTATGGCCATTTTGCTACCATGCCAGTGTTGTGCTTGGCCAGACAGTGTTGGCAGCACACAACCCTTCAAACACACACACACTCGCAGACATTAATGCCCGGAGAGGCCCAAGCCAGTCACACACAGGTGTAATGATTTAAGACCCAAATTAGGCTGTAATTTGGCTTCTGTCTGTTTTAGGTTGTTTGTGGGCATAGGTTAGGTAGGGCATCAGGTATGGGGAGGTTAAAGTTAAATGCATCAATCTGGTGCACTTTGAGAGAAAATTAAGAGGCTGGACCTGTGAACAAATTTGTGCTTTTGTAAACAATTTTGTGTTCTTGTCAAGCCGCGAGCCACCTTCACTCCTTGCCTTTCCAAGACAAGCTAGAGGTGGTCACGGCGTGCCGCCATTGACCAAATGTGCCCGGTGAGGGTCAGCCAGCGTCGGGGAGAGGTCCCACCAAGGCCCGCTCCAGGCATAGGAATTGCTCCGCCTGCCCCACCAACATAAAGTATCCTCAATTCACCCCAAACTTCAAATATAAAAAGTATTTTATCTTGCCCTCATTCATTCAACCAATCAAAAAATGCTGCATCAAAGAAGCACGTTTTACTAATATCTGATTGGCTGATTTGGTCCCATAAAACATAAAGACGCAGCGAGAGAGCTGTGTGACTCTTTTGATCAGCTTTCCATTAGTGCCGGCTGCAGGCCAAACAGCTGACATGGGGAGGAGAGCTTTTTGTTTATGGATCGGAGTGCACCTTTGACGTGCGTGCACGGTTAAGCTGTGGCTCGTTTCGAAGGTGTCTGTGGGAAGTTTACATACATTAGTAAACTATAACTTATTTAAAAGAAAATTCTATTTTTTTGTTTTTGGCCGTAGGCATTTTTATAGAGTTGATTTGTTGTAATAAAACCAATCTCACGGCAGTTTGTGAAATAGTCACAAAATGCAATGTATTGGTCTCAGGCTGAGTGACACGAATTGTACATTTCTTTCGTGTCGCTAGACTCAACTTCTTTTTCGGGATGACATTATTCTAGAAAAGTTAGGTTTAGGAAAAAAACATTTTGTTTGGGCTTAAATAACTATGTACAGTTATGTTTAAGCAACAAAAATAATGTTAGGTTGAGGTAAATTGTTACTTCACAACCATACTTTGGGACATACGGTGTGGACCACCAGTTTTGTGGTTGAAAGTTCTGTGTTCGTTGGACCCATCCAACTTCCCTACCCACCCACCGTAACTGGTTTTAGTTGATATTTAAATTCACTACTCTGACATATTCACGTGGATGCATTTAATTTGTGTGTCCAACATGAAAAATGTATCCTAATTGACTTCCATTGGCCATGGATATTAGGCTGAACTATTTGGCTTTAGTAATGGCAAAGAAACAGTTTAACATTTTGTGAAATACTCTTATTCAATTTCCCTTGAGATTAGAGGGATAATATTTGGGAAGCCATTAGTTATATTTAAGTATTAGCCATTATGGTTACACATTAACACATGATCAATGACACTGAAATTATAAAATGCAGTGAAGAAAATTGTCGTCAATATTCCTCCAATATATATTTGATCCTAGAAGTAACTCCGCCGCGAGTGGCAGCTTATCTGCCACAACAGGAGCTACCTTGAGTAACCCTTTCTCAGCTTCTCTCTCTCTTCTTCTCTCGATGCAAAAACACTTGTGCATGCATGAACACACACTATTAGGCTAATTTGAAGCTGACGTTGAGCCTTTAAAAAGATTATAGTTGCTCCCCAAGCTGAGGACGAGGTTTATCCTGTGGAGATATTTTAATGAGGAAACATAGCACTACATGAGGCAGTAAGCAGGAGGGCATTAGACATTAAATCAGTTCATCCCTCATGTTTCCTCTCATTTCTCAACCAATAACGTTTTACTCTTCTTCTCTATCCTCAATCTGTATTCCAAATCATCTCTTCAGAGCTACAGAAATAGTCTGTTTTTATGCTAAGCTAATGTAACTTAGCCAGAAGAGGCTTCGGCTACCATGGATAACTGAAACACACTATAAACAATCTTTAACATTTTAAAAATAGGCCTGAAGAGGGACTACAGCCAACTGTATACTGGGAAGGCACCTGAGTCAAGTAGAAAAAGTGTTCACATTACACTGCAATAAATAAAACAAAACAGCAAAGGCACACTTAGGGTAAATGAATGCAAAAATTAGAAAAAGAGCCACTGGCTACACTACACACACAGCTGTAGCTAGCCACCGTTATAAGAACATATTTACACTGGAAGTAAAATGTCTTAAATAAATAGTCCTCTAAAAATTAAGTTAAAAACTAAAAGCAAATAAATAAAAAATAAAAAACAATATTAAAATACAATAAGATGCCAAATAAAACAATCAGAAGGCTACAGGCAAAAATAAAACAAGACTTAAAATAAATATCAGTACATCTCGAATGAGCAGCTTATGTTCATCCAGGCAAAGAAGCAGTGGCAGTCTCTGCTCTGTGGAGACTCAAAGACACACTCCAATGTTGGTCACAGTTATTCAAATATGCATTAAATCAACCATTACTGACAAACAGGGTACCTTGCTTATACACAACACTCCTATAAACTGTGATATGAATCCTGGTTTGGCATCCTCTGCTATTGCCAAAAGTGATGGAAGAGACCAATTGCCAGATCAGCTAGTTGTAGTGCCTGCAGGCCAGCAGAAGTGCAAGATGATAGAATAATTACATTAGATTGTACAGAACGTTTAGGCTTACCCTCTCTGGTGACTAGCTGTAAGTTTACAAATAAGGCTGTTCCTGACAGGGTTTGATCCATATTTTGAGAGACTCCTCCCACTGATTGCCTTGACAAAGCCTCTGTGGTCTTGTTGGTGCGGCCTGGGCAGAACCAGACGCTGTAATTAACGCAGACAGTTCAGCAACCCAGAGCTGCTCAGTGGTCCCCAACGTTGCAGTATTTAAGTGACTTCAAGAGTTATTGTCGGTCTAAACAACACATTTGTGGCTGTTCCATGGACTTTTCAGTCATTGTCCACTTCATGCTGAGAGAACTTTTAATTTCATGGAGCTGTGACTGGCTTCACTTTGCCATATTGCTCTTGTGATGGGACTGAGCCTAAGACACTGTGGCTGGCGTCAACCTCGAGGTTGAAGGGGAGGGAGAAGTTAGCAATGGCCAAGATTGGTGTCCGTACTAGCTGGGCCTTTAGCTCTTGGAAGCTCCTCTTGCAACTCTCCAACCAGGTCTCCCCCAGCAACGGGCTGCGGCCTTTAAGATTCTTTACTCTAGAGAATTCAGCCACCAGACGCTGCAGTGGTGGAGCCAATTTAGAAAACCCATCCGCAAAGCAGGCGATGCCTAAAAAGGATCTGAGCTCAGAGATTTTCTTTGTTAAAAGCCCGAGTGGGCAGTGGGGATGAAGCATAACTGCGTAAAGACTTACATTAACAATCAATATGTAGGCTATGCCCAGAGCAACACAAACAAGGGCAGAAAGCATTAACAACCCTTCAGGTAGATGACTGTCATTGGTCAACGGCTCTAGTAGGACAGCACCAGAGGACCCAAACTGAGCGGACCTGCTGACTGGTGTGTGAACCGTCTCCTACCATGCACCATAGCAAGGCCTGCCTGTGAACTAGGGGACTGGATCTCAGCCTGGTGACACTGGCTGGGGAGCATATTTAACACCTAGAGGGGTAAACAAATCGTTGGTTAAAAAGCTCCAACCATGTAACAACCATGAATGATGTCTATGCCCAAAATTCCCAGAACCTCAGGTGGGGCGTACTGCTCAGAGGGGTCTTTAACTACCAGCATGCCTCACCGTGGCATGGTTTTGCTGAGCTATTTGGAGTCAACATCTGACTCCAAATAACCATGTTATAGAATATCTAACCCATTTGCAGCTTGTAATTGCAACCAATGACAAGACTGAAGTTTATCCTGAAATCTTTTCCTGAAGTAACTTTGTATAATGGTGGATAACATAGACCCTGTGTCAAGCAAGTGGTTTACTTCTAAACAATGCTAACCGTGTCCTGGCTGTAGCTTCATATTTAGCGTAAGAAAGTGCTTTCAATCTTGTCATTTCCATGTACTCTCAGAGCAAACAAGTCAATTTAACAAAATATCAAACTATTCCTTTAAAATCTTTAGAAATGATGACTCAACATTACTCTCGAGACTGGGAGCCAACTGTCCATCTGCCATTAGTTTCCATTGACCCCAACAGTAATAAGAGAGCTAAACAAAGAAAAGGACACAGAAAGACACAAAGGGAGCTGTCACAACTATCTGATGTAACCTGAGAGCTCAGATTCAGGTATGAAGCAATGAATGGAGCGAGGAAATCTTGGACATCAGTGAGTAACAAACAGAAAATGAGTGAGCACATTCAAGGACTGTCCCCCGACTGAACTTTATTTGATCAATTAACTCCATTATGTTAATCTGGGAGGCACTCCATGTTCTCTGTTGCTCTCAGTTAACCCATGGACCCGGGGCTGAGCCAAGACACAGAGGGGAGACAAGTTAATTTCCCGCCGAAAGGTGAATGAGGTCTTCAAATGAGGAACCCGGGGGCCATCCATCCTTCTTCAAGGTCACCTCAGGGTCAGCCTGGAAATATAGCACATGTCCCATGAGTTACCACTTTGATGTCTTTAAAGACGACATACTCAAATGAAGATTTATCAGAGACTGTCCAGTCTATTTTTATTTGTTCTCATTTACCAAAGCTGTAATGGGGCCCAGATTGTTTTGTACAAGATACCATTTAGACCTGATGAACTGAGGGGCAGAGGCAAACATGCACTCACGACTCAACAGTCACACGAAAGAGCTAAAAAAAACACAGATGCATCCTTGGTCCCACCTCATCTGGGTGAGTGGTAACATCTGTAGCTTTTATGAGGAACAAAGCAACACAAAGCAGTTTTTGTGTCGGTCAGAGAGGTTGTGACTACACTGTAGCATGCATACCAAAGGTGATTCATGACAGTTTAGTACCCAGAGTACATTGCTTTGAGCTGACGCACCAACTCAAGACCACTTCAATGACCCAGAGAAGCAGCCGTGACTAAAAATAAAGTGGCAGAAAGGCCAAGAATAGCCTTGGCATGAGAGGAAGGAGTGAATTACTGCCGCGATAAGCCATGATTCCTACACATGCAGTTGGATCACGATGTGGCGGGGCCATGCAAATTGTAACCAGCTGTGTGGCCTTGGAGTGTGCTGTTGCGGACAGGAGACAGGGTCCAACTATGTGAATTAATCATTTACTCATATAACACAGCCACGTTGGAAACCTCAGGCACTCACTGCATTTATCTCTGTTCATGTGGTGTGGCTCTCATGCTTGGCTTTGTGTGCCACAAAACACAAAACAATGCCGGCCTCAGTGTCCAACACCTAGTCCATTAAGGTTGCCGAGGGAGAGTACTCGCTCAATCAGGATCAATCATCTCTTGAATCATAAGCAAAACGATCATTATAAGACACCCACCTCCTCCTCCTCCTCCTCCTCCCCCTGTGCATCTCACTGTCCCATCACCTACTACAGTGCTCTCTATTGATACTCCAAAAAGTCTTGGTGTCAATCTGTTTCCAAATTTGGCTTTCGTGGAAACCATTTGGCACACATTTTGATATTAGATGCGTTCCTGAGATTCAGCATCCAGTTTTCTAGGAACAGCATTTTCTTGGAACACTTCACTGTAAAGTATTTCCAAGAATTATCTTTAATTGGAATTTTTGATTTAAGAAAGTGTGATTTTAAAAGCTGCGCCAGTGGGGGGTGCAGCCAACGAATAAAGTTTATTGCCATGAGAAAACCAGACCTTCAAGGAATTATATCGTTGCTGAAATGTCAGTAAAGTCGTCGCTGACACGGTGCTAAGGAGACTACATCCAGGCTGAATGCAATGAACGTACAAAACCTACTGCCAGGTTTTATGAATTTCTGAGTTCACCTAAAAAGAATCAAACACCTCATTTTACAGATGGGGGTTAAACACTCAGCATCATGATGACAGAATTTTAACGGCTGCATACACAAGCACATAAATCATTGCCTCTTTGAGTTGTTGGTTTACAGGACAAGACCCCCATGTGTAACTCAGTGAAGCCTGTGTTTATGGTGCTGTTTTTACAGGTCTATAAAATATTAGTCTGAACCACTCTGCTCTTGTGTGTGTGGAAAAGCCACATCTGAAGCCTCCTGGTTTGTCATGAGTGGCTGTGGGGAATAAGAGCTAATGCCGTGGCTTGGGACCCTTCCTGTAACAACACTCCTTCAAGGGTCCCACCATGACAGCCAAGACCACTGCTCGGGCCTTGCCTGCAGTATATACTTCAAACCTTGAGCACGCTACAGGGGACCCGTGCCGTGTTTACTCACCAACCTATCTGGCCTGTTGCCAAGAGCAGCTCTGAGACACAAGTCGTTCCCCTGACATCACTGTACGTCTCAGCCTGCGAGGGGATGGCAGACCTGTGTGGAACTAAAAGGAACCATCTCAGACCAAAGTAGCTACCCATGAACATGTATCTTCAGTCTCTAGAGAGGCAGGACATCCAGAGAGAGAGACGTTTGGTAAAACTGGCCTAATGTGTGTCTGTCTTGCATCCCCTTCAGGTTGTCCCCGTCTGCCTTTCTTCTTGTCCCTAATGTCTCTCTTGTGCATTTTTTTCATTTGCATCATAAACGTTTCACAGGTTTCTTGAGCTCTTGGTAAAATAATATCTTTGTTAGTTAAATGGATTATAATAATCCCCTAAATAAGATTTTGCAACTAAAGCTGCTCCCTCCTGAAACCAGAAACACCAGGAAAAGAGAAAGGAAAACACACGTCATCATTAATCCATATTAATTTATTTATCACTCCCTAAAGAGTGAAATAGAATAGAACAGAACAAACTGTCCTGTCGAGGCAGGGAAATTGTTTTGGGCCACACCCAGGAAAATATAAACACAAAATATGTCCACTAGATAAAAACATCAACATCTTCAACAACAGTCATCACATTCATACCCATGGTTTAAAGCCTACACTCTCATATGTAAGTTTATTGAATCTGTTGAACAGGTAATTCCATTTGGGATATTCTTGCCAGGGGTATTCTATAGTGTCGCCCATACGGGAGCAACCCAAACTCAGGGGGAGGGGATGTATTTTGTCATTGATGATTGGCAGAGCTTTCCTGTGTACAGCTGTGCAGTAGAGGTCATCTGATGGCTTTTATTGGCGACCTATATCTTCCCTGCTGTCTTATTTATTTCTGTATTATTATTTCTATTTACTAATGTCAGGTGCCCATACCGGACAGAAATATCAAAATCAGTTCTAACACAAACGTTGTAGGAGGTTGTGGAGTTAAACCCACGTCACACCATGACAGGTACACTTAAAACAGTAAAGACTAACTCAACCCCACAGATTTTCTTATTTGTTTTTCTTGGCAAGACTGCAGCTAACTATACAAACCAAAAATGCAAAAAGGGGTATTCATCCCCTCGGTCCTCAAACAGACACAACTAATGCATCTAATTCTTTGCACATCATTACATGGAGAATGTTTGGAATCTAACATACACACACATAAACAGACCAAGTTATATTTGTATATTCAATGAATAACTGAGTCTCTGAAAAATGTAAATAACTCAAAAAGACAAACTGAATCTGTAGACGAGATATAAACCATGAGAAAATAAGAAAAAAAAAGGAGGAGGGGATTGGACAATAAGATATTATGATGGAAGATGGCCTGAGGCATAGAATCTGGTGTACACGCCATATGCACCACTTTGTGTACTGCATGCATGCATTTATCACACACACACACACACACACACACACACGCACACGCACACACAGTACAAAGTGCATCCCATCCACTAACCCAGCAGGACGAATGCGGGTCCAGTAAATATCTAAACGGGGAGAGTTGACAGATGGCTGTCCTGAACACAATAATTACCACATACTTCCCACCACAGTGCATGTCTGCTACATCCTCAGCTCCTCAGGCCAACTCCCTCTAACCCAAACCAACGATGCAAAGAGCTCAAACAGCAACTTCTCACAAAAAAGCCTGGCTTTGGGTTAACAGCTAAATCTAACTCACAACACATATAGGCTGGCTAGCTGTTAAACAAAAGGATTAGCCCACTTACATATAGGTTTAAGCTAACTCAATGCATGTGATATCGCAGCCTAGATCAGCTCCAACCACAGAAGCTTATAACCACAGATGAACCAGAGGAGCCATTGTCTGTGTCTCTCACCAAACCTACCGTGACAGACTCCACTAAGAACATGTTTAGACCCCGGAGCTGCTTCTCACACCATAAACGCTCAACTTCAATTCACTAGCTGCCTGCAGCTCCCATCCAACCCACAGGTATGACTACGCATGCTAGGATGGCCAAGACAGCGTAATCAGCAGATTGGGGGTTGGAATCCGCAACCATGAAGATGAGTGGCGCCCACCATCGCAATGTCATGAAAACTAAGCTGCAGCTTGCTGCGTTGAGGCTCCCTGGACCTTAAAAATGTCTCGCTTTGCAATGTGGTCTCCCTTGATAGAGAGTTTAGAGCCAAACAAGAGGTTCACGCTGGAGGAAGACATCAACATTGCAACAAGTACTTAGGGGTACAGTTTATTTCAACTTGTTGCACAAGAGCAGCAGAGCTTAAAAGGTTTACACCAGAGTTGTCAACCTTGAGGTCAAGATGCTATTTGTGGTTGCTTAATATGCAAACAGGATCACAGGAAATTTGTCAAACTCGTACGTGAATGTTGGATGTATTTAGATTAAACTAGAGCGGTGCCTGTTCAAAACGTGCTTTTTCAGACAAATGCTTCGCCTGTGGTATTTCTGCTTGCAGCTTTCTCGGGAACCACTCATACAAACTTTTACACTCAACACTTTGCTTTCTTCGGTCCTGAGCTTTGCACCTGCCGTGACACGGTTGCATCACACGCCCAAGTCGTGGCTATGAACGGTCAGAAACCAAGGTGAAATACATTGTGGTTCCAGGGGGAAAAAACACCATGGGCAAACTTTTGCAGTTAGGCAAGGTAAGCAACCTGGGCCTTGTGCCCTCAACTAAAAGCGCCCCAAACAGCGATAACTTTATTATGATGTTTAGATATGAAAAACATAGAATTTTGTTACTATTCTAACTCATTGTAGCTCGGTGAATTTCTCCGACTTCTCCAGGAACTGCATCTGGATGACTGCCACTTCCACTTCCAGAAGCCAATTGTTTTGATTCAGCAACAGCAGGACGTCAATGATGACAGGAGGAGGATCTCACGACAGGAGGAGTTTTTGCGTTTCGCCATTCGCGTCCATTTGTGTCTTTCTATGTAATCTACTTGCACGAAAGATCCGTCTGCGTTTGGTGTGAACGCAGCTTTAGAGGGTCATCTGTTCTTTGTTTGGGGAAGTACTGTGTGGGTGGGTCGGGAACATGTCCAAGGTTTGTTTAAATGTGTTATTTTACACTGTAGCGTGTGGTTTTTATGTGTTGTGATTTATTATGTTTTGTGTTATTTTGGGTGGATACCAGACTGTTTTCATCTCAGGGTCTATGTCAGTATCTGACAACATTGCACATAGCAGTATTAATAATAACCTCTCATTGGTCTTGTGGAATGTGAAGGATCTTGATCATGTCATCAAAAGGGGTCACGTATTCTCGCATCTCAAATCGTTGAAGTCAGACATCATTTTTCTCCAGGAAACGCATTTTAGTACAAACAAACAACGATGATTGAGAGCAAACTGAATTTCTCAGGTTTTCCAAGCACTTTTTACATGCAAGATCAGAGGTGTTCCTATTCTTTTTCGTAAAAATATTCCATTTCACCTTGACTCCATGTCAACAGACCCATATGAATAGGATTTCAGGTCATATAAATTCTCTTCCAATAATAATGCTGTATTATTTATGGCCCAAATATTCACAATCCTGATTTCTTTCTTAAGGCTTTTGATGTGATGCCAGCTTTCAGCCCAGCCCCAATGTCATTGTTAGAGGTGGTTTTAATTGTTATCTGGAGACAGATTCTCAACTAAATTGCCTCCTGCCATGGCCTCAGTCCAAACTTTGAACAATTTAGTTAAAACAAGGAACATGGTTGACAGCTGGCGACTGCAGCATCCTTCTGACAAAGACTTTTCTTTTTACTCTCATGTCCATATGTCTTACACTAGGATTGACTATTTCCTCATATCTTCTGAATTACTACCCAGCATTACCAACTCTACTTATCACAATATTTTGATATCTGATCATAGCCCGGTCTTAATTCAATTTAAAAATGTCCTGTCTAAACAAAAGTACAGCTGGCGCTTAAACCCTCTCTTGCTTGAAGACCACTCTTTCATTGCACATATGACTGCAAGTATAGATGAGTTTCTTGCCACGAATGATAATGGGGAGGCTCTGGTTCTACTCTGTGGGCCTTAAGGTTGTGATAAGTGGCCACATCATCTCAGTTGAATCATCTAAAAAAATAACTTAATGGTCGTCTTATGGCTATTGAAAAATTGCTCCCAGTACTCGCTTATAGATCCTCCCTATTTCAGTCTGACTTCAATAATATTTTAAAACTGAAATCACAAGCAAATGTATCAGCAGCCTTCTACTAAAACTCAAACAGAAACATTTTGAACTTGGGGATAAACCAGATAAATTATTAGCAAGTATACTCAGAGGTGAACAGGCTAACCAAGCCATCCATAAGATTAAATCTAAATCAGGTAAACTGGTTACTAACCCAAAGGAGATAAATGCTTACTTCAGGGTATTCTATAAGGAACTATATTCCAAAATAAAGGCCACTGAAGCAGATTTTAGTATTTTTTCTTTTTAATAACCTAGATTTTCCCCAACTAGATGACGTTGCAAGTGATGGCATAGACACCCCGATCTGACCGAGGTTGACTATTTAGATGCAATTCAAGCTTTCCCTTCCAGAAAAGCAGCAGGCCCAGGTGGCTTTAACTGTGAATTCTACAAGGCGTTCTATGAAAAAGTAGTCCCTCTCATGTTAATAATGGCAAAATGGACTGTACTTCTATAACGCTTTTCTAGTCTTCTGACCACTCAAAGCACTTTAACACTACATGTCATCATTCACTCATTCACACCAATTCATACACTAATGACAGGGGCTACCTGCCCATCAGGACTCTAACTAACATTCATACCCATTCATACAACTTAGGCACAGCTACGGGAGCAAAGTGTCTTGCCCAAGGACACATCGACATGGACCAGTGGAGCCGCTGATCGAACCGCTGATCCTCTGATTGAAGGACGACCCTGTTCTACCACTGAGCCACAGTCGCCCCTTTTCAATAAAAAACAAGAGGCTCCCAGCTCGAAGCAAATATTTGTCTGCATCTAAAAAAGGGAAAGGAAGAGGCCGAACCTGCAAGTTATAGACCCATTGCTCTTTTTCTTTATTGCAATCAGAAGGTAATAACTAAAATCCTGGCCACAAAATTGAGTAATCACATCTCTACAATTTTGCATCCTGATCAGAATTATTCAGATTATTCCTGGTAGGTTCTCATTTAGTAATGTTTGTCTGCTTTTAAAACCCCAAACTTTTACTGAAATAAAATTTCTTGGACCAGGTCGACAAACTAAAAGCTAACATCAGGAATTGGAAGTTGCTTCCCTTCTCCATGATTGACCACATCAACGCTATGAAAATGGTTGCACTTCCAAGGTTCCTGTAACTTTTACAAAACCTTCCTATCTACCATTGTCTTTCTTTAAACAGCTAGATTCAACTATCCTCTAGTTTGTCCGGGCAAATAAACCCCCTCGCATCTCTAAAGCCCACTTACAGAAGAATGTAAACAGGGGTGGCCTCGGCCTTCCTGTATTTAGGCATTATTACTGGGCTGCAAATGCGAGGGCTCTCACTTTCTGGCAATGCGACTGGTCTGCTGTGTACCTACTCTGGTTTAAAATCAAATACGTGTCAGTCTCAGGAACCTCTCTTCCAGTGCTACTCTTTTCTTGAACACAGCCTTCCTACAAAATTACTTAGTCAGAACTTCATTCTCAGAAATTCCCTGAAGATTTTGAATCAAATCAAAAAATCCCTTGAACTACCAATTGTCTTTGTACACACCCCTATAGCATACAATCACTTGTTCAAACTAGTGCTGATATACAGAGCTTTTCTGGACTGAAGGGAGAGGGGACTGTGTCGTATTGGAGATCATTACGTAGGTAATACATTTGCCTCATTCCTTCAACTCCAAACTAAATTTCACTTTCCTCAATCACATTTTTACCGCTACCTTCAAGTCAGGCATTTCATACAGGAGTGTACAAAATGCAGAGTTGACAAACAAACCAAAGTGCCACATTTTTTATGATTTACTTCTCTCACAGCCAAACTCTAAACATTTGATCTCCCGCTTTGTCATTGCTTTTATGGTACCAGTGAATGCCAGTCATCTCAGGGAGGCCTGGGCCAAAGAATTGGGCATTACAGTGTCAGATGAACTGTGGGAGGAGGGCCTGTCCAGTAAATAGAGCTGTTCTATTAATTGTGGATATAGATTAATTCAATTTAAAGTTTTACACAGACTGGATTACTCTAAAACTAAACTTTATTTTAATCAGTTTCTCCTATATGTGATATATGTGGCATTACTGAAGGATCCCTATCGCACTTGTTCTGGCACTGTCCAGTACTGCTTAAATTCTGGTGTGATATATTTGATTGGTTTCCAAACAATATGAAATAAACACCCAGCCAGACTATAATTTGGCAATATTTGGATGCTCTGACTGGACAAGGGCCTTTCCCTCCCATCAGAATTAAGCTTTCAAGGCAGGCATGGTTACAGCAAAAATAATTATATGAATAAATTGGAAGTCTGCATTGTCCCGATGTTTCAGGAGGTGGCTCAACGAAATACTTTCTATTGCTAAGATGGAACAGTGTAAATCTAAGTAAGTCTAAATGTAAATCTCATGAGCTTTGCTGCTATGTGGTATCCTTACTCTGTGCAAACTCTGCTTCATTCTACATGCTGACTGATATTCTGGAAGTCCCTAACCCATATGTGTTTTTCTTGTTATAGTAGTAATTTTATTTTGGGTTTTTGCTTTTTTCCCCTCTCACCCTCGACCCAGAAGGGTTAGTATCCTTGTCAATATCGCCGCTCTCGGTA
The DNA here is from genome assembly GCA_016806645.1 of Ophiodon elongatus. NCBI lineage: Eukaryota > Metazoa > Chordata > Actinopteri > Perciformes > Hexagrammidae > Ophiodon > Ophiodon elongatus. The sequence goes on along the minus strand of JACSYO010000669.1, from coordinate 519,102 downwards.
GGCAGCTTTGCATTTGTTTTCGGGAGGTATCCCCTGTCTTTCTGTTATTCTTTCTCATGGTAATGCGTGTTCTGTCTTGTGTGTGTACTTAATGTAAAAAGTAAAAAATTAAATAATCACAAAAAATTAAACATTGGTAAAATACACGTAAATGGCGGTAACATGATTTGTGTAATACGTTAGTATCAAGTATTACAGTTTGGGAAATTTACTCACAGGGGACAAAATCTCCCAGGTTGCACAAGTAGGCAACTGGCTGCAACATTGGTGAGATATGCTAAGGGGAGGTATTTATTTCCAAATAGGCATATTAGTTGCTTGCTTTGACAACCACAATATAAAGTACAGCATGGATTTGATGAGTGGTGGTATTTTGCCGGCAGTAAAGTTATAAGTAAGAATGGCAAAAACTTATGCAACTGGAGCTACAATGACAGAGAGGCGCTGATCCTGTTGGCTATCTGCTTGTGCTGAAGTAGATCGGATGAGTGGTTCTTGAGATATATGAAAAACACACATACAGACAGACAGAGACTTTGCTTTAGAGTAAGATATAAGGAGCTTTGAATATATCATAAATGTCTATTTGATCTATTTGGAGCTTCCTCAATGAACTTGAAAATAGAGTTATAACACATATAATTTGTGGACTTAAAATCAATCCGAAAGGTTAATAAATTATGATTCAGACATAGCTATTCACTTATATTTATGCCTTGAAATCCAACCAACCACGCACAGAACAAATTCATTACATGACTCAATAAAATGTGCCAAGAGGCAATGGATAAGTAAGGGTTTATGGGATAGATCAGGCATTGTGAGCTGGATAAAAGTGTGTTCTGTGTGTGCACAAACGGCAGAAGGCAGCCTGCTCCCTCTCTCTCACTGTGATCTTTCAGCACAAGGTAATGATGACTTCCAGGGTTCACTGAGTTGGTCTACAAGCACTCCACTGACCCCCCTCTGTGCACTCAGCTCTGATGCTTGGCCATGCAAGGAATGTTCACACATACGGATACAAACACAAACACTCAGGCATGGCCTGAAAACTGGTAGCAGGCAATCTAACATTCCTGACCTGCAAGACATTGGCTAAATCTGGAGACCAGTCCCTACAAAAAAAAAGGACTGGTTGTTTGTTCAAATGCCTTAAAAGTTAACAATTTTCTGAGAAGGACCTCATGTGGCCATGCGAATTATGACTGTTGTCTGTCAGAAGCAAAGGTGGCAGCAGAGTGATGTTGTTAAAGTACCGCAAAAACTCTTAGGGAAGAGTCTGAATGGATGGTTGGGTGACACCAGCGACTGCTTTTGCGTCACCTTTTCACTACCAGCTGTCAACATTGTTTTTACCATGACCACCATCCTCCTCTAAACTTAACCACATAGTATGTTTTTTAACCCAAACCACAATATGTTATTTATATATATATAATATGTTGTGTCTAACCTTGGCCAAGAAGTGTTTTGCCATGCTAGTGGCTCTAGAGATAGACATGTCAATCCATTGGTCAGTCGGTCCACCACTTTGGTCCGGAATTAAACATCTCAACAAATACAGAAAGGATTGTCATACAATTTTGACATTTATGGTCCTCAGAGGATAAAGCGGTGAACCTTTGACTTTGACTTCACATGATGGCTGATGACTAATGATGTTCTTCTCCAGAGCTTCCACAATCGATATAGGAGCCATAAAACCCTGAGCCTTAATCAGCCTCAGAACAAACACTGTCCCAGACGCATTGCTGACAATGATAGTTGTCACTGCCTGAAGCAGTCTGTCAGCATCGAATTTGGCTGTTGTTTGTAAGATTCCACACACATCCTCTTCAAACGGCTGCCATTCACTCCAATTTGTATGATGGAGCGCATTTGATCTGCAGTCAACTAACACTGCATAGGATTGAGGTACGTGGAGGGACTGGGCCCTGTGGTGTGGGTCCTATTCGTGCTCTTACTGCATCTAACCAAGAAGATATTCTGTGCATACCACCTGTTTCTCCTTGCCACTTCTTTCTGGCCAGATGGATTCTGAGGCCAGGTAGATTCCTGCACTCTTGGCCATTAGCATGGGTCAAAAACGTTAGGCCTGCCTCAAAGAATTGCAGAAGATAGTCCTACTGGAAAAAATTAAACTCTTGGATAGTTTGCCATGGAATTTGGACATTCAAGGTCCTGAGGGGGTGAACCTTCTTTTGTATACTTTATGCTTAATGGAAATAATAAAACTTAACATGCTAAACATGTTTAACATGTTTATGGTGTTTATCAAACTGCTTCTGTGTGTTTTTCATCAAGTATCACTAGATTTTGATTTTCCCCTTTCTCCTTCTTCTGCTTCTATGTTTACCCCCTCTGTTTCTTTCTCTCATTCTCTTTCTCTTGGTTAAAAAGCAGTGGAGAGGGGAGAGAAAGTGAGTAAAAGTGAGCTGTACAACCCCATAAGACTGGACTCCATCAGCCATGCATCATTGGTAACCACACTCTCATATGCTTATGTCAGATGTTATAAAGTGCCCATGTGGGCCTTATGAAGGGCCCCTGTGTGCCATCTCTAATAAAGGGCCCTTCTATCCTCACGGCGACTCACAGAGTGGTCTGGCCAGGGGCTCGATCCTAAAAATAAAGAAACAAGCATATACATTTTAGGAATTGGTATATTTGTGTCATAGAGAATTCATGCACACTCACTGATGCTCACACCAGAGATTTATTTAGAAGACAAATTAAAAAAGAAAAAAAGAGAGGGTACTTCATGGGTTTTAATTAAAACGATTCATTACAGTTTTACAGGCTGACAGCAGCACAAAAATATGCAGTCTTCTGACCCTTTTTTCAGACGGCATTGGGATGAGGTTGGGAACATGTTGGTCAGCAATGCTGTTTACAGAACTGCCAAGCACATAAATTCATCTTCACTCCCTGTGAGTTGACATATTGTCAAAATAGTAGCACTTAATCAGTGAGATTTCCCCAAGGAACAAAATGTACAGAGCAAACAGAAACACCCATGCACAGTTTGTACCTCCCACGACTCACACCAGAGAATTTGTGTCCCAAAGCACTTCTGGCACATGAAATGAGGGAGCTGTATGTAAAGCCAGGCTGACAACCCAGTTAATCAGCCCTATACTGCTTGATTTGTATGGTAAATGTGGGAGCAAGAAGCTTGATAGTTAGAAAGTATGTTTTTTTTTCAAGAATTTGAATATATTTCCTACTTAAAGCCGCTATTTGCAATATTCTTAAACTAACAATTGATCACATTACTTTTTGTGTGTGAAAGGGGTCTCTCATAGTGATGAACCCACAGAGAATTATCACCTGTCTCTTCTACTCCCCTCATCTTGAGAAAGCATTATGACTATAGCCTCTTTCAACTCATTGTTTGGGTTTTCTAGCCCCAACTCATGCCTCTCTCTCACTGCTTTGGCGCATTACGCCAGTCTTTTTATCAAAGAAGTACTAAAGTCAGACTGTAAACTGGCAGACTGGCTGCCTGATGAACTAGCTAGTGAACATAGTGGAGCATTTAGCAGCTAATGAGCCAGATATTCCCCTCAAGAGTTGGTTGAGGCCATAAACAGTGCTAAAAAGAGAGAATACTGGACTCGTTATAAGGTGACCAGAAACACAACTCCATATGAATGCTAATGTTTCTTCATCTGTTGGCCAGATGTGCAAATAGACAACTGTACTAACAAGTCCTCCATATCAAGTTAAAAGGTGATAATATCTCAGTGTTGTGTTTATAGCTTATTCCTGCTGCCCCCAAGTGGCAACATATATTAGTTATTGCAGGTATAACTCAAGTAACAAAAACTTATGGATGTCTTTTAATTATACTGCGTGCAGTGTGCACCATATTGACAACTGAGATTAGCCTAGCTTAGCTCAATTTATATCAGTCAATAAAGTATACCAACAATTTCATACTTTCAATTACATCAACCCAATGCCGGATGAAGGCAATTATGCTAGTTTAGAAAACGTTTCCAACAATCATGTGTTCTAATTTTGAAAGGTACAAACTTGTGTAAGTTAATCAAAGGAACGCTGCTTAGCTAATGTGTACAACGAATTAAACCCTCAAATGAGGATGTAATGCATTTCCTAACCTTTAAAAAGACATGTTACTTGACCCAAAGACCTCCAGGAACTGGGCCAAGCTGAGGTATGCTCATCATACCTTTAAAATAACTGAGAGACAGAAAAGGAAATAGCATGACTGAACTATCCACTGAAAGCCATTATCCGACATACAGAACAGCTTTTCCTCCTTTTTTGATTTCTTATCTTTATCTTTGTGCTCTGAGGCTCTTCATCCATTTCCTCCTCAGTCACGTCTTTTGTCCCTGATGATGCTAGCTAAGGGGTAATTGGAATGTGTGCACGTCTTCACGCAAGTGTGGGGTGATGGGGGTGGGGGTGGTTGTTGGGCCTCTGCTTCGCGGATGTCATAATTAGGAACTGGAATTCTGGGAATTCCTGGTAAGGTTGGACGGTCCGAGAACTTTTCATTTCCTGCAGCAGCCCAGCCCCCTCTCAGCCGCTGGCCTTACGGAAAAATACAACATGTTCCAACACACACCATCACAGCAATCAATTACTTAACTATAACCCTGACTAACCCTAACAGTAGAACACCCATTATAAACAACAAATATCCCAAAACATCAAATTGTAACCTCATGGCACTGAGGTTCACAAGCATCTGTGACATGCTGGTTTGATCTGGAACCAACCACTAATTCATGGGCTGGCTAATTAACCTCAACTATTCTCAATATATCATGTGCTTTATTTATAACCCTATCAAAAATGTTATTTCCAAACAAGAAAAAAAAATGCTAAATGCACTCCTCATCAGTACAATAAAATTCATTATTCTTTACAAACAGGTAGTTTTATTTGAGGCTGTTATATTTTCACCATAACAGTCCAATGGTGTTTTCTGTAGACACAGGCGCCAGTATAGAAACCATGCTCTCCAATTAAGACATGTCAAAAAACACTTTTCTAATGAGCTACCTAAAAGGTTTTATTGCTCACTAATGCATAGTCTTAGAGGGTCCAACATGTGTCTGAGGGGCACTGGATAATCACAGACACAAATACGAGTTTGGATATTTCTTCTTCAGAATCTGACTTCTTAGAACCTCTAACAGCCACACAAAACAAAACTGAAGAGTTGGTGAAAAACAAATGTAATATTGTTATTTTTAGTTTTTGGTGCTAAAACACAGCAGTGGGTTAGTCTTTTTTACAATTCTTAGCAGCTGGTTCACAATTTAAAAGTGCATGATGCAACCAAAAACAAGTGTTACATTTGGCTGCGATCAGCCAAACATTTTAAGCAGCCTCATTCACCATCCCACTACACGCTTGTGGCATTTGATCACATTCAGTCTTTTGATTCTCATGTTTTAAGCTTCATCAAGTTGTTTACTTCTTGTTTTGAGGAACTAATATGTATTTTCAGCTCACAACTTTACCCACGAAGTCTACCTTCTTGTGTGGACACCTTTAAACAAACAGACCTGGATTCACATCGCATAGAAGAGACCTCACAGTGTCTTATGTGACAGAAATTTGAGAGCACTGCTAAATTCAATTTAGTTTGGCAGCCTTACTGATGTGGGGTCATGACACTTATTAGTTTTTCACAGGTTCGTCTAGCATTTGCTTTAATTGATTGTGTTTCATGCCAGACTTGCTTTGTGGAGATAATCACAGAATAGCCGAAGCAGAAAGCAGATTTTCAAAACCACAAAACCATATTCAGAAATTCATTAACCTCATGCTACAGCCAATGAACAGGGGGGAGGGGAGGAGGGGAGGGTGGGGGAGGGGGGTAACTAACTTGTGGGATGAGGACATATATATTTAAATATATATATATATATATATACATATTAAAATATATATATATCATATACATATATATATATATATATATATGTATATATATATATATATATATATATATATATATATATATATCATATACATATATATACATTTATATATATATATATGTATATGATATATATATATATATATATATATATTTTAATATGTATATATATTTATATATTTATATAATTCATATATGGGGGCATATCATATGGGGGCATACGTTTTATGTGTGTGTGTGTGTGTGTGTGTGTGTGTGTGTGTGTGTGTGTGTGTGTGTGTGTATGTATTTAAGGGAGGCATTCAGTCACTTGTTTCTGTCATGGTTGGAGCGCTGCCAGGAGAAGTTGTGTACTCACTTGGACAGGTGAAATGAGTGAAACTGGAGAGCCATGTGGTCCAAAAATGCCTCAGAGTCTATATTGGGTCAAATGAGTTCACCTCAGAAGACGTATACATTACACAGTCAGTTTATTCATTTATTTTCCATATTACCAGTGAGTGAATAAATTAATGTATAAATGGATAAATGAGGCTGCCATATGCCCTCTCAAACACATTTACACACCAGAGCCCACAATTTGGTCTTACAGTGGAAAGGGGTATTGTTCCACTGCAAGAATACTGTGAGCCAGCTTGTCTTCTAACACAGTCTAATGAGGCAGGAACAAATGACTATCCACTCTAACACTTTTTCTCTACGTGCACTTCTCTGAATATTGTCAATTATCCCCCATGTCTTGGCTGACCTGACTGAATGTGGGTCACGGGCTACACAATCACCTGGTAATTACCACAGAGTAAACAAGCCAAGCCAGGGGAGAAGTTTTAATGATTGTCAGGCTGCCACAAAGGACCCTTCATCTCTAATGAGGGGTAAGTGTGTCATATTATGTTGCACAATTGTTGGACCTGATCATCATGATAAATATAGCATCTCTGGATCCAATATTATAGGATCAAGAAAATTTTGGGGCATCAGTGTGATCAAATAGAAGTGTAACCTAGAAAGGCTCCCTTCGCCTCAAGGATGCTGTCCAAAATTACCTTACATAATAAGCCCTTTGCCCAGTTCTTGAATCAGATGATTAATTGCTCACCGGTCTTTTCAGCGGCTATGACACTATGTGCCACCCACGGAGTCCGCTCTGGCCTCATGTCTCACTCTCATTAAATGGGGCCTTTGTGTCCTAGCTGCTCTCTTTTGTTCCAGCATGCCCACCTATCAGAGGGGTCGACCCCTGTGTCTCTTGCCATGATGACATCACCTCTGCCCTCATCGAGGCTCGAGCAGCCAAGGTGAGGGCTCTCATGGGCAGCTACGGGCCATCTCTTTCCCCTTATCACTCAATCACTCCTTTGTGCTGGCGAGGCCTGTGGGCTTATATGGACAGTAATGAGACGGAGCACTTTGTAATCTGCCAGTGCTCTAGCAGTATAACCCATACAGAGCAAATTCTATAATAGCACATTGTTTGAGGCAAGTTAAGTGAGGGTCTGAGATGTGGCGCTTTCACGCCGGTTGGAATCAGAGCCCAGAGTTTGCCTGCTGAGCTGGGCCAGTAAAAATTCTCTTTTCACGAGTCAGGTGAGTTAACACACCAAAGAGTGCATTAATAGGAGTGGGAGAGAAAAATGTTGCAACTCAGTGTTACAAAATCGCATGTTTTTCTGTTGTGGTACGCACACTCGCAGTGCAAAACATCAAGTTTACATGCTCTTTAATGAGTTGAGACAGCTTTTCAACTCCTTGGACTCATAAAATGATGTTGGGGGAGGCCAAACTGTCATCCTGCTAAAACAAGCATGTTTTTCTGAAATCTGGCTCCCAAAATGTAGACATTTAGGAGACACAAGGTTTTCACCTGACACCACGCACACCCACACAAACACAAACACACACACGCAGACGCACACACAAACAAACACACACACACACACACACACACACACACACACACACACACACGCAATAAAACTGAGCCAAATTTAGAAACTAAGATATCATCTTCAGGTTCCTCGAAGACTTTGGTATTTTATATTTCATGGCGTCTTCTTCTCACAGCCGAACGCTGCTCCCTTCTCATGCTCTTTTTCCCCGAGAGGTTTTATAAGTTATGTGACTCTGTAATCAGCTTTGATTTACTGCTCTGCTTTTTTTTAGACTATTCTGTTTTTGTGGCCATGTCCTGCATCAGTCTGAAGTTACTCTCTAATGCCAAATATTGATGTTGTTATTAACAATAAACACGTTGCATTCTTGAGAGAGTCAGTTTACTGCATAAAATACAGTCAAGCTCAGTATAAAATTGGCACATATATTTAGGTTGCATATTTTCTAGTTTTAAAGGGATAATTCCACATATTGGGAAAGATGTATTCACTTTCTTGCTGGAAGCTTCTCGTCTAACTCTCAACAAGATAAGGAATAAGCAAATTTCCCACGAATACAAACTCGTCCTTCTTTATCTTGCATTGCTTACTCATCACTTTGTACACCAGTTACACCACTTGGAGCTGTTTTTGTGTGTTTGTTTGTTTTGTTTTTCTTCTTGGCATCGAGGCAAAATGCCAAATTCCATTCCAAAAATAATTATGCAGTCAGACACCTCCATTACAGCTGTACTATGTTTTGCCAGTGCAGAATCATGAGAACTTTTCAAACATCAAAGTCACAATTTTCAACATGTATGATATGTATCACATCAAGCACCACGTAGAGAAGACATATGGAGAAAATACCAGATAGGGGGCATTTTAGCCTGCAGTGTGACTATAGTCATAGTCACACTGATTTGATAGAGCCAGTGTGTGAGTGTCAATGAAGAGGATACTATAAGTTTTCCAAAGCTTAAGTCCAAGGCTTAAGTTTTTAAGTCTCTGTGGGGTCACTCAGGAGTTATTGTCCAGCCGTTTTCCACAACTCAGCCTGAACTTTTAGCCGAATTACACCCACGTGCTTCCTGCAAAGTACTATAAGGAGTCTGTAAACTAGTAACATTAATTGCTGTTACAGAAGCCTCCCTCCCAGTGAAGTGACCCCCCATTTACACACACACAAACACACACACACACACACACACACACGCACACACACGCACACACACGCACACACACACACAGCCTGGCCTCTCTGTTGTGGTTTCATTGGTTGATCACTTGCCAGGGCCCCAGGGGTCCCAACTCAGAACACATGTCTGCTTTCTGTATGTTTACAGTACAGCAGTCAAAGCGAATGAACGTTACTCCTGTCAAAGCATACTTGTCTATTCTGGACAGTGTCACCAAAAGGGGACAATGCCTTCACGCACCATAAACATGAAACACATTCTAATATCTCTGAAACAAGACTGATTAAATATAAAAATATAAACATATCACTCTATCTGTCACGCGACCATCTGGGGAAACCAGACTGTGACAGTCATCACACTTTAGCTACAACATGGTTGTCATTACGGGCAGTGACAGCTCTGATTTTGTTCAAATATTTGGGTCACCGAAACAGATGCAGCCAATTTGTGAATGACAAGGGTGGGAAGAAGGTCTTCATATAAAATGACTTACAATACATTTTGAACATGTACAGAAGTTAAACTGCAGAAGACATTTCTTCGCTCCATCTGCTACTGATAATTATTTGTGATATAATTAAAAGCTTTAGAATAGCCACTAATTGGACGGCAGTGATATTGTTTTGTCAATTTAAACACAGTTTAAATATGTGTTTATAGATATCTTTCAACAGTTAAACCTTCATCATGATGTTCATTCATTCGATCAGTCAAACCTTTGAATGTTCTTGTTCCCAGTGGCAGTGTTTGGCGTTGTGTGTTGCATTCAAGTGAAGTGGTAAATACGAATGCTAAAATACAACTTTTATTCACCCTCTGCCAATTCCCTCCAGTTTTCTTGTGGTCAATTATTTTAAAAGTAGGCTAACATTCACCTGGTGTTTAAACCTCCTCGACAGTTCTTACTTCCCAGCATTAGAGGTGTCCTGTGGAGTTTTCTTGTGAACAAGCAAAAGTTATGTTCACACAGTGTTCACTGACTAAAATGCATTGTGTGTATCACTGAGCTCTAAAAAAATGTGTTGAATGCGTTTCCTTCCTCATAAAACATTTGCAAAGCCATTTTTTTCTCTTAAGTTTGGATCCAACATTACAGCCATGTTAACTAGAAAGCAGTGCTCTTAATCCCTGCCTTTGTTGGCGCATTGCTGCATTTCTTGGTGCATTAGTGCACAGGACAAAACAAATTGAGGACCCACTCATAGAAAAAGTGCTCAATGGCATCACTAGTGGTCAGAAACTCCACAGATGACCTTTAACTGAATTATAAATGTTGTAAACAGTAAAATAAGCTATATTTAACATGACTGGTCATTCTTGAAACAGTAGCTTGACCAAAAAACGAACAAAAAAACCTGAGGTCTCCTTAACAGCTGTTCCTCAGCGGATTGCTCCGTTGTCATGGAGATATGTTGAGAGATCCCCAAGATAACTCACAGAGCTTTCTCCATTCACTGAGGAAGACTATGACATGTAAATGTCTCTCTGGAAAAAGAAAGTGGACCATGACCTTTTTATTTTTTTCTCGTAAACAAAATGCCAACTGAAATTTAATACAGAGAAAATATTAATTTCTGCATTGGCATTTCATCTGCTGTTAACTAACTAATGTCTTCTAAGTGCCTCAGAATGCTGGAAAATAACAAAAGTCTTTAAATGACTATAATGCTTGAATACCTCCAGGTTGTTACTCTTGGTTTGAAGACCTCTTGCAGTTTTTCCCATGTGACTTGAATGCAGCACCATTAGGCCACGGTGACGCACTCTTACAAGCCCGTGGTCCTCTGCAGCACACTGATTGGTCCAAATCGAGGGTGTGTTCACAGCGTGGGCAGATTTTAACAGACGTGAATTGAGCAGGAGATTCCAGTTTGTGGTATAGGCACAACTGGAAGCGACCCAAGCCCATCCAAACACATCTCCAGACGCGCGCACGGTGCGCCGCATGTACACCCTCCTGTGTAAGCCAGCTGGAAATCCAGTGGACTTTGAAAATACTGCTGCATTGCAATTTCCGCTCTGTGCTCGTCAAGATTAATCCATTTTGTGGCCCACAGACTGGAACAACTTCTTTTTATTGAGGAGAACAAATTCTATAATGTTACATAAGATTCGACCATACTACTAGTAAAACTAATCTTTGTATTAGAGTAACATCAGGAGGATAGAAGACAAAAGTTAAGACAAGATCATCATAAATGCATGGCAGACAAAGTCTACCACATCCACCGTAAGAATATAATGAGAATTTTAAAATGTTGAGGTTTTCTATGCTGCACCATCTCCTGGCCAAAATACCTCCCATTTCTCAGCTGTGGTGACTTCTCCAAAATTCATTCCACTGACTAAAACCTCAATTAAACCGATAGATACTGAAGTCTGATGATAATAATTATCTATATTTAGAGCTATAAGTGATCGTCATTTTGGTTAGATTAGAGCAGGAGTCCAATTCCTGCTGTAGGCTAATTTCATTGATGGTCTAAATATAGCCTGGGTTTTAAACTTTTTCCAGCAGACAGAACCAGAGCTTCCTGTGAAAAGGAGTTCATAAAAATAAATGAAATGTTATGATAAACACATTTCAAAGTCACTGATCTATGAAATTCGTCCGGCCACAATCAGATGCCTGTTTGTCTGTCTCTACATCTGTCTGTCTTTCACACACACACCGCGCCAATCGTTTCCCCATGTTCGTCTATGGGGTGCCTGAGCAGTGGTGTAACGTTTTTTTCTCTCGGGGTCTGAGTTTTAGTCTGGTCCCCACGCCCACCCAATCACACACAGACTCTAAACCACATCACCGTTCTTCATTATTACTGCCACACTAGGAGGGAAGTTGAAGTTTGTTTCGAACCTGAGCATTTTGACAGCATTTTAACAGAGATAAGACAGCCACCGGCTGTGGTTTGCATGTCATCTCTATGTCTCCCTGGGTTTCCTCCTGGTGCTCCAGTTTCCTCCCACAAACCAAAGACATGCCAGTTAGGGGAAAAGAAAAATCGGAGTTACCTGCATTTGTCTGTATGTGATAGGCCTGGGATTTGCCTGGAAGTCTGTTACGGTGAAGTTGCTCTAGTAGTGCAATGTTATAATTAAGAAAAAGGACAATTTGTATCACTGTGATACAAATTGTTCTTTCCTTTTTCTTCCTTGTTCCTTCCCTAGAGGCTTGGAACCCAAGTGCAGCTGCCCATCCTGCACCGTGATGTCCTTCCACCGGTACCACACAGCGGCATGCATGCCGGCCTGCATCGTGCCACTGTCTCTTATAGAGGCCTTGCCCTGAAATTATTAACACCATTAGGTCACTGGAAACATTTCGAAGACAGAGACTTTATGTTCTTTCTGCAAGCTCCGTCTTCTTGCAGTTATTCCACATGGCATCCTCAAGTGTTGCTCTTGAAAGAGATTCCTCTAAGGTCTCCAAATGATCAACCATGCCAACGTTGGTCCTCTATTCTTAGATCTGTCCCTGTAGTGGTGAGAAGACCTCATTGTCACAGACTAAACTGGGGATTGTGTAACAGACCCCTTCATATTCACTTTATTAAAGGCATTTTATTTTCAGAAGCTTTCACTTGTAAGTATCCAGTAATTACAGCATGATCTCAAAATCAATATAGACCATTGCCATAGTTCTCACATCCTGTTGTCAGTGTGTAGTTATTATAAGAATATTGATGGCAAGGTTAGGATATAATTCATTTTCATTGAGAGACTGCAGACTGTTCACCTTCTCTCGGTGCAAGCAACTCCCACAGACAGCTTTGAAGCTGTACTGAATTTAATTGCTACGTTGCATTAATGACTTAGTAGGTTGCAAACCCACAAGTTAAGTCTATTTTATGTGGAGTGCTTGAACATCATATGCTTCCATTTTCTCCAGTTTGTTGGCAAGCTTGGTATTTCTTGATCCTCCCACCGCTCTCATACTTAGCCTAAATAAGTGCTCCAGTTTTATGGCAAAAACAGACTTTCTGTTGACTTTTCACTGCTGCAACAACAAGCAGGAACTGTAGGTTATCTTGCAATAAATGCAAAATCAGGGGGATTACGCATTACATTGGACATTTTAATGATTGACCTTCGCAAATATTGGTCTGTGAAACACTGCTTGATCACCCCAGAGCTGTCACGGTCAATTTACTCATGAATATTGCATTATAGCGCCAGTTTTATTGCAAAAAGGGGACTTTCACTGGACACTCCCCTAAAACCTTGGACGTGGATATCTGCGTCTCTGATTGGTTGTGAAGCCCCAACCGACAACACCTGCTTAACTCCTTCATCCAAATTGACACCCGGGGCTCTGAGAAATATAGGCAGCATCCCTTCCAGCTCATGCATTCAGTCTCACAGCTGCCCCACTAGACACCAAGCCGCAGCTGCGCTGATCACTGATCCAAGGTGAACCCTCACTCACTCACTCACTCACTCACTCACACACCCACACACCCACACACGTACACACACACACACACACACACACACACACACACACACACACACACGTCCACGCAAACGCACACACTGCCGGATCTTTGCTGGAAATCGGAGCACACTACCGGGGACGCAATGATGGTCAAACTGGCCGTGGCGCTGCTGGTTTTGTCAGTGCTGGAGCAAGTGGTGGGATCGGATAATATCGATATCCATGACAGCCTCCCGGAGAAGCCTGTGAGCCAAAAAGGACGCCTATCCCTGCAGAATACAGGTAAGAACTAAGTGTCGGTATAGAGTAAAGAATGTGGAGATTATTGGTTGGTGCGACTGCTCGCACATCTCCCTGGGGTTTGTCCGTACACGTGTTTCTGTGGCTGCAAATTAAAACCATGCTGGGGACTCGTCCGGTCGTTTTGAGCATAATCTGCAGCTTCTAACTTAAATCCCGGCTCCACGCTTCTCACGTACCCTTTTCGATCACTCAGAAAGACGATATCTTGTAAATACTCACAGACCGAAATCCAATATGTTAGTAAACTATTAATAGAATGGCACAAGGTAATAGGTAATGTATACGGCAGCGCATCTAGGTGTGCGTGCGCGCTGGTGTGCGTGTGTGAGCGCGTTATAGGTAACAGTTTCAGCGGGGTTTTTTTTTTTCCGGACAGAATCTGGGTTTTATGCGTGTTTTAATTCCAGGCTGTCTCTTCAAGTGAATGTTGGGTGATGTGTCCAAGCAGGTTAGCGGGGCAGTAATGATTGTAGTAGTGTGGATCGGCGCTGAAGGCGAGCAGGACTTTATTTCTCGAACCAATCATCTGGGGGGAATACCGTAAAGACACAAGCGCGTCTCGCCTAATATCCCACAAAGCTCTAACACCACATTGGACTGCTATCTCCGAAACTCCTATATTCCCCTATATTGGCTGCCCCCCACCCCCCCCCCACTCCCCCTCGTATTCAGCATGCCTTACGACTCATCATATTGAACCTGTGTTCAAATTATTACAGCATAATTGTTTTCTTGCCTCCACAATGAAAACAAAAATAGAAAATTGGGACAAAACTCTAACGCAGGTTTCACAACAGAAACCCTGGAAGCACCACTGTGTAATTCAACGCACGTTGCGGCCAAGCTCGTACGATCCAAGCACATTCCCGTGATGCCAAAACAAGCATTGCTGACAGCGGCTCACTTTTCCTGCGCACTAAAGTTAAACTCAGTGCCTACAAACCCCGCAGCAGATCTCCCCCCCCCCCTGCCCCCCTGCCCCCCTGCCGCTGCCCCCCAAACAGAGGCTCTTTGTTGACAAGCGTGATTTCTAAAAAGTCACATTCAATCATTATTTTCTGTCTTCTTTGCGCAACGGTGCGCACTTCCGACTGAGGGGAAAATGTTCTTTCGCCCATAACCTATCAGCTTCAAGGCAAATCACGCGTGTAATTATGTTTTACTTAAGTCAACAGTTGGGCTTTTTCGTTGCCAAGCTGTGTACGGCCTGTTGGCTGCCAAGCGAACCTGCAATTTGCCATATTAACTTAAGAGTAAAACACATATGGTAAGCAGCAGTTTCTGTGACAGGTTCCCTGCTGGTTGTCAGATGTCTCATAATACAAGCTCTTGGACAGCAATTTGGGGCTAAAAGAGAGACCTTCACTTTCACATGGTAATTTCTGTCCTCAAACATCGGTTTTATTCCTGTCTTTCATGGCCACAGTAAAGGGAAAAGGGCACTTGAGAGCCAGCCGGTGGTGTGCAGGAGCTGATATTATGTATTCACATGACATATACTTGCATGTTTCCCAAGTGTTTTTTTGCCTGCATTGCTGCTGTCGCTTAACGAGGGACCTTTTTTGATGTTGTGATTTCATTATCTCACTTTATCTTCGAACGCAATCACGCAGGACTTGTTGTTGCACATTTAGTTGACGGACAATAGAGAGGACTGCATTTGTGTCTCCTCCACAAGTAGTCACGGCTGTATCTGCAATGCACCACCCCATCTCAATGCTGTAGGCAGTGCAGATGGATTGTGGTGCAGAATGACACAGTAATATCTGTCACAAAGTGTTCCTCTGCAGGAACCCCTCAGCTTGGGAAATTAGACTCCCCCCCACCACCACCACCACGCACACACACACACACACACACACACGCACACACACGCACACACACACACACACACACCCTCACGCCCCCCCCACCCCCCACCCACCCACCCTGCATCCCTTTTCTCTCTCAGACTCTAGGCCATGAACACGCGAGCGACCGCCCGTGTCTGTGGGAATAGTCACAGGCCACATCAGCTTTGTGATTCGTGCAGCAATCTGAAGTGGCGAAGTGGAGTTGTGCCTTGAATCTCTGTGGACTTCATTGCCGACACGCCTGTAACAAATCTGCCGCTGTCTCTGCTGTGAACAGATGACGAGGTCCCTCCCCCTAACCTGTTCTCTCTTTCCAGCTGAGATCCAGCACTGCCTGGTGAGTGCAGGGGATGTCGGCTGTGGTGTGTTTGAGTGCTTTGAGAATAACTCCTGCGAGATACGAGGGCTACAGGAAATCTGCATGACGTTCCTGCACAACGCTGGCAAATTTGACTCTCAGGTACTAAACTGGTCCGTCTGTGTGTTTTTGCAAAAATGGTATAACCAGAGGCAACATTCCTTTTCTTTTCTTTTTTTTTGCTGCGCCACACTAGTCACCTCTGGACAGATTTATCTACTTTTGCTTTTTTTTTTTTTTCTTTTTTTTTTTTTTTGACAAAACTTATAACTTTTCCTAGAAGTGCGATCTTACATACACAGATCTCCTCCTCATCTGTTTTCCTCTCTTGGGAAGAGCACTTCCCTCTCAGTGCACTGGTGTACAGTTAGGACGAAGGGTCGTGAGCCAGTTGGCCAGACGCCTAGTTAGCTCCGTTTTCATACATAGCGAAGGCTGAAGCCCTGCCAAGCCAGGTCTGACTGGGGTCTTCACATTTCTATAGGGTCACATTCTAGGAATCTTTGGCCGACAAATGCAGAACATTTCAGCAGCAGAGTAACACAATTTCTTGCTATTCATAAAGAATTTCATCACCCCATTCCGTATTAGAAGCGCACACACATGCATACAGAGTTTGCTCCAATGCCTCCACACACACTCTCAAATGATACTGAAACAGATGCATATGAGTAAAAATAACCAGCCAGAGGTTTGCTTTAACGGATGTGTGAAGTCTAAGGTTTCAACAACTTCAAGTTACCGTGTCCTCCGTTCACTCAACAGTTGTGTCTCTTTATGTACATAGGGGAAGTCCTTCATCAAGGATGCTCTGAAATGTATGGCTCATGGGCTGCGGCACAAGTTCAGCTGTATCAGCAGGAAGTGTGTGTCCATTAAAGAAATGGTGTTCCAGCTCCAGAGAGAGTGTTATATCAAACACAACCTGTGCTCTGCTGCTAAGGACAATGTGGCCGTCATGGTGGAAATGATCCATTTCCAAGATCTCTTCCCTAAAGGGTGAGTGGCTGCTCTGGACAGCATGTTTGGATAGATTTTAACGAGCCTGTCCCTTCTCTTTTATCTCTTGAGTGTTTACCTTCCCTGGACTCTTCTGCCACTTTAAGCCTGTTCTCTTCTTCCATGTATAGTAATAGTATCATGCCATTTACTCCTGTCGTTTCCTAGACCTAGATGTAATGTGCTTCCAAACATGAATACACAAGCTTCATGTGGGTTATCTGCCTCTCTCTGCCCAGCCCATATGTGGAGCTGGTGAATATTCTCCTGAGCTGTGGCGAGGAGGTGAAGGAGGCATTGACACGGAGTGTCCGGCTACAGTGCGAGCAGAACTGGGGGGCTCTGTGCGACAGCCTGAGCCTCTGCTCCTCCCTCGCCCCATCTCCCGCCGGCTCTGCCATCGAACACCACCGCCGGCCCTTGCCCCCCCACCCCGAACCGGAGCACCCTCGCCCCCCGCGGCAAGGCGACAAGGAAAAACCCGCTAAGGCGGGCTTCAACGCTCACCCACGCAATCGCAGTCAAGGACCCCGCCGCCAGAGTCCAGAGGCTGGAGTTGTGGCTGAGCAGGAAGACCCCGAGGCCACTGACATCCGGAGGTGAAAGCGCAGGAGACTGTTCCGACCTTTGACTCCCTATAACGTATAAAAACCACACTCGCAGACTTATGCACACCTTCACACAAAACCACACGCACACACACACACACACACACACACACACACACACACACACACACACACACAATCCCAGACAGACTGAGCAGAAGGAAACAAGCCCCGACCTTTCCTGTCCTTATTCCGCCCTCTCCAGTCATTCCAGCAATCCCACATAGTAAACTTGCAGGGTAATTGTGGTGTAGCTTGTACTGTTATGCCAGACCGTAGGCCTCGATTTTTAAAAAATTGAATAATAATTGTTATTATCATGATTATTTCAACTGTTAGGACTATTTTTGGCTCTAATATAGCATTTCTCAAATCATACTTACTGTAAGATTTGATTGTATTTGTATTATTTATTTTATTCTGTATGCAATGTTGAAGTATCAAAATGTACATAGAAATATACTTATCTATATTTATATAAACATGTATAAATATAGTTACAATATGCAATACTGAAATACTATAGATGACATAGTATATGGTGTGCGGTCTGTTGTTCTCTTCACAGTATTGCACCCATCACACATCGGTCTGTAGATATGTAACATACACCATTTGTTGTTTCAAAGTGGGAATGTGTATTATAATTATAGATACTTGATGATTAAATACAAATTGTACAGGTTTCAAGTCCAGTTCTGGCACATATGAATTGTAGTGCATGATGGCCACAAAGCCAACAAACTTGTGCATTCTTAAAGTGAAAATCCACTCTAAAGAGGATGCAAAAGTAATACTATGAATATGGACGGTTATTTCACACATGTATGTATTGATAAGTCTTTCACAAAGCTAGAAATAAGAGAGCCACGGCTGATCTCGGATGTCAACGAGCACTGCTGTCTGGGCAGAAATGACTGGGAGACAAACATGGACTCTTTTGTTTCAGAAGTTATTATAGTGCAACTCTGACATGACGCAAAAAGTATCCCGTTGCTCTCATTCATTGTTAATCGTACTTTAGAACGATATCTCGGTGACAATACAGATTAATGTCCCGTTCATAGCTTCAGGAGACGTCATTGTTCTTGTTCACGAATGGTAATTGAACTGTCAAGTGTTATGCATTCCCTCTCTTTGAGTTGGTTTTCCATCTAACTGTCAGCTATCGGTGAACAGCAGCAAAGAGAGGATGTTCAATCGAGTCCTTTTCAAAATGTAAAGTCACACACATCAAGGTGCCTAAACTTGTTATTGTCCACAGTGACCGCTTCTCTGTGATTTTAAGTGAATGGATAATACTGTGTCGTGGGGAGATTTAATGTTGAGCTATTTTACGACGATGTTGAGCCACAGAAGTCTTCGATTTTTGCACTTTGGATGATTGTCAGTTGTGTGTTGGACTGCTGCAGGTTAAGGGAGAAGACCAGGTTACCAGAGCAGTCGCCCTCGAAACCGGACCTTACTGTAGAGGATATTTTAATTCGAGCAACCCTGGTTTTCCTTATCAAAAACAGCAGCAAGTTTTGTATCCCCACGCGCTCCTTCGGACCACATTGAGCCCCTTCCTCAGAAGATCAATGTTCCCCTTTTGTGGTGTCCCAGTGGGCAGGAAAGAGGCTTGACAGAAACCCTCCAGATCTCTGGCCCCTCTAAATTAGCCCTTATTCCACTCTGGTCCCTTACCTAGGTCAGGAGAGACATGAAGGCCTGTTATTCTACTCGTTAGAGCCGCAGGCAACGCAGCGAGGAACCAGGAACTGGGTTAAGTCCACACACGGGGGCTCTGGCGCTGTTATTCTAAATGTTATATTTACTGAGGCCACCAGAGAATTCCTCTGGGCCACAGCCAAGAGCCAGCAACACAGAGGCAGAGGGGAGTGGAGCAAGAAGGAGAGAGACAACGTTTTTTTTTTTTTTTTTTTTTTTTTTAAATGTGATGATTCACTCCATCTTTTACTTCTCCAAGGACTCTTCTTCTCTCCCTCCTTCAGGTCACAGGCAGGCTTTTACCATTTCAGGCTGGTCACATGCTTGTAGCTGTGGAAGTGCAGTTTGTGAACACATTACACAACATGCTGGGGAGCGATTGGTGCAAAGAAATAAAACCTGCTTAGATTTTGTTGCTCAGTTAAGGGTTTCTTTAATTTTTCTACTTTCCTGATGTACTTACATTAAGGTAATGCTTTTATCTCCCAATCATTTGGAGACTATTATATGTGCAGAGGGTTTGAATCATCAGTGAGGCTTTCAGGCTTTTCTTTTCTTTTTTTTCTTTTTATTCTGTTGTGGAAGTTGGGATTCCTGTGACATCCCAGCACGAGACATAAGCTAATCCTATTGAGAATGTACTGTATGTGTGTGAAGTGACAATCTGTTCAGCTCTCTGTCATTAGGTTTGATATGGCTTTTTTTGTAATAATGTAGTGGCTTGAATGGCTTTTCTTTATGTGTTCAGAGGAAAATAAAACTAACCACGTGTCAGGTATTGTTAGTGCTCCATCACCACGTTACGTCTTTTCCTCCATTAAGCACAAGGACTCTGCTCTCACCGTTAAAAATACAGAACATGGTCTAGAAGTTTGTAACTCACCTGTAAGACATTGGGCATATGATCCTATCAATATCTTTGGACTCATGAAGTCAGATGTATCTTGTTACCATTAAAATATTTTTGTCTGTATTTTGTACATGTTGTGTGCATCAATATAGTTTTTATTTACATTGATGTAGTGTAAAAATGTGGCATGAACACCACGGCATTGTGGCACAGCATCACATGGAGCGTTCATACAAGAGGACGTAACATTGAGTGGTAAACCAACGATCTCTGAGCAGGTTAGCAGAGAAGCCCTCGTCATCTCAGGTATACACACAAGTTAAAAGACACCCCGTTTGCTTCGTTTGACTTTCCGCCTCTGACGAGCTTTGTGAAACACAGGCTTTGTTTAAACTTTCAAGGGCTGGAAAAATATCCTCACTATTGAAAGGCCTAAACATTTACGTCAGCTGCTCTGGCTTGTATGCAATGCTTGCGGTGGGTTCAGGGTGTCAGCTTTTATGAATTGTCCCAACAGTGTACATTGCCTCGCTAAACATTTAGACAGTCCTCTGATTTGAAAGGTAGACTTCCAACTGTTGATTTGTAGCTTTAAGTCATTCAAGGGTCAAGTTAAGTGTACTGAGGTGCCTTTCTGCTGGCCATATATGGGAATTTGACACACAAATCCTGCCCTCATTTATTTATTTTTCAAATTGTCTACAGAGTGGCAGGGCTACATGACACGAAACATATCATAGAGCTTCTGTAATATCAGCATATCTGCCGTTCAGTGTGAATCTGCCCTGCACATTCAGTCACAGCGCCCCACCTCTTAACAAGTCATCTCTGAGTGTGTAGTGATACGAAATGACCACTGGGTGGTGACATTTCACTTTTTATTAACCTGAAGGCAGCTGGTGGGAGCAGGTGCAAGTGATTGATTTTTAAGAGGTGAGTGAAATACTTGATTGAAGCTACACATGCTTTTAAAATTGAAAGGAATAGTTGATTAACATATTTGATATCTCGGTGTCTTAACTTCCTGTTATCCTCCTCTCTCTATGATTAAAGGAAGCACACAAAAGTACATCTCCAAACAATCTAATATAGAAAAACAGATGCATTTCAGTCATGTTTTATATTAAAGGAGGTCTGGAGTTGAGTTTCATCATCACGAAGAGTACTACCTTGCCTTAATGTCTTCTGCGGCTCTAGTTGAGCTTTCCAACCTTTAAAAAAATAAATTATAATAGCTCAGTTTGGGGGGGAAAACACTATCCAGTTGCATTCTCGTAAATCGAGCATTATTGCAGATTGACCCAGATTAGGATCTAAAAATCAGGACATCTGCAACTTCAGGTTTAACCCTCCTTTTAAAAATCTGTCTCTAGTGAGTCCCCCTTCTTTATGGTATACCCCTTCAGCCTGACTCCCTATTATACACTTGATAAATAGCAAATAAATCTGTTTTGCTCGTTGAGGCAGAAAAGACATTGCTGGGAGGACATCCCCATTTTGTAAAATAGGGTCTAATTTCTAAATATGTTATCACACACAAATTCTAATAACTGCAATAAATCAACCGCCCCAGTGTAGAGAGAAAGTGAAATATATATATTATTCCCCCTGCCTCCATATGAAAAGGGCAATGCGAGCGACATGCTGACATTGTCGCCCGTACACTGTTGGAGTGACACATTACAGTCAGGGAGCTGATAAGAAAGGCTGGGATTACAGTGTGTGGGGGAAATTATGCTGTGTCACACTCAGCCTGTTGTAACAATGCATTGAGTGTGAGATGGATGACCTCCTGGCCAAACAATGGGCTGCCGGCTGGACCAGAAATCTCCCAGTTTTCATGGTTGGTATGGCAACGTAGCTCTATCAGTATGGAGGCCGACGAAGTCACAAATGAGAGGAGGCTGAGCCGCAGAGAGAGACAGCGCCTCTGAGAAGAGAAACCTGAGATAGCTAGCCTCGGGTGCTTTGTGAACATCTGCCCCGTGCTCCAGTCTGAACTAATGAATTAATGACTGGGTGCCTAAGTTCCATGGATGAATCATTAAAGAACCATACAGGGTGAATGGGTGCACCCCACTTCTGTCTCCTGATGGGCATCAGAAAGATCAATGTCCTATATTTACCTACAGTTGGAACAACAAACTGCATAAAATAAGTGGAACCTAATCAGCAAAGCTCAGTTTCACTGGGGAATAGAGAGCGAGTTGCTCTCAGGGAAGAAAACGCTGACGCAACTCACTGTGCTCAAATTACTGTCAGCCTCAAAACCTACAGCAGGCAGCAGCTCACATAAGATGGTGGAGCCCGACACACATTCAGACTCTCAACCTTCGGCATGCACAAAGTGCACTAACTGGTATTAAGTCAACAGAGTGCTGTAGCTACAAATGGCTTGCTGAGTTGGGTAGATATTGGTCTGACAATATCAAACCAGTAACATGTGAGCCAGCAGTCTGTTATTTTCTTTTAAATAAACCAGAAGCTCAGGACACTTTGTTGTGTGTGTTGTTAAACCACCCCGACAGGCCCTGCTGCACATAGGAGTAGGGTGGGGTTGGGTGGGGTGTGTGCTACTACACCATACAAATGTAGGGTGGGTCTGCCTTGGGGGACGGGAACACTACGTTAACAAGACTATCTCAACAAGCAAGCAGTAAATAATACTCTGACTGGGGTGGAACGTAACTGGAACCGAGTATCTCTTTCAGATACGCTTTGGTACATTGTAAAACCAGTATGTCAGGCTTTATTTATGGTAATTTCGATGAGGGATTGCAGTCAAATTTCTTTCAGAGAAAAAAGTCACCTGACAGCCTGCAGCTGTGGTGATATGGCAGAATCATGAAGATATTATATTTGACCTGGCTTTGAAACTCTTTGTCTTAATAAGGCAACCTTTGCTTATGCTTTCACAGACAGAATGGTCGACAGTCAAAACAACATTACTGACCTGCACAGGAATGTATTGCTCAAGTATTCATGTTAATATGACACAGGACCCACCAGTGTTTACTAGGGCTGTTTAAATTAGTGCCTTTTGCTTGAGTAGCTTTAACACATGTAATTGTACTCCCACCTGAGTAATGTATACTGTAGGTCTAGCAGTAGTACTTCTATTGAAAAGGGTACTCTTTCCTCTCCTGGTGAAGGATCATTAAGCTTTTAATGAATTGACTTCAGTAAAAGGGAGAGCACATATATTTGATATTCTGGCTTGCTAGTAGACATCAGACCATATTGTATTTCCGAAAGATGTCATGTGTATTACACCATGTGATGGTATGATATGATGGCATGATCAGGGCACAGCACAGATCTGCCCAAAGTAAAATTAATCGAGCTCTTAAGCTCGATTAGGTACTGAAAATAGCAACAGCTTATTTTAATGAGATTGATGTGCAGTACTTTGCTATGGACTTGGGTTATAACAGTTCAACCAAATGAAACATAAGGATCTATCTATCAATCTGTCCTGCATCTAGATCAATCTAATCCATTTATTGTTCAAGGCCTGTCTGATGCACAACACTGCACAACTAGACGACTGCTGTAGGCTGAGGTGGAGAAAGAAAAACAATTGCTTTGGCAAATTAACTCATTTGGCATACATGCAAATACCACTACTAAACCTTGGGGTTTACTCCCTTGGCCTACTCTTTTTTAAGTCTTAGTTAAGGGTTTAGATAGACATTTCCTTGGATCTTTTATGTGTTTTCCTTACGTTGCGTCAACTCCTCCCATTGATTTCAAGGCGTCCTTATTTGGGAGGACAACGTCTTGAGTGCATGTGCCATTCATTGAGAAGGAGTGCTATGGGCGTGACCTCGCGGAAATCACCCAATCAAATGTCAGACTTTTAGCACAGTGGGCGGGGCTTCCGAGGGAAATCCTGACACCCAGTGGCTGGTGGCGGATGGCAGGGGCGGGGCTTATAGACGGAAGTGTCTCCCGACTGGTCCAGCTGTCATCTAGAAGAGAGAAGAGACCATTTACACCGGCTGCCTAGGAAATGCAGAAAAAGGGAAAACGCTAAAATATGGCAACATCTAAGCGATAAGGTCATGACGCCGAACTGAAGGTAGCTATGCCCAACACATCACCGGCCACATACGGTCGTCGATGCATTACAACAGCCGTCGAGGTCGCGTCGCGTTATTTCGAGACGCAGAAAAATGATGACAAGGTTTGGTCTGCTGTGTGACATTGAACACACAGGACACGAAACAGACGAGGTCGTCCAAAAGAGCCACACAACGCCGCACCGCTTCTAAACCACGCAAGTCCTGGGAAATTTCCACCGTCGCTCTCCGCCGATAACGCTGTCGTGTCCTTTAGTGAAATGTCGATGACGTTGTAGCCCTCGAGTTCATTTATTGCCTCCCAGCTGGTTCGTAAATATGCTCCGACGTCTCCTCTGCGGTCTCTGCTATTCAGCTCCTCGGTGACGGGACCGAGACCCGAGAGGTCCGAAGCAGACGGGAGACGTCATCAACCTTCTCCTGCGTTTTTAAATGGTCGCGTACGAGGAGGTCATTGCTGGGGAAAAAAAGAAAGGGGGGTAAGATTAGTCGGTACGTGTCGGTGCTGTGGAGCCCAACACGGCGTCTTGTGCTCGTGCGGATGCGCCGTAATGCGCGAGGAGCCTACATTAAAACGGACCGCTGGGCTCTGCATGATTTAATAGGACGCATGGAAGGTGGCGGAGCAGCTGTTAGCTCGCTGCTAGCCGCGTAACGACCTTTAGAGACGTCAGCTCTGCCGCGGCCCGGCTGTTCGCTGCTCGGGTGGGTGTTTTCCGTGGTCGGTCGGCTGCTGCCTGCTACTCGGGTGTAATATTTCGTCCAGGCCTCCCGTGGCCCAGCGAGTCAATGATTTAATCTCATTGATTGCATCACAAGACCAGACAGGGTGCAGCCTAAGCACATTCACAGGGTATGGCGAGGCTTGTTTTTTCATTTATTCTTTTAGGCCAGATCAACTTGAGCTGTAACAGCCTTCTGCTTTTTGTCACCCATTCCTCCCCCCCCCTCCCCATTCCCTGCCCCTCCTCAACCCACATATTAGGATAAAGAAGCCGGTGAAAGCCAAAAGTGAATTGAAGACTTACTGGGTGTCCTAAATGGGGGACTACGGGTTTGGAGTTCTGGTGAAGAACAGCAGTGGTAACAAATCTCCTTTCCCTGTAAGGATCCCTCCTCACCTCCAACCCCAGCACCCTCACCACCCCTCCAACCCCCCCAGCCCCCCTTCCTTCGTAAACAACACCTGCTCCACCAATGGGGGCAGTGCTTGGCTGTTCCCTGCCATAGCCCAACACGGTAACATGCAAGATGAGATTCTTGAGTCAGACAAGTCCAAGGCCTTGGACCTCCAGGACATGCAGGAGAAGTCTCAGGCCCAGACCCAGCCTCAGGCCCTGTCCCCAGGCCAGCAGGAGGCCGTGGGAGGCCTAGGAGAGCTTGAGGGAGTTCTTCCTGAAGATGGCCAACTGGAGAAGGGTTCTTTGGAGAGCAGTGGTGGAAAGGAGAAGCTGAGGATGGATTCCCCTGTGCTGAGCGGGTTTGACTACCAGGACAGCCTGGGAATGGGTACAAGCTGTGCACAATCCACCTCCTCCTCATCTTCGCTGACCAGTTTTAACAACTGGTCCCCTGCTGTCCCGTCCACCCAGTCTCCGGTGGTCGGGGAAGACGTCGGAGGGTTCTTCGGCCCAACTGGCTCCAACGCTAACGGACCTCCCCTGCTGTTCCAGAACTTCTCCCACCATGCCGCACCTGGCTTTGGAGCGGGAGGGAGTTTCTCCCCGCAGATTGGCCCAGTCTCGCAGCACCACCCGCCCACACCTCACCCCCAGCACTACCACCCCCACGGTCAGGGAGTCCCACAGCAGCACCGACGCTCCCCAGCTAGCCCCCATCCAACCCAGCCCTCTTTCCCGCCGCATCCCCATCGCACTGGGCCGTTCACCCAGCTGCCCCACCTCGCTCCCGCCCAGAGCAAACCCCCTTCACCTTGGGGAAGCTACCAGAGTCCCTCCACCCCGACATCCACCTCCTGGAGCCCCGGTGGGTATGGTGGCTGGGGAGGCACGCAGGGTGTCCGGGAGTACAGGCGTGGGGTAGGTGGAGGGATGACGGGTCTTAACTCCATCTCCCCGCTGAAGAAGTCGTTCCCTAACAATCAGGTAGACGTGGTTGCCATGACTCATCTCGTACATTAATAAATCTTAACAAATATTTGCAGTAACTGACGCGATTGCACACAATGCATTTGGTCTTTAGACTTGTATGAAACTCATCCGACTGTCCTACAGGTTCCATCTCAGAAGTTCCCCAGAAATAGCTCTGGTTTCAATCACAAGGGCTGGGTGGAGGACAGCATGAGCCGCAGCGACAGTGTCTACCCTTTCCAGGTGAGCATATAATAAGGCTAGGTAACGCTCAGGCTGGTGTTTAGTGGATTACTAGTTCTGATGCCTCATAGAACTAAGTGCTGTTTAGTTTCAGTGTGTCCTCCAGGGCTGAATGATGTTAACTTAAACACGCTCGGCTGTGTCAAATGCAATGAATAAACCACTGAGCAAAACCGCTCAGAGCGTGACAGTGAAGCCAACCAAACGGATGAATTGAAACTTATTGTGTGTGCTTATGTCTGAGTTCTTATCTAGATCATTGCGTTGAAGGGGAGCAGTGTTATCGTCTGCTCATCACATGGCCTTCCTCTTGTCCTGATTTGAGAAGTCTTGTGCTCTTCCACAGCTTTGCATGCTCTCAACCCATTTAGATACTCAGTGACGCACCCTCACTTGTGTTATGTATTACTCATCATAGATCTTCTGTGTTTTGTTTTTTTAATTGTCTGAATGCTAATGTTTCGTTTTTTCCTCAGAATATTCTAGTTTGAATTTGTATTGATCTGAAATCGGTGGAAGGAGTTTTTATTTATTTTTTTTTAAGGCCCATGAGTAGCATATTTTCTTTTATAATGCTATCGGATGCAGATTTGATTACAGAGATATGCAGGGGATTTTGTGTAACATACTCTGGGCTCCATTTTCTGTTTACAGTGCTTTTCTGCTGAAGGTCTCTACGGGGATATTCTCTGCAGTTTTTTATTAGCTATTAGCATCATGGCAGACTGTCAGGGCTCTTGCAGCTTGCTCTGCTTTAGATGGTGATGTGGGAAACGGGGAGGCTAATTGTTGTCTTCCTCTCTTTCAGCAGGAGAGAACACGGTCCTTTGATGGTTTTAGTATGCACTCTCTGGAGAACTCCCTGATTGACATTATGAGGGCTGAGCAGGATTCCTTGAAAGGTTAGTTCCCACACTAGCAATAGTGAGGAAAGGATACTATTCCTCACCGCTGGCTGTCGATAAATACAGCCGTTTGTTGCATCCATTTCCCAGCAAGAAGATATTGGGTATTTTATTCACGATGCTCACAACTGATTGTCTTGACAGCAGGATTTCAGTTTGAACAATGCATGCCGCTAATGGGGTCCCAAAAACTGTGTGCGTTTAGTGAGTGATTACACTTCCACTTTGTTAATACAGTGGCATGTGATATGATTTTGAGACCTTTTTGTCTTGCAACATCACATAACTAACACACTAATGGCCCCACCCAAAAACAAATATCAGTAAGCTTCATCAAATTTACATTAATTATTGTAGTTTATGTAGGGCTGGGTATCATTAAAATTCTTTCAATATTGGTGCCAATATGATACTTCAGCTTCAATAATGACAAATGATTCCCAGCACCATGTATACAATGTTACTTTTGATATTTGACTATATTGTCGACCCCCCTTTTAGGATACTCTCTCTCACACTGGGGCCAGGCAGTATTACCTAAAATGTATAATATAAAATATATATTTTAATATTGGACACAATATTACCAGTAAATCGCTCTGTATATTTTTCCTCTTAACTTCAATAGAATGTGATTTTTAAATGCAGTGTTGGCACATAGGGGTGCCAAACAGCAATGCCTCTTAAGTGCAGACCAAAATGTGTCCACAGCAGTTTAAAGTACCAAAAGCTGACATTGCATGTCTGAGTAGATTCTTTTGATCATATCAAAATTCTTCCCATTTCACATCATGCAAGCAAATTTGTACTTTGATGGCTGCTTAAGTTTAAACTATGCATATTGGATGAATATGGCCTCTCTTGTCCAGTGACAACAAGGGTTTTGTAGAAACATATTTGTATTGGTACACATATGTTGTACTCAAAAACACATTAAGAATGAGACCCACTCGGATTAGTTACAGTTGAGTCTTGCATGACAGTACATTTCTGTCTTATTCTCCGTAACTCATGATAACAATCGCCTGCGGCATTTCTGCTGTGGAGACTCTTTGATCTCATCTAGTGCTCAGTAATAAAAATCTCAACCATCTGATGCTAATCTGGAATTTTGAAAGTTCTCTTTTTTTTTTTTTTTTTTTTTTTTTCTTTTTTTTTACAGCTGCAAATTTACATCGTCCTCAATAATAGAATCCCCTAATCATTTGCAAGTCAAACACGCATCCTCGGATGCATTCCAGTATTGCACTAACCGGCACATGTAAGAATACGCTGAACGACATTTGAAGCTTGCTTGGACTTGTTTGCTGAGTTCTTCATTATTTATCAAAATGTGTCTATCGTGGTCCTTTTTCTTATGGACACAGAACAAAATATCCCGAAAAAAGCACAACTTCAATGTGTTGGGGGGAATTCTAAACGTAAGGGAAAGGAGTTGAATGTCCTGCCATGGTGTTCTGAGGTCTCTCCTCTGTTTGTCATATAGGACGCTACAGCTTCTCTCACCAGGGTGGAGATGGGCCTCTACCTATGAACGGTATGTAAATGACACGCGTAATAATATGCAGTGCTGTAGCAGAAGTCAGGACTTGAAATTAATGTCAGTCAAATGCAGAAAAAAAAGTTGAGTCCTTCATTACCAATCAAACATCGTTGATAGGAATTCTATGAGCTCACATAAAATAAATAAAAAACAAAAGCGCGATATCCAGAGGATAATGCCGAGACCTGAGAGATAAAACAAGTGGTAAAAACACAAACTCACCTAAAGGCAGAATGAGTTGGATTTGTCATTTGAGGTTTGTAAACACAACATTCAGAGTTGGCACTTCCTCCTCGCGGCACCAGAAGAGCGCGCTGCCTGACCGTTGTGAGGGTGCCTGCCACTCCAGATTCACTCTCGTTCTTGAACAAGCTTTCTCCTCTTGGCATATATTCTCACCATATTTGCATTTTTTTTTTTTCCACGGCCGTGTCCACCATTTTTGTAGTTTCCTCTTGGGTGCGTGCTTACAAAATGGCACCTGGTCACTCGTTTTTCTTTTTCTTTTTCTTTTTTTTTTTTTTTTTAGAGGTCACTGCCCAGAAACGTCCTGAATACAGGACAATAAGAAAATGCAGGCAGTGGGCATATGTGATGATTGAGAGGGATTATGTTTGTATGAAACATTGTTCTTTAGGAAAATCCTCGACATTCTTCCTTAAATCATGCTACTTGTTCTTTACCCGTCTAACTGCTGTGGTAGCCACTGTGACACACGACCAAAATGGCTGACTAAAATAGGACCAGACCGGCTTCTTCAAGTAAGAAATGTATATCGTCGTCAGGGAGGTTCAGATACAGCGAAGAGTAAATAAATGATACCGCAAATATGTTGTCGGAGGCAGATGATCTACGTATGCAAGTTGTATTTTTTTCTTTTGTAGTGATATTGAAAATCCATAACATTGTCCATGCATGGTAATGAGCATTTTATTTTCAAAGACAAGGATTCACACAATAAATCTTGAAATATTCAATAACTGCAGGGTATAATTATGTGCCATTATGTTTCTGTCTCTAGTTAATACAATGTATATATTTACTGATACCAATTTGGTATCAATTGTATTGTAAATAGTTAAAAAACCCTAAAGGTTTAAATGGATACATTTGATAAAGTATTTTGACTGGTGGAAATTCATAGTGGTTATTACTTTAAAATACAGTAGCCATTTGGCTAGGTGATCTAACCGATTTTTAATTTCAAGCCCTGACAGTGTTTTACTTGCTCTTCTTATTTTGTGCCTTCTTCAAAAAGCCATTTCAAAGTGTTTTCTGTTGTTTTACATGCAGCAAGAAGTTATGGCAGAAGACGAGGTAAAGCTTGTGAATATGTCTTGATTTCTTCAATGTGATTTTATAATTTCTTTTAAAAAAAATTTTTAGAAAGCGGTGATGACCCCTGAAATGTTGCCTCTGTTTGTCTGCTTGTTGTTCAGTGTCACTGATTACCCCGCCTTGAGTAATGTCGGTGTTTAAGCCCCTCCTTCTGTAGCTTTCCGGTGTTGCCTGCCGAGACCTAGTAGCGTTAATACTCTGCTTTCACAGATTTCATCAGACGTAGCGATCATGGCTGCTGCTGTGTGCGTTTCTTGACATTAATTTAGTTGCATCTAATCCAAATTCCCCGCTCATTAATACTGCAATATTGTGGTTCAACCTCACCGGCGGTGAACCAGCACGTGTAATCCAGATCGTTTCCTCCACCAGGCCATTCGTCTCTGTTCCCAATGGAGGACGAGCGCTCCTTTGGCGAGGACGAGTCCGGTGACCAGGGGCTCCCTGGCCTCGGTTCAGCCCACTGTTTCCCCCACCTCAACGGGGAACGCGTGGAGCGATACTCACGCAAAGTGTTTGTTGGAGGGCTGCCCCCGGACATAGATGAAGGTAGAGACATGTTATGGCTTCATAGGATGCTTTTTAATGTACGTTGGTGTAGATCAAAATCTGTTTTAAAATTTTCGATGGTGAAAATACATTTTACTGTCACGTGACAGTAAACCGATTGGAAAGTGATGTAAATGTGGTGATATCACACATTTTCTAATGTTACAACTCTAGTGCCTCAATTGAGCTATACTATATGAAACTCAAAACATAATTAGATTTATTTAGGGCAACACAAAATACTGTTACTGACGGATTTGGGTTCTTTGTTTCAGATGAAATTACTGCCAGTTTCCGCCGATTTGGTCACTTGTTTGTTGACTGGCCCCACAAGGCAGAGAGCAAGTCCTATTTTCCACCTAAAGGTGAGTCAAACCAGTTGGACATTCTACACCTGCGAGGGTGTTGACTCTGCAGCCCTGTGATGATGAGTATTTGTGCCCGCTCATTGTTCCGTTGTCCAACCTTTCCAGGATATGCATTCCTGTTGTTTCAAGACGAGAGCTCTGTGCAGGCCCTGATCGACGCCTGCATTCAGGAGGATGGCAAGCTCTACCTGTGTGTCTCCAGTCCCACCATCAAAGACAAGCCTGTGAGTGCGTTATACCCGGTTTAGCTGCCAGCTGCTTGCTATCTGTCTTGCCCAGCAAGTACAGAACTTAACCCAAATGTTAAAGTCATCAACTCGCACAGGCCTTCTTTTGTTTAAGTGTGTCTGTCTCTATTGTTGCTCAGAAAACTGGAAAGTTAAGTTCAGCTCTGTTTGTTTTACCCAAATGACGGCTTTGGTGTGGTAATCAATCACATGTATCCTGTAGGTTAAGTGCACTGCTCGTTTGCAGTTCAAAATTGTATTAAAAAAACACTGGTAACCATGTAAAATACTAATCTTGAGCAACTGAAGGCTCATTTTTTTACTCTTATGTATGTTATTGTTATTATATCTTTCCAGAGGCTTTCTGTATAAATCTCCCGCCGCCACCAACAACATCCTGCAATAGCAAATTGAACCAAAGAAATATGTTAATCCATATTACATGAGCAGCAAGCTGCTTTTATTTTCACAATCCAATGTACGAGTAAGGCCTAACTGAGAGGAAATTTGTTTTTCCTTTTCATCTCGTTTTTTGTAGGTCCAGATCCGGCCCTGGAACCTGAACGACAGTGACTTTGTGATGGATGGCTCTCAGCCATTGGACCCCAGGAAAACCATCTTTGTAGGAGGGGTCCCTCGTCCCCTACGTGCAGGTAAGCACGTGTGGTGACTCCAAAATGTGGTGACCCCTAAATGTGGTGACCCCTAAATGTGGTGACCCCTAAATGTGTTGCATTCTACGCTGCTGTTTTGATCCCATTAATAGCACTGTGCATTGCTCTTCTAGTGGAGCTCGCCATGATCATGGACCGTCTGTATGGGGGAGTGTGTTACGCTGGGATCGACACGGACCCTGAACTCAAGTATCCAAAGGGGGCGGGGCGAGTAGCCTTCTCTAATCAGCAAAGCTACATTGCAGCCATTAGTGCCCGATTTGTTCAACTGCAGCACGGGGAGATTGATAAACGGGTGAGTCCCTCTGATGTTTGCAGCGTCCTATACAATCTTTTAAAAATGAAGAGTGGATGTTCATAAAATATTCATTTAAACCTATCTGACATGCTGCCACGCAATGCATTCAAATGTCTTTCCTCGACCTCCATTTTAACAGCGTTGCCGTCGTCCATTTCGTCTTCTCTTTCTCAGGTGGAAGTGAAGCCATATGTCCTGGACGACCAGCTGTGTGATGAGTGCCAGGGCACCCGCTGTGGGGGGAAGTTTGCTCCTTTCTTCTGCGCCAACGTGACCTGTCTGCAGTACTACTGCGAGTACTGCTGGGCAGCCATCCACTCCCGGGCCGGACGCGAGTTCCACAAGCCGCTGGTGAAAGAGGGAGGCGACCGACCACGACACATCTCCTTCCGCTGGAACTGAGGCGAGAGGGCAAGGGAGGGAGACAAAGCAGGATGGGGGAGGGATTGAAAGAGAGGGGGTAGTAAGGGAAGGGGTACGGGCTATGATATGAAAAATAAATGCACTTTTCTTTTAAGTAAAAAAAACAAACAAAAAACAACTTAATTTATTTTTTATTTTAATTGGGCCTTCTAAAAGAAGTAAATGCTAAGAGAGTGAAATCCCATTTATGTTTTGACTTTAAGTGTGCATGAGCATATGGATGCATTAGATTTGGATTTAGATGTTTTCTGACTTGACTGTACTTTATTTTCGTGTTAGCTGGCAAAGCTGCTTACATTTGTTGTCAAGAGTAACATAAAATTTAAGTGAGGTTCATCATACCTAAATCAGTATACTAACTACGGAATTTGAGTTTAAGAAGGGTGCATTTTCTTACTTTTTGCTTGCAGGATTAGAGAACAACTGTACCATTTACCAAAGGTTGAGTGCAAATGGTTGAGTTGAACAGAGGAGGCACACCGTTTCAGACGGTCGGACAACTTGAGTTTTTCTTAAAAAGCTCAGTGTACAGCATCTGGCCACGTCACAAAACTAAATCTCCCCTCAGTCTGGCACACGCGTTTCGATTGCTGGCTTCGAGTTTTTAGGTTTTGGTTTAAAAGTCGACACTTTGTAACCAGAAAGGGCAAACCAAAGATTGGCCTAAAACACATCATCAAAAGCAGATGTTGATCTGAGGGTTTTCAGGATAATGTTGTGTCCTCTTGTCATGCGGCGGAGGAAAGGCTGGAGTTGTCTGGAGTTTCGGTTCGTGGGTGTCGGCTAATAAAGACACAGCCCCTCAGGGCTCAGGTATTGGCAGTAGTATTTGCTCACTTTATATTGTCAGGGATATTAGCACTGGAAGCTAACATGCTAATGTAGTACAAACTAATGGGAATGCACAGTCCAGTCTCCCTGAGCTGTCCTCATGGTGTACCACTGCACGCTCTACCATGACTGGAGCTTCTATCACAAGTGTTGTGGTTGGATATGGTAGTAGCTAGAATTTGCTGTCACAGAGATAAAGATATTATTTTATACATGGCCTGCTGATTTTTGTACAGTGTTTTATAGCTGATTATTTTGTCATGAACATATATACATTTATTATGCACTACTTTTCTAAATATTTTTTTCAATAGTCATTTTAGGCACATTTTTCACAGATGGGAGAACTCCTTTTGCAATACCTCATTTTTTTCACTTGGTGAAAAATAATTTTGTACCTTTGTTACTAAGAGATCTGCATTTATGGTAAACTTAATTTAAAAAAGAAAATGAATGATATTAATATAATTTTCAATTAGCTTTTATATATTTAAGTGCTGGTAAATCTGAAAATTGTCTGGTGCATTGGTGTGATTCTGTAGATAAAAAAAAATAAAAACATGAGGCTATCATTAGCCAGGCATATATGGATTCTCCTCTGTCCTAATAAACATAATTACAGGATCCTAAGGCATGACAAGACCTTTCTAAACTGATTTTGATAGTCTTGAAAGTATATTCTGATATTTCGCTCCTAGGTGTAGTCAATAAGATTATCAATAGGGTAAATGTTTTGGCTTTGGTCAATGTGAAATCTTCCCTTCTATCACCGGAGTGGGTATCAGCTGTTTGAATATTTAGATCCTCTTTCTGGGACTGCC
Source organism: Ophiodon elongatus (assembly GCA_016806645.1). NCBI lineage: Eukaryota > Metazoa > Chordata > Actinopteri > Perciformes > Hexagrammidae > Ophiodon > Ophiodon elongatus. Next base: position 484,598 of record JACSYO010000669.1, on the reverse strand, counting down.
TGTAAGTTCTACTTATTCTTGGCATGCATAATGTAATACAGAAATAACATGGCTAGTGTTAATGCAGGACCTATTGTAATGCACTAGATCTCCTTTTTCCTTTGTAACTTTCTTTTCCTTATCTCTTTGAGATCACCTCTCTTGTAGCCTCTTTACATGATGGAGTCTGCCTTCCTTACACAGACATGATGTTTATGCAATCTACACAGTGACAACACTTTGGATGCGTTTTGTAATGTAGAGGACACTCAGTAGGACATAGGTGAGGAGACTTGATCACTTGACCCCCTTTGTGATGTGGCATGCTTTGGGACATAACCTGAATGTGATTTAATGTTGCAAGTTAACTTTGAGCCATTATGTGCAATACTTATTCTTTCCAGAAACAAGTCTCCGCAGTGTAAGTCATTTAATTCATATAAACCATGCAGTCATTTACACATTATTTGTTTCCTATTGTTCATGCTGATGTCTGCAAGAAAAAAAAAATAATTTATACCTGAATTTATTTTTAAACATTAGTTTTGTGCTTATTTACTTATTTTGCTACTACCATGCTACTGTGATTGAAAACATTGTATATACTAGGTCTATAATGTATTTAGCATTTGCTATATTTTCAATTGAAATGTATAACTATCATTTTGATCAGATTTTTGTTATATTTTTTTGGGTGATGTGTTAAACTCGTTGATGTGTCTAGTTTTTCTAATTGCTGTATTGTGCTCCACATTTTCAGATGAAAAGAATATTGATTATGTCTGTTAGTATTACTTGATTGCAAAATTTCAATAGTTTTTAATTGTATGCTGGGAAGGTTATATTTATTAACTTTTTTTTTTTTTTTTTACCTGATATCATTTTGATTTTTATTAAGTCATTTCACATTTATACGTAAGTTCCAACTTTTATATTTTCTTCCTGATTAATTTACGCTACAATACAGACGTCAGTTTTTATAGTTGGTTTGTAGTATTGAAGTAAAACAAAGATCTAATGTCATATATTCATTTGCTGCCAACTGTTTGTAACTGTATGCATACATTTGAAGTATTTGTAATGTGAGTTGTTGAACGAATAAAACAGCTGTGAGGAAGAATTATATGCCTAATGTTGATTCACAAGAATTAAGGGTTTCCCCTTTTCATTTTCTGAGTGGCACTTATTAGTTGATTTCCCCCCTGAAGGTTTTCGTAGTAATTGGGAATCTCACTCCTGATGCTATTGTTGTGTGGCAGCATTTTTTCTTTTTTTTGGCACATCTGGTGGGTTATGTTGAATCAGGTCAGAGGTATTTATAGGCAGCCTTAGGCTTATTTCAGGCCTTGGTGAGTGCTATTTAGCTCCCTAAACCTCTTGCTTTTTTTCCCCCCACAAACCTGTTCTAGCTTAAAAAAAGCCAGTATATTTTTCTCAATTACAAATGTACACATAGACAACAAATTTGTATAACTACAAAACATGTAAACATATTTCCACTTAACAATAGCTGAATTTCCATAGTACTGAAAAGCTTATGAGAACAGGGAGGTGTTAAAAAAACTGTTTTTATTCTTCCATCCAAACCTCAGCTCAGAAGAAAATGGGAAAATACTCTACACCACTATTTATTTAGAGTTGCGATTTAAAATTTGACATGCACAACTTCTGAAGAGCTATGAAATGTGATGCATTGTGAATAGAATGTAACAGTATATACATTTGTTTAAAAAAAAAAAAAATGACAACACCTCGACCAACTACTTTCAATTGCATGCATCAGCAATAATGATGGTACCACCATCAGTAACCCTAATATGGGGCAGTTTTCTGCACTTTTCCTTCGTTACCCGGATGACTGCCACCTGCTGGCCGACAGCGTAACGAGCACACATCAGGACCGCGGGAGAGGAAACCTCTCAGGTGAAGCAGGGAAGATGTCGCCAGTCAGGGCGGTGTATGTTCCCTGTTTTAGTTCACAGCCGGGCTCCAGTCAAAGAGATGGACCCCAACCAGACCACCCACGAGACCGGACCACCCAGACCGGGGCCCTCTCTCGTTACCGGATGGGCGTGCGCGGGAACAAGCGGGGTCACGTCGACGTGAGAGGTGGGAAAACCCGGTTCCTTTTAAAAGTCAAACTACAAAAACTCAACAGCACTTTGAACAAGAAGGAGGACAACACGCCGAGAAGATGGATGGAAAAGCCCGCAAATAAAACCAAGACAACTGTGAGCCGACCAGGTGACTTCAACATTAAAACTAATGTTGTTAATGATAGTTAAATAGGTTTAGCTCTCGTTAGCTAGTTGAGTTATCTGGCTAGCAGTGACTGTCTGTGGACCAGAGTAATATAAAAGAAGGACACTGAACATGACCCCTGTACAAATATATATCTTTTTTCTTTTTACACTTTTTATTTTAATGAAATAGTGTCTCTAAACCACATAAAACAAACTCAGACGAAACATCCCACTTTAGTAAATTGACTGTTCATAACTAATGTTCACACAAAGACCATGGCCTGTGATTTGGGGTCAAGTAGAGATTTCTTCATTATATCGGGTCACAAGATTAAAAGGGAAGAGAAATACTGCAGTACAGTATCCCTGCAGCAAACTTCTTTTGTAAAACATATGATTTTATAATTACGTTTTCGGATTAGATTTTGTGAGAAGATGCTTTTTGTTTGTTGTGCATACGGTTGTATTAAATTGTTTTCATTAAACTGTTGTGTCCACAGCCCAAAATCAGTTTCACCTCAGGTTAACTTCAGACAACTTTAGACCATTAAATATCAAACATAGACCCGTGTTATTCACGTTTTGTTTTTGTCAGGTGCTGCCACTGATTCTGACTCTGTTGGCGGAGACATTTTCTTCTTCTCCCAAAGACCCACCAGCACAGCAATAAACCACAAGAATAAGGTATAACCTATGCAAACTATATAAGTGCAATGCAAAGCATAATGGGAGGAGACCTATAACAAAGAAAAAACGATACGCTCCAAAACATTCTACATGATGGAACTACACAATGTTTGCGTGTCTTATTTTTCAACCTAATGCCAAACCGAAGATATAACACATAGTAACATGTCAATAATTCCTTAATTTTATTAGGCCCACTTTGTTACTTAATTTGAATATGACCAGTTTCCCGTATGGCAGAGGAGATTATGAATGTATAGATCACAAACAGCAGAAAGGTGGGCTGTGTGACCCGCTCATGAAGATAAACATTAATCATGTGTGTCGCAATCACTTTAAGTTTAACCACCAGTCATAGTTGGAAACTATCTATCTTTCATTGGCTTTGAGGCATACATACTTTATCTGATATTTATTTATTCAGCATGTTTGTTTAGATAACACACTTCTATGTAAATATGATTCAATTTGGACTTTAATACTAGCCAATACAAGTCAAAGTAAGTGTTTGTTCTGTTTAACCCATAGTCCTTTATCCCAGAGGAGCTCGGGCGTAAACAAGAACATGAATGATGGCTGCCTTCGATTTTAGTACACTGCCATGGCTTAGTGGGGCACTTGGGATAGAACGGAGTGATTGGTTAATGTTATCAGTAAATCCCTGCGGCTTTTCCTACTAGATCTTTTACTACTCCCTCTTTCCTTTCCTGGGAATGTGTCCCCTGTCCGGGTAGGCCAAGCTTGCTGTTCTCAGGACCATCTCCAAGATGCTGGAGGAGAACAAGCTTATCAGACAGAGACTGGCCACCATCAGCCAGGCCGACTGAGGCTGCATGGACGGACTGAAATGGGCCACGACCATCGCAGGTCGCTTACCTTCTTTAACTGAGAGATATCATCAGTGTGTCGCCACATTAAAAGTTCTTACTAGTAGATTCATTTAGTTCCGTAAGCATGGGATGTTGAAAACCGTTATTACAGCAAGGCACCATATAGTGGTCTGTCTACATTTATGTGTGTATATGTGTGTGTATATAGAATATCATTTTCACAATGTTCAATTAACAGTGTTTGTTTTATTAAAAGAGTCCATATTCAAAACGGTGTGCTGAAATTTGTATTCAAATTAGTCCGGTTTCATTCTCAGTTTCATGATGTAGGCAAATGAAGGTTTTCAGATTTTAAACGTGAGTTAAAATACACATAAATTGAATACAGTACAGTGACTCTGCAGAACATGCTGCCCTTGTAAAGGCTTTACTGCTCAGTAAGCTGAGGCTGTTTCAGAGCAGTATAGTATATCATGTATTGTATTGTGTACATACTACAACAGTTTGTTCCCCCTTAATAACAATGGATGGAGAAAATATTATAAACACATTAACAGTGTGCTAAAAACGACTGTTTGAAAAAGAAAAAAAAATCAGAAAGTTGAGCTGTATGAGAATGAACAGCTGTTTCTGATATTGAGTTTACCAGCCCATAGTACACCATGTGGCAGGCATTACCTCAATATTATTTCAGATAAAACTCTCTGAAGTATCCACCAGAGGGCACCACATCCTCTAATATACATACCCGAGTGTGTTGGTCACACAACCCTGGATCCTCTCATACTGTAAACTAATGTCACCAGACAATTAGGAAACTAGAACATTTCTGTACCTGTTGATGGTGCAACTTCCTCGCTGTGTTAATGCTGTGTGGTAGTATAGTATTATAATGTTCACAATCAAAATGTAAAGATAAACATTTGTTACGTTTTACATTTCAAATAGTGTCCTGCATTGTGCTTTCGATGAGTTAAGGAATATTTCTGAATATTTTGAGGGTAGATTGTCCAAACCTGATTTGGCCGCTTGTATTACGAGCGCTGCTACGTCGTCAGCTGCGGTTTCCGACCACGTTTTTAAAAGAACAACGCAGGTGATTTGCGAAGACCGTTATCAGAGCCAATCTTTGATTATTTCATTTAAACAAAGTTAACTGGCTGCAGGTTTCAGTGATGAATGTGTCACTAGAGGTTTTGCTCCTTTTTATCAGAATGTATATGACTGAATCCACTTGAGAGCAGCATATGGCTGTGATTATTTTAACAGTAATATAATTGCTGTTAAAGCATGGGCAATTTACCTCAAAATTGTTCTGCAGTTGCTTAATGTTTTGATTGATTAGCCTCATTGCCTCTGTGTTTCGAGGCCAGTTGTTTTACCCTTTTCTGCCCTAAACACAACATGACAGATTCATCAGAGTTCTCACTAAAATCCAGAGAAGCACAGCACGGTATTTGCATTAATATCGACCACAAGTCTTCAGGGAAGGACCCACAACAGCTGTGAGTATTTTAAACACGTGTCATCTGTTGTAGCCTTTTAATGTTTATCGGCTCATTAAATAGACAACTGACACCTTTAATAAGATAGTGCTTTCTTGTCCCTGTTGTCACCAGTATGATTATTTCCCTCATGACCTAAGGACCTCAGCATACAATCCCTAAAATAAAGCAAATCCCTAAAATAAAAGATGTTTTACCTGCACCTTCTGCATATCATTTCAAGCAAGTTTGATGAAAAGTTGCTTTCAAATGAATTGCTTTCTAAAAATTCCTGCAGCAAAACTTGCACACAACTGGATTGAACTATATTAATTAAAATCCTAATATAGAAAAATAAGACGTGGGCACATTATTAGTTCCCTATTATAATACAACTCAAAGCAGCTTGGCTGTACTGAGTATTGTAATCATACTGTGCAGGGTTCAGAACTTTAAATGCTCTAATTCTTATTGTTTTCAGTCAGGCACTTTGTTTGTTGTTCAGGGACTAAAGTGATACAATTGAGTCCACGCTAAGCCCCTCCCCCCCCTTGGTTACTGTTTCTAGGCCTGTCACGCTTCATCAATAGCGACCGGCATGTCAAACATATACAGGAACAATAAAGGGTAGCTCAATATATTGATGTTTTTTAAGCCAATTGTGACCACCCCTCCCTTCCTCCCTTCCACAAGGGGTTTCTTGTCCTGTTTGCCGGCTCCTCTTTGTCTCTCAGGATGTTGAGCGTCAGCTGACGAGCCACAACTGAGCCATGGTGTGGTTCCAGCTATGAAGTCCCTGAACCTGAACGATCTCTCTTCTTTGGCTCACACGGCTGCTGTTTGTTTCGTTTAGTTCAAGTCATTCTTCAAATATGTGTGGTTATTTATTACTTTTCACTCGTCTGGTCTCCCATTCATTTTGCAGCCCTGTTTAAAGCCCGTCAGCGTGGCGTCATGATGATGGATATCATAGATTAAGAATTATTAACATTCAACCGTCTTTCTTTGCGAACGTGTTAAACTGGATAATGTTATAAGCATCTTACATCGGAGCAAACAAAGTTGTTTTTGGTGGATTCAGCCCTGAATGAGCTCTTCTTCACTGTTTAATCCACGTCGGTCAACTCTCCTCTAAATTCTGACGTTATCCGCTGTCGACTTGCAAGCTCCACACACACCGCTGAAGATTTGCCTCAAAACGCCTCCTCCTCCTCCTCCTCCTCCTCAAAGTATCCAGCCTCAGCGAGCATCTAGACGGCGACCAGAAAACAATCTTATGTCAGAATCCTACCAGAAGACGTGCCACCGGGCGGAGACGGGCCTTGATGGGTGCATACTGCCACACCGGCACCACAATTGTTCTTCAGACACTGAATCGGGTCATTTTGATTAGATTACTGCTATAAGCCTAGTGTTGCATGAAAAGGTTGATTTGCATTCTCACTGGGAACAAACCGCTCCAGAGTTCGAGTGGAGGTGAGCCGAGACCACCCGCTCGAGGCCCGCTTGTTTCCCAACACATCCAGGTTTTGAAACGACTGGTCCAAACGAGCTGGGTGTGAATAAACCCTGTTTCATAAGCGTACCCTGAAGATCACAGGCCGGTGTGCTCTGAAGCAAATAGAGCCGGTGGTTTTGAATCGGTAAACAGGCGCTTTATTGAGTGTTTTTACAGCATCGAGGATAAATGGCTGTTGGGGTGGTGATTAGCAGTTATACAGACTTTTTTATTTTTATTTGATCAGAGCTGCGGTCTGCACGGAGACTGGCAGACTGTGGCAGCTGTACCTCCAGACCACACTGAGAAGCCTGATGAGCGGCTGCAGTGTTTGTATGGACAGAGGCCCTGTGATGTTGTGCAGTTTGAAACGAGCTGGCTTTGTTGCACACGACCTGTTCAGAAAATAATATAGTCAGCAGAAACAGTGGTGGAGAGGAGACCCTGTAAAATACACTTAACTGTAAAATGTAAAGCAATAATGTATGTTGTGTTTTAAGTATTGTTTTGGCCTAGCTATGAATTCATTTTTTAAATATATTAAGTCGCCCTCTGGTGTTGCAGCTTTAAAATTCAAAGCCTCTTTTTGCATTGTAAGCAGCTTTCTGAGATTGCGTGTTGTGCCTATTCAAATTCTGGCATCCTAAGCTTTTTCCACCAAAATTAGAACGTATATGCAGATATGAGATAGCCGTCTTGCCCATTGAGAGTATGTCGTGCCGTTGCGCTGGCTTTTCTGTTTTTTCTTCCCATTGTTCAATGTCCCTCTTTAACAAATGATGATTTTCACGAGTTTTATTCTGTTTCTGTGGAGTTTGAATGAATGTGTTTCCATGATCAGAGAGGTAAAATGACTGTTGTCTGAGTCTTGTGGCTTTGACGAGAGCGTATCAATTGTATGTTTTGTATGATAATAAATCATAATAATTGTCCAAATCCCTATTAAAACCCCTATAAATCTATTAAATGAATCTGCAACTATTTTGATGATTGATTTATTGGTTTGAGTAATTTCTTAAGAAAAACGTGTAAAGATATTTGAGGTTTTATAATTATAATTATAAATCTCTGGCGGGACAAAAGAGACTTTGGCGGGCAGCCACAGTCTAATTAATGGGAAAGACACAGTGAAACAACTAATTGATTAATTGAGAAAATAATCAACCGATTAGTCGACAATGAAAATAATCGTTAGTTATCATTTGCCCCGAGAATTAATGCCGATTGTAGTATTTCCCACTGAAGGCAAAAGCCAGATGTCCAGTCTTAAATAGGCTCTAGATATTAGTCTGGTGATGCTTCTGAGAATAATAGATGATTCATTATGTTTTAACACCTACTGTGCCACATCCTGACTGAATCGGCTCAATGTGAGAGACGGGTACTAATGTCAGGAGATTTGAGAGCTGCATTGTTACACTTCAGATTCTGGCATACACATCTTTTTTTTACTCAGTCACATCCTCGTATTCGTTCAGTATGCTGTTTAACAGGATATTAGCACTTCCCTTCCTTTCATTAAAGAATTATGAAGACAAATTATCACCGTCACAATTTGTTAAACCACAATTTGTTAACCCACAATGTGTTAAACCACAATGTGTTAAACCACAATGTGTTAAACCACAATTTGTTAAACCACAATGTGTTAAACCACAATTTGTTAAACCACAATGTGTTAAACCACAATGTGTTAAACCACAATGTGTTAAGCCTCATGTTTTATATAGATACAAACTCCTTGAGAGCATTTAATTACACTCACTTCCAGACAGAGTTCATGGTGTTGAAACTTGCAGGAAAACAAGTGTTGTCAAAGAGTTTCATCAGCCTTTATTGAGCCAACAGGCAGCATCCCTTTCCAAACCAAGAGCAAGCCGCTTTAAAGACTAATGCGACTCTTTTAGTTCTGGTGGCATCTGCAGAGAAACAGAAGACACATTAACCAACCAGGCGGTCCCCCGAACTTTTCATTTAAACCACATTTAATAAACGGCAGCACAAAACGGTGGACGACAAAATCAAAAAAAAAGAATTGGTTCATGAGTTCTTTAATCTTTTCCCAATCAATGCGAATGTGTAGCTAATGAGGTGTAGTTGATAGGGAATGCTTCTTTTTTTTTTTTTTTTTTACAGATTGTAAACACAGGTTCATTTACAGACTGCTCTTCCTTTGAATGGCAATATTTTAATGTGTTGTTACTGTGAACACGTTCTGTCATTTGTAAAAAAAAAAATCTAACCCTCGTAGGCCATAACGAACGATAGCAGGATAGTTTCAGAGAGGTGATATTATATTTTTTTAATACTATTTTAGTTTGTGTAGGCCGGGGTTAGAGACAGAATATGAAGGGTCTTTTAAGTGTAAAGCACGTTAAGAATGTGGTTTCACTTTATGTGCTTTTCATTCTGTCACAATGTTGTAGCACACTTATTCTCTGTATTGGTAACAATATTCATTCATCTATTGCATTTAAGCAATATAGCCCATTAAAGTGGCTCATGCAGCACTAACAGCTCCATATTTGCATATGGAAGAGAAAGAGTTCAGTGAAATAAAGTTGCTATTAGTTCCTCTTTGCTTACCGTACAGCATCACACTAACTCATTGTAGTTGCGTGTGTAGTTTTTCTGCATGTGTCACTTGTCGCATGTGCCACCTCTTCGTGAAGACGCTTTGAATGATAAGTTTGTGAGATCATGTCAGTGAATCTGTCATCTTGTGGGTAGCTTTTTACAGTTAATGTAGGTTGTTAAGTTAGAAAGAAGTTTGACATGCTACCGGATTCAGGCTACTGTATCACATGTACATTTGCATATCTGTAATTTGATGTGGTGAGATGGGGATTTACCGCAGATGCAGTGCATACGTCAGTCAGAGGATTAGTTTAATCTGTTTCGGCTTTTTTCAACGTAATGAACTGACTTGCGCCAAACAACAACAAACAACAGCAACTGTGTGGAAACACAATGAAGCGCTGAAAGATCCATCAACTAACCATGACGTAATGATTGCACTGACTGAGGGGCCTGAAGACGAAATAATGAGAAAACACATCTGACCACTTTCAGCCTCTCAGGAGATAATTACCCTCTCAGATTAAAGCTGGTTTGTCCTTGCAAGTGGCATTAAGATAAATAAAATCCCTAATGTCTTTTGCATTGATTATATTTGCATTCATTAGCCATGTTGTACTTAAAACCAAAAAATATACATCATGAGCATATTTACTTTTGTTACCTCGGTGTAATTGCGACAGTGCTACTGTAAAGCCCCGTCGCTCCATTATCCTTTGTAATACAATGTCTGGAAAAGCCCGTTCCCACCATGGATCATGTCAGACTTTAAATTGTGTCATTGATTGAACCTGCATGTGAATTGGCTTCAGTGAGCACAACTGATGATAGTCATCTTCCCTGTGCTGTTAGGGGGTTGGAAATGCATTGCAAAGTTGGGAGGTACAGTCATTAATATGTAGAACAAGACTGCAGTTTAAGAAAGTACACTCTAAGCACCATGCTTCGGTAAATAAACACTTCTGGAAGTGGTGGGTGTCGGCGTTATAACGCAGGACTCATCTGAAGGCATGAGGTCCAAAATGTACCCCCAGATAAACATCTTAAGAGCGTATGTTACTTTTAGCTGTAATCATTCCTACCCTACACTTATATAGACATTAAACATCAGTTGTCTTGATATTGTCCCCGGTCGTGTCTTTGTTTTTTAAGGGCCGTTTATTTTGACTGTCTCCACATGAAATATTGATTGAGTCTTGATTGGCCTGTGATGACTACAGTCAAAAGGTCTGTGGGTTTCTGTGTGTAGCGGTAGTTAGTGTGTTTAACTCAGCTCGCAATAGTGGAAGTAGAGGCAAACCTCTACTTAGTAAAATAGTTTGGAATGTTATATGACCATATTTCATTTGTAAAATACAAGGAATTATTTTGTATTCAGCACATGGCTCCAGATTTATAATTGTCTGCATCCTGTAAAGATAATAGAGGATGAATAAAAGCTTATTAAATAAGCTTTTCCCCTCCGATTTAACCTCTCAGACGTGTGTGGATCCTCGTTAAAAAAAAGAAGCACTTTGTGTGTGTGTGTGTGTACGTTTACGTGCGATGGTGTGTTCATACGAACTCCACGCTGTTGCTAGCAGAACTAATGCAGGTGAGGCGAGGCAGAAGAGAGAGCAGTGTTAATAGGTGTTTGGGGCGATCAATGAGAGCTGATGCCGTTCTGCCCCACATGGAGACTCTGACTTTGCAACCTTTGCTTGGATGGTCAGGTTGCACCGGCTCCTTCAGTGACTTCCCCTGAACGTCTCCCCCCCACGATGGGAGACAGAGGCAGCAGGAAGTCTCCCAGCACGAGACCAATGGACAGCAGCGAGCTGTTTAGTTGGTGGAGGAAGGACCACAAAGACATGGATGATACTCTAATAAAAAATTTAAAAAAATACTTCCCTGATGCAAATTCAATCACGACTATCACTACTGCTTTTGCTGCTTTCCTTGCTTCTGCTGCTGCTACAGATATTATAACTTTAACTGCAATTATCCAACACCACTATTTCATCTACTTCTTTTAGTTTTACCATTTACACTCCTGATGCAACGGCCCATGTTAACATGTCTATTTTAACCTGCGTCTCGGCGTAAGCGTTTTCACATGTCTTCACGGGGCGGTACTTCTCGCTGTAACTGCTTTTACTTGATGGGACCGAGTTTGAATTACACTCATGCATTCAAGCAAAGCAATGTTTCATCTTTTCTCATATTGTCTCCCCCGATCCTGTCTGAGGCTTGAGATACTAAATACTGATTGGAAACTGTTTTATACAGTATAGGTGATTAGCACATTTTAAATGATTTCTTTCTTATAGGAAGCACACTGAAATGACACGTTGGCCCCTTAATTGATTTGCATGTGTTTACAGGAGAGCGAGCTCGTGCTGTGTGAGCACTTTGCCTCACATGGAGAATAATGATGTTGAGGCGCTAGGGAGTCGAGCCCCATGATGCCACTGTAATCCTGCTGATTACAGAGAGCACACAGCAGCTCTGAGGGCTGATCACAGAGCTCTGGACAGCTCCACTCCACTGCAGTCACCTCACAGGTGGCCTTTGAATGTGTGGGCATCTGTATATAAGAAAGACTCATATGGTAAACAAGGACACAGACCTGAGAGTAAAGATAGACACATTGGAGGGGGGGGGGCAGACTATAGGACACAACATGCAATAAGCACATACATTTAGCATCAGCTGCTGTGCGTGTCTCCTTGGCTGAATGAACACTTAAAGGAACCGCGGGTAAGATTTAGTGGCATCTAAGAGTGTGTTGCAGATTGCAACCAACTAAATACCCCTCCGCTCACCTTTATACCTTTCCACGCATGTCGGAGAACTATGGTGGCCTTCAGGATGGTTATCTTTAGGATTTTATTATTACAAGGAGCTACTCTTATCAATACTCTGCTCTTCTTCATGACTAACTCATTCCTTTAAAAAACACATATAGAAGGTTTCGATTAGGGTACAGTTAGGTTTAGGTTAGGGTACGTTTAGGTTTAGATTAGGGTAAGGTTAGGTTACGTTACGTTTAGGTTTAGATTAGGGTAAGGTTAGGTTTAGGTTGGGGTACGTTTAGGTTTAGATTAGGGTAAGGTTAGGTTTAGGTTGGGGTACGTTGAGGTTTAGATCAGGGTAAGGTTAGGTTTAGGTTAGGGTACGTTTAGGTTTAGATCAGGGTAAGGTTAGGTTTAGGTTACGTTGGGTTTGAGAGGTAGCACTCCGATCGCATGCTACGAGGTGCCCGTGCACACAACGTACCCTTTAAACGTACATTTAAAGAAACCTCGATAGTCCCTTGTTAATACCATTATGGATGGTTAAAATCCCTATATATAAGTCACAAATCAAGAGTTTTAAAAGAGCACAGAAACAATGCAGGTGGGGCAGCGAGAGTGTCGCTGAGCCAATGAGTTTTTATAAAAATTCTTCAGACCTCCACGCTATCACGGCCTATCGTTGATAAAATGAGGTATGTTAAAATGACTGTTTATTACTTGAATAACACAAATGAAAATAATACCGTGGGATGTTTTTTTCCATACTGGGTGCATTTAATCTCACTCAGAAAGACATTAAGCTGTCTGCTATTCATGACAATTTTAACATCCATGCCCTTTTGGACTAGTTTTTTAAAAATCGCTGCCGTGTCTCATCCCATCACTGAGTGGTTGGAGGCGATAGAGCTGCTGCTGTTCTTCTCATGATGTTTCCTAATACTCTGGAGCCCTACAGGTATGCGCTTCAAACAGGCAGGAGACGCTTCTGTCTCCTCCAACAGAGCAGAGACGGGGACTAATCGCAGCGGGCGCCACACACCTCAGGAAGGTAGCAATTTTCCGTCATTACTGTTAAATCCCGCTTTAAAGAACCGGATTCCACAGACCTAATTACAAGGTGTTAATAATAACAATGTAATGACAGTCATTTTAAAGCCTGCCCAAAACCATAATCCATTTCCCCAACTGACTCTCACATTTAAGTGTACGGTTCCTTGACGGTGCTATTTGAAATTTTAAAAGCGCCCTGATTCTTATTGATTACCATTGTGATTACTCCCATAATTGGTGTGTCAGGTCCTGCAAGATAGGGCTTGACTTAGGAGCTCTGTCAGCTTTTGTTAAGTAGAAATGCAGCGCTCCAGATGTCACACTGATGCTTTTCATCCTGGTGCTGCTGACACTTGGAGAGACAGGCGGGCCAATCCACCAGCCTAATTGCAGGATGGAGTACACAGGGGGTTGATTTACTTATATTAGTAGTTTGTTTTCTCCCAAAAAATACCAGGCATCAGCCTCATCCAAAATTCACGTGCATTAATTCAGGAAATAAAGCACTGTACTTGCAAAGGCCGCTGAGCCTGAGTGAATAAAATACGGTCTCGTATTAATCCCTTGTGAGCTGTCCTCAAGAAACAATCATCTCCATGCGTAATTACTGCTAGATGAGGCTGATGTGAGACTGACCTTTTAGGGGGTGGGGGGGCTGGCACCGCAGGGATCCCGTCCAAAGCGCCCCAAGCAACACCGTCCAATCACAAGTCAGGACGCATCATTGACTGAAATTCCCCGAGAACCTCCCAAAGTTTTCCCAGCGCAACTTTGTCAACTTTGTAACAACTTACTCCGGAGCAACTCCGCACGCTGGGTGTTTGCGCTCCGTGAGAGAAAAAGTTATGCGTTGTCTGGACTGGAATTAGATACCGACCCCGGCCCTAAAACAGGAAGCATGTCTTCCCCCGGAGACTGGAGAGACGAGTTTTCAACAGACGAGGATGTACAACCACCGCAGACGAAGAGCAGCGCGGCGCAGGTGTCCCGCCTGCCCTTCAGCGTGGAGGCGCTCATGTCGGACACAAAGCCGGACAGAAAAGATGGAAGTCCCACTTTGAACGATGAACAGGCGCACAGGCCGGGCGACTTGTCCCAGCAATTAGTATCTATTAAATCAGAGCCATCGGAACGAGGGGGCTGTGCGTCCTGGATATCCAGCCCCATTAAGATGTCAGCACCACCCAGTAAGTGATCCGGGGTAATATCTGGATTTGAAGATTTATTCATACAGATTTATTGTTAATAATGGGTTATAGTCGTTAAACGTCTTTTGGTGCCTTAAATCACCCAAGGAAGGATCTCATCTAACATGCTTCAGAGAAGTTAATGAAGTTCATCAACTGCCAGGCTACATTTAAGGAGAGATGGGCACAAGTTTAATAAATGTATAATTTTTAAGTTAAAGAATGAACTTATAAAGGTAAAAACAATAAACAATTGAATAATATTTTAAATTCTGATATTTATAGATATTGTAATTTAAAAATATTTCCTCACTGTTCCCTTTTGTCTGTTTATGGCTACACCTGACGATAATAATAATAATTTTAAAAAGGTTTTAAAATATGAATATTTTATTGATTAATTGATTAATCATTTAGTCTAAAAAAAAATCTAAAAATATTGGCAAATAGTCATCACAATTTCCCAGAGGTTAATGAGGTGAGGGGATGATCAACTGTCCAAATGGATAATATTGATAATCTCATTACATTGATTTAAAATGGAAAATAGCATCAAACAAACGTTTTGAGGAGAAGCAAACACGAATCGTTTCTGCCTTTATTCAGTTATTTAGACATCAGACCAATGAAAGAGTATATCTGACTCAAAATTTCAGCCTCACATCTTGCCCATTGTCCTCTAGGGCAGCTCAGTCCAGCAGTCTGCTCCTTGAGGAGGCACAAAACCAACCGCAAGCCTCGCACTCCCTTCAGCACCACGCAGCTCCTGGCCCTGGAGAGAAAGTTCCATCAGAAGCAGTACCTGTCCATCGCCGAGCGGGCCGAGTTCTCCTCCTCTCTGTCGCTGTCCGAGACCCAGGTCAAGATCTGGTTCCAAAACCGGCGAGCTAAAGCCAAGAGGCTTCAGGAGGCTGAGGTGGAGAAACTCAAAATAGTGGCTGGCATTGGGCCCAAAGCTGTATTCCACCCAGGCTTCCCGTCTTTAGGTTTCCCCCTCAGTGTCAACCTGCATGCTGGATCAGCAGCACTGTACGGACTGGGCTGCTCCTACGGCCGCGGCCCCATCCACCCTGCTGTGCATCTGGCCATGTGTGCCTCACAGGTCGGCCACAGCCTGTTCCACCTCTCCTGAGAGGAACCAGCTCAGAGTGACGTGGATGTGTTAAAAAAGAAGGACATGGGTGTATCGTGAAGTCATGCACCTTGTAAGAGACTTTCATTCAGGACCTGAGGTGGAGCCGAAGCTGTATGATCTTCACTGGTCTGTCTTTATTAATATCCTTTTACAAAGATACAGAATCTTGAAGATCGTTCTTTGCTGTTTGCCTATGCTGAATCAGCTTGGGTCAATGAAAATGTACAGAATATATATCAGGTCACGCGTATATGACTGTTGTCCTGAAAAGCAGATTGCAATTTTTGTAGCCTTTTTTAAATTTGCTTTTCTTTTATGATTCCTGCATTGGGAATAAAAAATAAATAAAAAATGCACTTGTTAGCCTTGAATATGCAAGGATATTTTACATCATACTCATTTTACAACCATAAGAGAAGGGCCTTTTGGCCTGGGGAAGTGCAGGCTTCCTTAAAAGCCGAAGTATTCCCAATGACATATTTATTCACGGTATAGTCCTTAAATTCATTCATATCACGATGAATATCTACATTAATATGTTATGTGTTTGACATTACATTAAAGCTATTAGTTAACCCTCTGTTTTGTTCTCTTGTTGATCTCCACACTTTACTGCTGAGCTAACTCCAGCCGATAGCTCAAATGCAGTTGTCTCGTGATACAGAGCCTTTAATGTGTGTCCCAGCTCTCCGGTTGAGTCTGCTGACCCTTCTGGTTGTGACTTCCAGCTGCCTCCTCATGTGTACTCCGCAATCCGCCACAATGCTCTGGTTCTCGCCAGCTACGTTTCTTCCACAAATGCTCGGAGCAGTTAAAAAAACACCACACCGATCTCTTGAGCAGAATAGGGGTAATGAGAGCTCCTCCACATAGATTTTTTTTTCTTGACATTTAGTATTATGGATCACCTTTGGAAGTGCGTCTACTCGCAACATCAACCGTCACTTCCCATCTTGAAATCTTACGGTTTTCACAGAAGACATTTTGACTGAAGAACAGGTGAACCGTACAACACAAACGACGGCTACGTTCCATTCAAATATCCCAGTGAGCCATGATGGTGTGACATTTATTTTATTATTTACACTTTTTCTTTTGCCCCTGTTATATGTCAAGATGTATTCTGTGAAAAAAGATTGACACAGCCTGCTGTATTTTTTACTTGTGATCATAAATGGTTTAGTTCCATCCTGGACAGAAGTAACTGCTCTGCTCATTGCCGTGCAGAATTGCTGTTTTTCTTTTCTGCCTTTCACTAGTTTGCATTTATTGCTTAAGAAAGTATGAAAAACTTGCATTTTGGATCCTGTTGAGTCGTACAAATTCATAAAAAATCTGTGTCTTGTGTATTATGTAAGCTGACACAGGGATTAATCCATATGATAACAGTAAATTATTTTGGTTTAACAACAGTGTAGCAGTCTTAAAGGAGAAATGTGTGTGGATGTCCAATTAATGTTGATGGTGAAGCCATAAATTCCTCAATGCGCGCTATATTGACCCAGAGAGCTGAGTTCACAGCTGCAAAACTGTTGTTCTTCCTGCATCCAGCGCCGTCATTTTACATAACAATGACGTAGATGGATGCAAGGAAGAGCTACCGGCTGTTTCAGCTCGGATCTCGGGAGCCAAGGGGGCGGGCTCTAGACGCCGCTCAAAATCAGAACTGACTTATACTCTTTAATCGCTACGTTTCCAACAGCGAGAATGGCATCCCAAAACATGAGTGCAAAAGATGCTATGGACGAGGATACACTTTACAGTGTTTATCTGTATTTACTGGAGCCAGAGTATACAACAGATATGTCTGGCGGGAACCTGATGGGCATCAGAAGCTCCTGCGCTTGTACATGTCCTTGTGCAAGCAGGAGAACTCAGCTTGCTCGGTCAATATAGCATGCGCTGAGTATATATTTCTTCAATCGACCATGAATCTACCATGAACACTTATTGGAAATCCAAATAAAAGGTGGTTAATTCTCCCTATCAACACTTAACACTGTGTGATAAGTTATTTAGCCGAATTTGAACAAAAAACCCTACCAAGACCGTTGTCTTGCTGATATGTTTGGAGAAAAACAACCCAAACTCTTCAGCTGAGTGTTGAAGTAGTTTGGTATTTTTATTTTTTTTAAACTTCATGTAGAGTTTCTGTACATTTTAATCAAGGAACCTTTGAAGTAAGGAAGTTGTGCGCTCGGACAAAAACACATTAGTCAAATGGCTGAACTGTTCAGTTTACTACTTAGAGCGTTACTGTACTGAAAGCATGGCATTATTCTGGTCGTCTGCACCTCTTACATATGAATAAGTTAGGATAAAGGATCCTATGCATTGTGAGGGTGGATGTTCACCTGGGTGGCCCGAGTGGGGAGGTGTTGCACTCCGAAATGAATATTTATCCAGCCAAATTTCCTCTAAAGATGTGAAATTATGTCTGCCAAACTGAATGTTTTCTGCAAATGGCACACCTCGCATTGTCCTAATTGCAAACATGTGTTTTCACAGTGCTCTTGGACACCACCGAGGTTGAGATTTATTCGTTTCATGTGAGCTGTATTTTTAAACTCTATACTTTAAATGAACTCTCTCTCTGTGAAGTGTGTAACAACATTATACCCGGCTGTCCCTGCAGTCCCTGGTTTAATTGTCCTTGTCCCTGAATTCTGACTCCAACGCTCTGTGAAATTATATGTGGAAACTTAGTGATAACAGCACAGGGCATTATATGGTCGCTCTCTCGCTTTCTCTCTCCCTCTGTAAACTTGGGAAAAGCCTGTTACCATTAGCACATATTTCACAGTCCATTTGCTTCCCTCCATTTTGAAATTAGGGCCAGCATTAAGCTGATAGCGAGGTCTTTAATGGCTGTGATTGCCCAATAACCTCAGCCTCAAGTTTCAGATGTTTCCAATGTGAAACCTTCATGGAGGAAATGATCACAGCCCAAAGTGGAGCAGCTGGTCTCTAAAAGATATAATGAGGGGTTGAGTTGTATCATGGGTAAAAACATCAATATAAAAATACGTGAAGGGAATAAAAATCAACACAAAATAGACACTAGGAAATATTCCATGAGGAGTTATTTAATATACTGAGTGAGCTAATCTGAGTCTGAACCACAGGATGAATAGTCAGTGGGGATTCAAGTCATGCAAGATTCATATCCTCAGCCAAGAGAGGAAAGGGTCCAGAAGGGCTAATAGGCTTAAGGATTGGTTAAATTTTTTTCAAGACTATCTTAACACAAAACTTTCATGCCTGGATGTAAATTGAAAAGGATTCTGGTAATAATTCCTTCCGAACTAGTTTAGGGAATGGGAGACAAAATCCACAATCCTCGTTCTGTGCAAAAATCCTCTTAAGTTGCGCTGATGATAATATGAGGCATTGAATTACATGTACAGTCCTTTTAAATACCAAATGTTCTCTTTGTGTTTGCCTGTACAGTGTTTTCTTGCTCCATTAACTTAAAGAGGTACTAAAATGACTGAACTGAACCGTAGAATAATTTTCTTTCATAGAAAAGAGAACTGTGGATTGTGTCCTCCATTTCTCACACTCTAATCGCTGTAAGGGGCGATCTTCTCAGGCCCGGGATCGATGGACAGGAGGAACACTGGCAGCAACTGGTAAGAGTTAATGTCAACCTATACTTAAAAGGTCAGTTTTTTGCTTTGCTTTTGAACCACAACTGAATTGTGACTGCTCTATCTATTTAGGAAATCTTACATTATCTATTCATTAACTTTGCTCCTAACCTGGAGATCTTGCAGTTCTGTCTTGACCCCACTAGGTGTAGCAGCTCCCCATCTGTTGCTGCACACTGTTTCTAAAAAGGCCACACAGTCCTGGCCGCTCTCATATTAACAGAGTTATTCTTGGCATTTAAAAGATATTTCAGAATACGTGAGGCAACAACATATCATCTTAGATAGAGATTTACATGTTATGTAACATACAATTTAACAGGCTCTTAGATAATGTCTGTTTAATTCATCATGGGTGCCCTGGTGAATAAAAGATGAAACTCTTATGCGTTGTTCATTGTGACGGCGGTACGATGGCATGAGTATGGGGATTGGGGATTTCTAGAGTTCAGTTGTGCGGGGTAAGAAGCATTTGGGTCCTTATACATGCATGATTACAAAGCAGTGCTGCATCAACTCTGCTCAGATGTTGATGAATAGGATTAAATCTGATTGAGAATGAGTGCAGTGAAAGATTGCTTGGTTCCACCTCCGTTTATTGTGACGAATGCAGATATTCACAGTAATATGCCGCCGTTTAATTACGTCTATCATACTGGCATTTCATTAAGCATGACTGCACACAATGTATGACTCCGTTTAATCTGTTGAAAATGTGTTTAAGGCAAAAAAAAAAACACAGCAGTCAGAGACATTGTATTAAAGGAAAAAGAAGAGCAAATTTGGGGTTTCTCACTGCCCGTCTACTCTCCTGTCCCAGCTTGTTAGGCAAAACTGAGATTTGGAAGAACATTTCACCATCTAGCTGCACGCAGGAGCAAAACTGAGATACAGTACGCGCTTCATCGCACAGCAGAGATACACAGATTTGAGGATCGCTTCCCACAAGGGTGGCAGTAATGTGAGATATGACAAATAAAAGAGGGGTGAGGAAGAGTGAGTGTGTTTTTTTTTTCTTCGTTTTTTTTTTTACTCCACAAACCTCACAGCCCAGCGGAGTAAAGAATTGACATTTGTGTTGTTTCGAAGTGCTGTAATTAGAGGACACGCTTTCATCTCGTCTTCAAAGCTGTGGAGCAGGTGTGCTTCCCTGAACAATCCCAGCTCTATCAGCCATCTTTTTTTTCCTTTTTTTTTTTTTTTTTCAGTTTCTGCATCGCTGAACACATTTTTCACTCCGTCTCCCTATATTTCATGTGGCATTACAGGTAGGAAGGCCCATTAACAAACAATAATATAATCATGCACCCAGTTAACCCTCATGACTTTGCTGTTGAGTCAATTAGTGTGCTGCTGAATAAAAAGGCGAAGGAGCGCACTGCACAGACTGGAGACAGTAACAAGGTGGCAGATTCCTCACTGGGAGAACTTGATCTCAACTGAAACACGCATGCTCAAACAAACACAGAGGCCGACCTCGTCCTCAGAGTAATCCCACCTCTAGCAGTTTCTGCCTTTTGTTTAGTTCTTTCAACTGGTTATCAAGAGAGGTTTCCCTCAGTCAGGTCGGCCAAACGACGTGACCTATTTAAACATAAAGACACACCTTAAAAGCTTTGGCTTTGAGGTTATCAGACAGAAAGCTTTCTCTGGGGTTATGTTTTTTTTTTTTTCTTTTTGTATTTTAAGATCTGGGTCACCGATGGCAACGAGGGGAAGAAGTCATCACAGAAATGAGAACAATACACTCCAGGATATTATTCTTTTTTTCATTATTTGAAATACTCTCCTACTTCATCCTCTCTCACCCTGTGTGTTTTTCTGTCTCTTTCTCTAACTCTCAACCCCTGTGGATTTTTTTATATCCCAGGGTGTTATTGTAGGGAAACTTGCCCCCTACAAAGCTGCAGCAGCAGCAGCAGCAGCAGCAGCAGCAGCAGCCTATAGTATTGTGTGTGCTGACGTGATTGTATTCGTGTCTGTTCCCGTTGATCCCACGATGACCTTTTGAAGGCTTGAGCTGAACACATCTGTCCTCAACATGACTGTTGACCTCTGAGATTAAAGAACATCATGAAGTTACATAGTCACTGTTTACAGTACTGTGCATGCGGTACATACTGTCCTCTTCTTCCAGATAGGACACACCAATGTCATTAGCGTCTTGCAGTGACATCCATACATTGCCCCGTGGGAGGTTTTCATCCCCTGTTTGAGCCTTTTTTTCAGAGCGGTGCCATCTGTAGCCTTCACCATTGTCCGGGTCTCCTCACAAATCTGTGCGTCGGCTCAGTCTCCTGAGATCCTATGAGTCATCAATCTCCCCCATGGCCTCTATTGTACTGAAGGAGATCCAGCCCTCCAACACTGTCTGGGAACTTAATAACACACTTGTCGACATGAGATATTCACCCAGATACACTGAAAGACGGATTCACATCGACACATGCAATGGGGATTAAACACTGAAATCTGAGCTATGGTAAATATGTGAAAGAGAGAATGTGTTGTAACTCTCGGCAGAGGCTCCGTTTAGCTGTAGCCAGGTTTCCGCTTTTGTTTGAGAAAATATCTGATGGCATTTCTGATTTGCATCTGTTTTTTCTTAAGTTGCATAATTCACCATCCATGTCATTTAAATTAATCATTGAAGATGTTTATCGTTTCTGTATCAGATAAAAGAGGAAAACATAAGCCTGCTGGCTCTATCTATGATGTTATCGTTTTATTTCAAGTTAACAGACTTAAGAATTCAGAAGAAGAAAGTAGGATATGTGGTCCATCATTTGACAACAGTAAAACATCATAATAGGACTGTGAGAGGTTTGTGCTGAGCTCTTTTCTTCCATTTTCCATTCACATGTACACATTTACAAGATATAATACATGTAAATATGCCTTAGTAGCTAGTCTTGTAAAGCATGTAATTCAGCAAAACAGGCTTGACCCCCTATCTGGTCACATATTGAATTATTGATAAACAGAAGGTGAGCAGGGGAGCAGACTTACAGACGGGACAATTAAAGAAGATTAACATAGTCCTCAGAAAAACCATCCATCTCCACTTCCTGTCCAGCACTCCCCAAAAGTTAATGTACAGAATAGAAATCCTTTAAATGGATCGTTCGTGTATTTACCGCTCTTGTTAGCCATGCTGGTGGCTCTCTGATCTCTGTTGGTAATAGCGAGTCAGTTAGTCAACCATTTTGCTCCGGACTGAAATATCTCAGCAACTATTGGATGGATTGCCATGAAATTTGCAGAAACATTCATTGTTCATTGTTGATGGATATTAATGACTTTGGTGGACCCCCTCACTTTCCCTGTCTTGTACCACTAGCAGGTTAATGTTTGTGGTTTTGAGTAAGATTTCTCAACTTTGCTTATCACCTGACTTTTCATCTAGTGCCACCATCAGTTCAAACATATGTATCTGTCCAATTGTTGGAAAGGCTGTTGACTGTTGTAATAAATCGGCTTACCAAGAGGTACATCTGTGACGAACCATGAGTAAATTAGTTATTTATGACTGTACGGGACATTAATTTAGCCACAGCAATGCTGTTTTAGACAAGCTTAGCTTTACCATTATGCTAGTTCAGCTGCTCCTTTCTGGTAAAACATTTGGAATTCTGGCATGTAAATGGAATAGAAGTGTGTTCGTAACAACTTATGAGCAGTCGGTATAATTTCTTTCTTGTATGTATTTGAAAGTGGTTTAATATAAACGTACTGTATTTGTTGATTAGGTTTATGAAGCATATGTGGAAAATAACGAACCAGATCATGATAAATGTATTTGTACCTCTTAAGCCATTTAAGTTAAGCATATTTTTATTATATTTTGGTAACTTTATATAGAGTGTTGCAGGGACGACATTTTTGTAGCCCAATCCTGTTTCGACTGGTGAAACACGGGGAAAAAGCAGGACTTAATCGCACAACACAGACTCAGGATAAGGGCTGTGTTCGAATAGTCCTTTTTGCTTAGGAAGGTTCCTAACTGAGTGAAATGACCCGGAAGTATCTAAGTGGCAGCCATGATAAGAGCTGTTCGAATTCTCTAAATGCAAAGGAAAGGAGCTTCAATGCTTCCTTACTTAGCTCCTTTAGCATTGGAACCACTGGACCTTCCTTTACGAAAGGAAAGGAGATAATTCTGACCCACAATTCCTTCCGGCGGCAACATTTAAAGTGACGAACCATTCGGCCATTCACGAGAAACAACGATCATGACCGAGAAACGCAGATCATGTAAATAACCGTTGTCATAACTCGGAAATTAACTTTCAATAATCTGTTAAACCTGCTGGAAAACTACGAACGTTACATTGATGTTGATGTAAACTGATCAAAGTGATGTATTGATCTGCTCTCTCTGGTGTTGTACTGCAGCCTCAGCCCTCATTCTTTTATCTGACTTCAGTTGCAGAAGCTTTGTTAAAGGTTAAACTGGACGAGCTCTGCAGTCTGAGTCATGTTTTTAATTATCTTTTCAATCAACATTACAATTTTAAAACACTATCAAGTCAACACTTCTAGGTCACACTGAGTTTCATAAACTATAGTCTGCATATTCTTATGATCAGATCATAATCTGCATATTAACCATAACAACAAAGAGGGATATGAGACATTGTTAGTGGAGAACGTATTTAATTCAGCATGTTTGAAACTGAACAATAAGACAGTTTAGTAGCTTTGTACTCTGTGTCAATCCCTTGGTTTCACTTTTATATTCCGTCTTTCATTATATTCCAACCTTGTTAATAAAGTAATACAATGAACCGGGTTGTTTATGTCGTGATGCAACACTGTAACAACACACGGACGAAGTATCTAAGATGCGCTTTTTTGTAGTCCATCTTCGGAATATTGTAGTTTCACCGCTGCAGACTGAGGTCACTAACATGCGTCTGCCGTCGCATCATAACTACGTTGCTTAGTGAAAGTGGAGTCGGATTCCCTGAACACCGCGGTTGTCTTTTCCTAACTCCTCATTAATTCTCCTAACCATCTTCCCTTGACCCCGTGACGTTTTCGACAGAGGTCAAGGAAAAGTGGTTAGGATTAGACGTTAGGAAGTCATTTTTTGGACTATTCGAATCCACCCAAGGTGTATCTTTCCTTATCATCAGAGATTTGGTACACAGGTAGGCAGTCAGAACAGGTAAACAAGTCAGGCAGGGATCAGGCAAAAACATGGACAAGGAAAAACAGGCAGCTATCACACAAACCCAGGCCCATGACAACTAAGCCATCACTGGACCGCTTGACACAGACAACCCAGACAACCTGGTACAGAGGGTACAGGGTTTAAACACACTAGGAAGGTGTAGTTGATTAAACACAGGTGGGATCAATCAGGGGCGGGGCAGACAATCAGAGTGGGGGTAAACACACAAAGGCAGGAAGTGAAGTGACCTGAAACAAGAGGAGAGTTAAGATAAAATAAAACAGGAAACTGACAAAAGATGACATAAGAAAATATAACTTAAGAGACAGGACGAGACAGGTCAAATCCGTTAGCATCACACTGGTTCCTTCGACAAAAAGCTAATGGGATTTTTCCATTGTATTCTAGATTACTGCAGAAGATAAACTCTGGCAATCAAAGTTTATTATACTTGCATGTTTTGTTCAGCAAGATAATGGTGATCACCACTTTTATGATTAGGAAGCGTGAATACAGAAGCCAGAAGTAAAAAGCTAACGTTAGGCTATCAACAAACTGCACCACGGTCACATGACTTCACCTGTCCAGCATGAACCTGACCCTAAACTTAACCCTAAAGACGGACTATAGTGTAATGATGCTTAATAGCCAATTGTTTAGACGCCTGCTAGCAACCAACTTTCTTAAGATTCGTAAAAGCTTCAAAATTCAAAAGTGGATATTTACTGACGTTTATTATGTCATACAACTAAACATTAAAATCTCTTAAGCTTGTGTTAACCACAGACCTTATTTCAGGCATCTAACCAAAAAAACATTAACTTCGAGACAAGGGCTCTGAAAGTACAAAAATGCTGACTCATGTCAGGGTTTTAGAACTTATTGTGTTATGCTGCATTCAGACACTGATGAGTAAGCTATAGAGAGATCTGTCAACTACATAGCATGCTCTGCTGTGGAATGAACTTTCAAAAGTCCTTCTAGTCATGCACTAGAGCTGTCACGGGGTAATATGACATCAGGGTGGTGTACACCTGGGTTCAAGCCCCCAAGCATCCACCTCACTGTGGTGTTCTTGGCACCCACACTGAATCCCTACAGCCTCAGGGAGGGTGTTCTGTAAATGACCCTGACCTTTGACCTCTACGTGGATGAGCAGCTGGGAAAATAATTTTTTTCCCTATGGGAGTCATATTACATTGTTAGATGCACAGTAAGTCCTAAAGTGGCTTACAGCAGGTTGCAAGGGTTACAGCAGCATTTGGTCAGCTGGCAAATTATGAGGCCAGATGGCTGTGTAAGTGGTGGGGCTCATCCCCTGGTCTGTTGTCGGTAATTTAACCGCTTTTAATTAAAATCAAATCTTGTGTTAACAGTCTGTCAGGTAGAGGCCAAAAAAAGATGTCAGACGTCCTATCTTGTCTAAGTTTATCTCTCAATGCTATCACTGAAGGTAAGAGAAAAGGCCTAATTCTTTTCACATGATTGGAGTGTGATGCTTAGTTAAACAATTATGTGGCAGAAACAGAGGTGGTAAAATGTGTTTTGCTTCTCTGGCTGCAGCCAAATAAAGGAACCAAAATGCTTTTTCCCACAGTCTCCCAGCTGTGTCCCCCGTGTATGTGTATGTGTGTGTGTGTGTGTGTGTGTCTATGAGCATGTTTGTGTCCGCTCATGCTCGTGTGGTCCCATCTGAACTTTCCAGAGGGTAAAAGAGGCTCCTGCTGTGCTCCTGTTTGACAAGAGCCTTCCTAAAATAGATCAGATTGTGTCTGCTGTCTGCTTCTCTTCTATGGAATTGAAGAAAAAAACAGGACGTCAGGACACAGTGCCATCCCACTGCAATAATGAATGTTTGAGGTGTTTCTATTCCTGGTACATTTGAGTGAAGCTGTGTTGTCCTGACTCCCCTCTTTGGCCATGTCTTTTTTTTAACATTATTATTACTGGTGTAAATTTTGATTAATTCAGTGCATCAGTCATCAATTCTGCCTGCATTGATCTGGTAAAAGATCACTTCAGCTTTAGGAATGTTTCTATTTTAAAAGGTTTTGACTCATATTACTTGACATTTAAAATATTAAATATATCATTTTTGTGAAATGCCGCTCTGTTCTCACATCATCGCCAAGCACTTTGAGTTTGTTCTCCTCTGAAGGGAAGATTATACTTTGCTCTTTATTATGACCCAGTTGGTCAGCGCACTGAAATGTACAAATGTTTCTTTTCAAAATTTCCCACATTGCAGACAAGGAAAGCAACCTGGGGATTTGTGTTGCTTCACTGAACCTATGAAGTCCTATGAAGCATGGCAGCATTTTTGTTACACAGCAGTTTTAAACTCTGTAAAACTGCTGTGTAGAGTTTGTAAAACTGCCAGAAATACTCTGTCAATCTACTCAGCCCGTTTTTAAGGCAGCACCATTTGTTATCCCCTCTTAAAAGAAGGAAAATGGCAATGATCGCAATGATGAATTTGCAAATGAATTCATGTATATTTTTGCCAAAAGAAAATTAATGAAATTGGTACTTACAAATTCCAACCAAATGGTAAAAAACGACTCTGTAATCAAATTAAAACTAATGAGTCATGAAGGCCATTTCCGAGCTAAAGAAAGAGTAGAATTTTAACATGATCTCTCCCCTCTATATATCTCTTGTACTTCTCTCATAGTTATAGGACATCACAGTGTTCAGGAGAAATATAGCAGGGTTGTAGTCTTCCAACATACTAATCTATTGAAACAATGTTAAGCTCTAATGATCAGCCAAAAACTGCATATGGCTCTCATCAACACAAATAAACAACAGCACAAGTTTTCATGTCTTTCTGAATGTAGCTCCTTCAAGGAGAGAGTGGACTGTAACTGCTTTAAAGTTGTTTTCTTATCGTGTTTTCTTGTCACAGTCTGCTCCCAGTTTCTTCCTCAACTCTCAAGCGGTCTTTCTACCCCGCTGTCCTTATCTCCCTCGCCTCTCCTCCCTCCTGCTCTTTCTGTCTCTCTGTTGGGGATGTTTGTGCAGCTTGTCACCGCGCCATCACTCGAGTGGGATGTCTGTCGCTGAGTGGTCTTCTGTACTACCCTCGCGCTTTGTTAATCCCCTTTTCAGATGCACAGAGCAGAACCTAGAAAATGTGCCTGGCTTTTATGTTCTCTCGGGAGTCGCTAGCTATGATTTTAGATGTCTGTCCTGTCCTGTCTGTTTTTCTATTCCAAGACATATTCCAAACATTGATTTACTTTGTCATTACAAAATATTATTTTTATACCACCTGTCATACAACCCATGAGCAATATAAATAGCCTAATGCTAGCCTTGTATACATTTACTGTAAGCAGAGAGAGGCTGGGCAGGAATTAGCTCCTCCAATTACCTTTGTGCAATCCATTGTGGGAGTGTAGCCTTTACCTGCAGCACATTTAAAAAACAAGCATGTTTAGTATGCATATTGATATATTTGAATTGTGTCACTTTTCCAGTGTGAACACACTACATATTCAAAATATATATGTAATTTGGAACTGACCCTTCACTAAGACCCGCCCCCCACTGCCAGTCCATCAAGCAGTCCGAGCTACCATGGAGCCCACACTGTCACTAACTGCACTTTTTGCATAAATATTATTACATTTTTGGAAAATCGAAAACGTGATTTCAGATAGAAGCAGACAGAAGGGTCTATAATGTGTTTTAAGAATATATCCAGGATGTCAAACGGATTCAACAGAAAAACAGGTTAAAAAGATAAAGATAGAGATCATATTGTAAATATGAACCATCACATCAAGGTTTCAATGATTCTAGGATAATTTGTTTTCAATATGCGAGGAACAGTTGCACAAAGAAATGGAATGTTTCCAATGGCTATCAACTTGTCAACTTTGACTATGTTTGAGTACTAAGCATGCAGACACCTATGAGCCCCCCCGCTCTCCTCTCTATTTTGCTGTTTCAATCATTAAAAAGCAAAAGTAAAAGCAACATGTGTATACATTCAGTATACATTCAGTAGCTTGCATAGCATAGAAGTGCTAATGCTAGTTAATAGTTAGTTATCATACTCTGCTATTAATAATTATATAATATAATTTAATTGAATGTGGGCACTCCAGTGAAAACTGAAACTGTGCAAGAGTAACACATAACCATATCTATGGTGCGAGTTATCTTTCTAATGATGCATAGTGTTTCCGAAGCAGCCTTTGAAAAAGAAGCACCATATGTCGCCTGCTTCGTTTGCAATTTTCATTCAATAATGGCGTTTTTTTTAAAAGGTGTTGAAACCCAGGCATAGATTGAACTATAACATCTAACAATTCTCAGTGCTGCATTAATATTGGCACACTCTAATTGGCTCTAATCCTCTCATGGTCAGCACCGTTTACTAACACGCTCAGGACAGACAGACCGCAGCGATCACCTTCTGTATCTATCTGTGGCCCAGGTGGAAGGGACAACTATCTCACTGTTTCCCTGCATAGTTGTCAATAATCCCTCTGTTGTTCTGTCACTTCCTGCTGCTGATGTTGTGCTCTTAAAGAGATAAGACACATCTGCTCTGCCCCACAAGCTAGCTGATTAGCATTTGCATGGTCACCATTCACCCATAGGGCATCCTACCAGCGTGAGCATTAACATTGGCATCATGAATAGCATGATCTCCACTCAGAGCCGTCTCCACTAGACAGCACCTCTCTCCAGCTAAGCTGCGGAGTGTTTTCTGGAGTGGACATCACTCCCGTTGAAAAAAAAAATTCCACATTTGCACCCTGCTTATTATTCACTGTATAATTGGATCTGCTTTCACTGACTTGGTTTAGTACTGATGTAGTGCTTCATTGATGTTGTCTACTCTGCCACACTGACAATCTGTTAAAGGCCAGAGATGAGGGCAATATTAGCAATTATTCGGCCAATACCGATCTGTCTTTATTTCTCTGGAGGATTTGATCGGGCTGAATTTAACAAAGACCCAGGTCAACTCATCTCCATTTTCGGCTCATCTCCAGTAGAGGTCACTCCATGACACAGTATGGAAACTATATCAGTTTATGAGGGATTATATTCTCTAATATTTAGTTCAGTTGATCAATACAGGTACTCTGAGGTTTGTGAGGGTAATAAACAAAACCCCACAAATAAAACTAAACTAAATAAATAAACAAGGTGGTTGGATGAGTGAATTCATGAGGATGTTTTCTGAACAGGAAGCCTGTTGCAGCATTGTGTCTTGTTCACACTCACTCTCACTTCCTGCCACTTACAGATGGTTGACAAATTAAAGGAAACCCTTGATTAAATGGGTGAAGCAACATAATAGATTGAGATGCATTCATACAGAACAGGAAGGTTCACTAAATTATTTGATGCGCTAAAAATGTTGTGATCTTGTCACAGTCATTAGAACTTAACACAATAACTCCTACGGGAGATTTGACGTGCTCTCCCCCACCGTCAATGCAAACACCAAATATATTTTGGAGAACGGTGTTCTACCCTTCAGTATAGTTTCAGACACTTGAAGGGTATGTTAGTTTTTTATACAAAGCATCTGTTTATTCAAATTTACATTTTGACTTGTGGAAAAGGGTGCTGAAAGTCAGGAAGTCCTCGTTTGTTGTGCCCTCTCTCTCTCTCTCTCTCTGTCCTCTGCAATAATTTGTTCTCTCTGCTCTCCCTGAACAGCCCTGTGTGATTCTCCCTCTCCCCTCATTCCCTTGCTCCTTTCCCAGTGGTAGGGTCAGAGGGCCTGTCCTCTCCACTGGAGCCAGTTGGAGTGACGAATGGCAACACGGCACTGCCAGCGGCCAGCAGCACAAACAGTAAACAGAGTGAGGGTGGAGGAAGAGAGAGGGGGGGAGGAGTGATAAGAAAGAGAAATGAAGAGCAGGAGTAAACCAGGAAGAGAAATGGAGGAGGTTTCCGCAAAGGACGAACAATAAAGGTCAAAAGATGTGCAGAGCGATCTCATATCTATTTTTGAATCAGTGCATGCAATTTATTTTTTTTTATTTGTATTCCACGGATGGGCAAACGACGAACACATTGAAGAAATTCCCCCTCGATGAGAGAGAGAGAGAGAGTGCATGTTGCAGTATAGTGGCCTGATGCAAACTTGTTGATCTCCCCCTCTCCATCAGTTAGAAATGAATATGGAACATCTGTTTACCTCAACAGGGAGACCAGTCACGGACAAACTAGAGCGACAGTATTTGTCGTCATGCAAAGTGCGTTCACGTCTGTCAGCATGTAACTGTGTTGACGCACTTTGGATGGTGTCACCAACACGCTCACTCTCAATTATGCTTATCTTGGTGTCGTATAAGGTATTAAAAATGCATTAGGCTCTAGTGCAATTATGATAGCTCCGCCAGTTGTGAATAATACATATTTAATGGAGAGTAATACAGATTATTGCAAATTGTTTATTTGCATTTTAATTCCGTGATATCTCGACTGAAGAGAGAGGGTGACAAGGAAATCATTAACAACATTAAAAATCCACTTTCACATGGCCAGGTGTGCCTTTAAGCAAAAAAGCATGTGACAACAGAGGATACTTCATTATGGATGCAACAGCGGTCTGACTTCGGAGATACTTGCGGGTTATGTGATATTTACCGAGCATCCTTTGAGTCTCCTTTTTTCAGTAGCCATTGCTTGATGCTTACATAAGACTCTGTCAGTCTCTTTGCCCCTTTCTTTCTCTCTCCCTGTCTCAGTAAATCATTCCCTGAAGGCCAGTCATTAGCATCATCTGAAGTTGCCACGTCTGACATCGCTTCTCCGATGTGCCAATCTAAAAAGATAGTATCGCTTTGATAGTCTCAAGAGCTCGAGTGCAGCGAAATGATAGCTAAAGCAAATAAACTGTGTTTTACAGAGTGCGGTTGACATTGCAGGGACTCTGGGCTGGGCGCTGGAGCAGGTGATAGTCGAGCTGCGCCACACACACACACACACACACACACACACACACACACACACACACACACACACACACACACACACACACACACACACACACACACACACACACACACACACACACCCTGTCGCCACCTCAGCCATCACTCTGAATGATGTCAGTCAAATTAATTGCTGCTTCCTTCCCGTGGCATGCTTGAGGAGGTTTCACAGGGGCAAGGACAGTCCGGGGCCCAGAGAAAGTGGGTTTTAAAGGACAACTCTGTGTTTATTTTGTGCGAGACAGAGAAAGACTTATCGTCACAGTATTTTGCACTTTATTAGATTTCTAATGAGCAAAAACTCAATTTGATTAAACAAATCTGTCCTCTAAATCTTTTGAGACTTGCTGTTTAATGAGAGTGCTTCACGACTCTGTAATCACTTTAAAGTGTTTATGTGACGAGCCATAGCAACTGTTTCACACTGAAATTAATCTGATTCAGAGTTTTATGATTATTGAAGACAGGGCACAGCAACAGAGATATTCATCAGGTCTAGTAAACAAAAGCTTAATTCTAAATCAACTTAGATTTTGATTTAATTTATCATTTAAGAAATGTCTGGCAGATCGCGGAGGGAATGTTTAACTGGGTCTCGCAAAAATCCCGTCTTTGTTGCCGCTCGGCTCTCCCTTCACACTTCAACTACCTCCAACTCCCTCTCACTCCCATTCAATCTGAATAAATTCGGCTGTCAAAGTTTAAAGTCACCTCTCATTGGTTTCAGCTGTGACCCAAAATGTATGTTTAGGTATTAAATTGTTGCAAGTGTTGAGTCGATTGTTTGAGGGTGAAAAACAACTTTAGTGCCATAAATGAATTAAACAAAACCAAAAGGTGAGATAAAGAGGTGCCAAAGTTCCTGGCTATTCACGACACCAGATTGGGCCTTTCACTTTACTAATGATGTCAGTACATCACCAGACATAACAGACACATGGACACCAGAGTTATGTCAGAGTGGAATTTTAGATGTGAGACACAGCTGATCCCGTTAAGTTTTACCCTTTAGACTCGTGGTGTGAAATATGCTTCGGGAGGTTTGATCTGTGGAGGTCAAAGCTGCATAGCCAACCACACACACACCACACGGTCTATTTCACAAAACTGGACACATAGACTTTTATTAAGCTGTGCTTTGAGATGTTTCCACATGGCTGAAGCAGACAATTCACAACTGATTTTTTTTCTGATGGTTTATTCTGCGATGAATGTAACGAAACAACATGTATTCGTTCGACAACTGCATATTCTAAGAAGATTGTTTTAGCCAAGTACAAACATCTACATCTTTTGTTTGTGTCATGAATAGTCACTGAAGCTAATGGATGAAGCAAGTTAGCACATAAAAAAATAAATACAGTACACCGAATTAGAGGTAACTGTTGATGATGATGGCAATGCATCCTGTTCCACCACGCAATGCTTCATTTTATAGGATCATTCCTGGGTCTTATCATAGATTTGTCCGTATCTGTCATGATAATATTGTACTCACTGAGTTAAAGGACCGGTTTGACATTTTGTGAAACTTCCTTCTTTGCTTATTCCATAAGATCAATGTCACTCTCATATTGTGAAGCTACAGGAGATGGTTAGCCTAGCTCAGCTTAAAGGCTTGAATGACGGTGAAACAGCTAGACTGGCAAATGTAAAACGTAAAAAGTGCACCAGCATCTCTAAAGCTAACTTATTTACTTGTTATATCTTATTTGGTTGATTCAAAGTGTTAAATCAAGTTGTGGTTTACGTGTGGGATTGTTTCTTGACCGGGCACAATGGCTTCCTCGAGTCTCAACCTCCCTTGTCAGGCACTTCAAAAAGTCAGGCAAGAAAGTTAATGGGCTCATTTCCTAAATTACTACTAGAACTATTTCTTTAAAGGGAAAGTCCTCCACCTTTTATGTTGCTGTCCAATTAATGTCGAAAGTAAATGTAGTCAATTGTATCAATTAATTTCTCTGTGCATGCTAAATTTAGAATGCTGACTTCTCCTGCAGTGCTGTGGCAGTGCCTCCATGTACCAGGATGCATTGTGGGTGAGCTTCTTATTCCAGGGGTTCCTATATATCCTATTGCACGGCTCATGCAGCCGCCATTGTATTCCTTCAGCCGTATAGCTACTCTGGCTCGAATAAATACAGCTAAATAATGGAGTCGGCCGAAAACGCTGTGAAATTGTATCCTCGTCCATAACATCTTCTGCACTCATATTTTGGGATACCAATTTCGCTGTTGGGAACGTAGCGAGTTTGCAACACAAGTGATGAGAAAATTGTTAGCTTTTGAGCAGCTT
Organism: Ophiodon elongatus; assembly: GCA_016806645.1. Taxonomy (NCBI): domain Eukaryota; kingdom Metazoa; phylum Chordata; class Actinopteri; order Perciformes; family Hexagrammidae; genus Ophiodon; species Ophiodon elongatus. The sequence continues at coordinate 451,058 of JACSYO010000669.1, read as the reverse complement.
CTAGTGCACGGCTTCTAGTATATATATATATATATATATATATATATATATATATATATATATGTATATAACTATATAAAATATATGGCTTAAATACGTTATATATATGTAATACATTTAAGCCACAAAAAGGAAATGCCTACCTATCAGTATTTAGGCTATATTTAGAATATTTTCAGTGCTTTTTCCTGGTCAGACAGCCCTCTCTGACGGGGATCTGAACTGAAAGTGGAACTTATCTCTGCTCTATAAAAAGCTGCAAGACCCCGTTGAGCTACACGTTGTAGATACGTTTCACTTTCAGTTCAGTTCCATGTCGGAAAATATATCAAAAGATCACTATTTCTTGAGGTGACTCTTTCTTTTAAGTGGCTGCTGTCCCCGTCCACAGCAATACATTACTACTCCGGTCTGCTTCTACAAACTGGGGGCGTGCCGACCGCCTTCTACTGTAAGTAATACATTGACAATACACTATGGAATAAATTAAAACTAATTATGTGTTAGTCCTTATTCTTTCTAACTTCAATTTTTAACGAGCTTTAGTGCATGACACGACACAGTTTTCTTGTGTCATCAAGGATTATAAGTGATGTTTTATGTATGCTGATTTAACTTGACTTGAAAACTTGGTTTTGTTAGTGTCTTCAATGAGCTGGCTAAATTGTGGGCAGATCAATAACTGGTCTGATCGTCTGACTGCTCCTGTTTTATGATTATATCAGTGATCCCAGATGTCGGCAATTACTTTGGGAGTACAATGTTATCGCAGCTGATATGAACGACAGCCAAACCCACAGAAATAAGAACCATGTTGCTAAAAACAGAGGTTGTCCTTTAATAATTCACTTAAACAAGCTAATTAAAACTGATTTGTCATAACTCAGTCAATTACAATTCGTTAGTAGCTCCTAAAATTAAGCACAATAGTCAAAGACACCACAAGTCAAGCAAAACCTTTGCTTCGGGCTTTGCCTTCTTCTTTAAAGAGGTCATCAGCTGTTGCATGAAAAATACAGGACACACAAAGTAATATGAGACACTCATCAATAAACTCTTTCAACAAATAACTTATGAGGTTTCTGTTTGTACCATTTGGTTTAAAGTTATAATGATTTGACATTTGGATGAGATATAAAGTGTGAACCAGTATCAGCGGTGAGCTGCAGTTCGACAAGCTGCATCTTTCAAGTCTTTGTACATTCACTCCCAAAAATATTCAGACCACGTTTTCACGGGTGTCGACTTTTCAGAACGGTCCTTTAAAATCACGACATCAATGGCTCGAGCCAGATGTGAAATCAAATCTAATTTCATTCTTGCTTTCATATGAAGTCACATGTGGATGTACTTCACCCCCGTGCTCGTCCATGAAAACATGGTTTGATTTGATGCTTTACCGCTGGACTCCTCGCAGAGCACAAGATGTAAACGCAATGAGTAACATTATTTCTGTGTGCTGTCATGTAGGTTGCCTCAGAGTGCATGCTGGGTGCTGCATTTACGCTGAATTTGGAGGAGCGTGTTTTGACAGTGTTTGTGTTTGTCTACGTGTGTGTGATGGTATTGAAGAGAGCGGTGTCTGACAGCATTAGGGTGTGTGCTGCCCAGTCATGGGATTATCTATCCCAGGGGCGTGTCAGCACCGCTGCGCTCCCAGCTCCCTGGCACAACAGTGGACAGTCTTAATCTCAATCCCTAAATCCCCTCTCCTCTTTCAGGAGCGTCTTCTGCTCGAAGATAGGGGCGGCGACCACGGTGTGCACGGCGAGCTTACTCAGATAGTCTGCTCACGGACGGGCCCCTTCGCCTAATGCAAACAGGGGTACATGTAGGGTCACCGTATCCTTCAGTCACACTAAGAGTCCGCACAGAGAGCAGCGTCCTCGTTTGAAGTCGATCAGACCGGCCTCTGCAGGAACGCTGGGACTCAGCATTGAGGATGAGTCAGTGCTGTGAGAGAGTCATTAGTCATTTCTTGTTTAGACTGACCGTCTCTATGTTGTGGCCTCCTGGATACAGTTTGTGGCAGCCCAGCAGGATGGAGAAGGCCTTGCGGAAATCTGCATTGAAGGCATAGATGATGGGGTTGAGGGAGGAATTAGCCCAGCCGAACCACACGAACACGTCAAACGTGGTGGGGCTGATGCAGGGGAAGGCCTGCCCTCCGCTCGACTGCTCGCAGAAGGGCACCATGCAGTTGAGGATGAAGAATGGGAGCCAGCAGCACACAAACACCCCCATGATCACGGACAGCGTCTTCAGCACCTTGGTCTCCCTCTTGAACGTCATCTTGAAAGAGCTCTCGGACTCGGCGATGCTGGAGGCTCCGCCCATGCTGTCGTGTCTGTTCTTGGCACTTTCGGCCGCTCGCTCCAGGGCAGAGATCCGCCTGATTTGTCTGTGGGCAATGCGGTATATCTGGGTGTAGGTGGCCACCATGATGGCCACAGGGATGTAAAAGCTGATGAGAGAGGTGGAGATGGCGTAGGTTCTGTTCAGGCTCGAGTCACAGTTCTCTGCGCTGCGATAAGATGTAGCATTGAAACCTGAAGAGCCAGAGGACCCAGTGAGAGGCGTGTAAGATTTAGTTTGGGCCTTGTGCCAGTTGAGCTGCACCGGGATGAAGGAAATGAGCACAGACAGCGTCCAGGCCACACTGATCATGACATAGGCCACTCTGGGTGTCATCTTCCTCTCATAGCGAAAGGGGCTGGAGATGGCCCAGTAGCGGTCCAAGCTTATCACACAAAGGTTCAAAATGGACGCTGTGGAGCACATAATGTCAAAAGCCACCCAGGTGTCACAGAAGGAGCCGAACGGCCAGAACCCGGCGATCTCGGTCACCGCCTTCCACGGCATCACCAAGATGGCAACCAAGAGGTCAGACACGGCCAGCGAGATCACAAAAAAGTTTGTCACTTTGGAGCGCAGATGCCGGAACTTGGTGACGGCGGCACAGACCAGCGTGTTTCCCAGCAAGGTGGTGAGGATGAGCAGCGAGAGGAAACAGCCTGTCAGGACACGGCTCGACGGAGCCTCATCCAAAAACCCAGTGTCGATGACAGTCGTGCGGTTCATGAGATCCATCCCTGAACATGCGCGGGTTGGGGAAAGTTAATTTAAGTCATGCTGAAAAGTCGTGCTACATTATATCCACAGGATTAGAATCTCGGAGGCTTCTGTGCTTCAGCCTTGCAAACAATTTCCATCATTGTATCTTCTGATGAATGCTGAGGAATGAGGTGTTTGAGGCAAACCCTCTCTGGGCAGGACATTTTCCCCCTGACTTCGTAAATGAGATTCGACATCATTTGAGCTGCAGAGGAAGTGGTAACTCAATTCCTCAGTGTAGTGACCTGTGCTCTTCTGTCTGCCTAGTTTGTTCCCAAACGCTGTAATGTTAGGAATCCTCTCTCTGCCTACTCACGTCATCAGCGGTCCTGTGGATTAAAGACATGAATTATACAACATTGGCTACATCTTTATTCATTTAGATAATTGTTCTTGTCTTGTAAAATGCAACACTGGTTAAAAAATACTTTCTTTTAGTTTCTTGTTAATGTAAGCTCTGATTGCACCTATACATGTGTGCCATACAGACGATTATATTGTGCATTGGCATGCTCAGGTTCAAGGTTTCAAGCGGGAAAAAAAATGAGGATTTTCCCATGAGCGCAATGTTATTATAAAGGCGTGTCTGATAAAAAGTCACACACCTTACGTGCATGCATGAAAAAAAATCTATTTTAATCTCCATCATCACAGACGACTTACCTCGGACTCGCACAGACGCGGCCAGCTGTCGCTTGATTTTATATTTCAAAATAAACGTCCCATCGCTTCCATGAGCACTTCGCAGCGTAAAGTCAATCCAAAGGGCACCCAGTCTCCATGTCCGACAAAACACACCAGAGAACAGCCCCAGTATATCCTCGACTGGTTCCACATCGCTGACTGTTGATTAATTAATAACACACACAGACAACAGTATTCAGATGTCACTCAGCCAACGCTCTCGCTGCGTCCTCCTGCAGCCTCTGCTCGCGTCTGCGGCCAAATCCCGGAGACCGTGCGCTCCTGCGGCTCCGACTCACACCGGCGCTCTGACGTTGTCCCATTCAAGAGAAAGTGAAGTAGGGATGATGACATGTGATTGTGGCCCCTTCGGCGACCAAATCCATGTATGCACATAATGTACGGCACCATACAGCAGTCAACACATGTCTTGTCATGAGTGGCCTCTCTTGCAGAGTTTAGAGGTTTGAAACATCATAGTGCCGATTTAACCCACCTGTCATCATCAGTGCTGTCTCTTAATTTGACCCAGTTAAGTCTGCACCGTGGTGTAGTTTAATTAAATTAAAATGCTGGTTATAAAACTGACTCAGGACAAGGGCCAAACGTGTGGGCAGTGGGGCGCTGAGGCCACCTAACGGAGAAAGAGAACGTTGCGCCTATAATCAAGCTGCAGGGACATAACCTCCCCCCCCTCCCCCCCCCCCCTCTGGAAGGATTTTACTTCTCTGCAGGTTTATAATGACTGAAAAGAGATTTTATGGAGGACGGATTTATGCTCAGACATAAGATTAGATCAGAAACTCACATTCTTCATGGACCCCTGGCAGAGTTTTCATGTGCAGACCAATGTCACCTTCAGCTGCAGTCATCATCATTTCCCTCTACTCTGACCGATAAATCGTGCACTGCTTGTTAAATACCTGGCAATGTCTGCCAGCGAGCCCCTAGTTGTTTCATTCAGTTCAGGCTGGTATCTTGCATGCAGAGCATCATGGGATGCGGAAACAATCGTGACATGCCAGCTGTCACCTTCCAGTGATGTAAGTAGTTCTGACAGGAGGAAAAGAAACAGCTTTTACCCTTTTCCTTCTCAAGCATCCACACTATAAGGCGTTTAATAGACGGGTTAAAGCCATCGGACTCAAGGAATGATAACATAACAGAACATACTGTATGTTACCCAAATATAATTGTCCTTTTACCATTTCCCATACCATATCTCATCTTCTTAAATGCTCAATCCAACTCATACAAAAATAAACAACTCTGACAGTGAATTCCCTGTAACATTATGACAAAGACGTAATATTTAGGATGCAAATATAGCTTTTGTTTGAACCCTAAGAAATAGAGGACACAATTTGTCAATTAATTGCTGTGTGAAATAATATAAAATTAATCATTAACTATTTTGACAATCCACGGATATTCCATCAATAAGGATTTTTTCTCGCAAAAATGCTAAATATTTTCTGCATTCAGCTTTCTGTCATTTGACGTGATGGTAAAATGAATATCTTTGAACTTGGATTGACTTGGGAAATGATACTGTAATTTCTTTTCTGACTTTTTAGAGACAAAACAATCCAATGAAAATCCAGAAAAGTTGATGCCAATAATTAATTGTGTTGGGCAGAAAACTCAACAACTCCTACAAAACGGAAGACGGGGACAGATGTCTGCTGAGATAGCTAGGTCTGTGATTATAGACAGGATGCCTTTATAAGAATAGCTTATCATCGATAAAAAATAAGGCTGGCTGTTTCCAGTCATCATGCTATGATAAGATAACAGGCTGCTGACTGTAGCCTTGTCATAAACAAACAGAAACTGAGAGTGGTATCGATGTTCTCATCTAACTGTGGGTAAGAAAGCGAATAAGCACAGGTCCTTTCCTTCTTTTAACTTTAAACTTATTTACTCATACGTCACTTAATCAAATGTTTAATAAGTTAATTAAAATGCATCAATATCTGTGCTCTACCTACCACTTCCCTTTCAAAGATCATCTTAAATTGGCCAAGAAGCCTGTAAATGAGTCAAATATCAGCGTCAATTTCTCCCCCTGTTTGTTATGATCGTGTGTTCATTGTTGTCATTCTCTCATAACAAGATGGTATGTTCTTCCTTCTTCCCCACATCTTTTTCTGGAATTCAAAGTGCTGCCTTGCTCCAAAGACATCAAAGATATAGCAGCCAAACAGTGTCGAGAGATCAAAGGTCAGATAGACAGGCAAGCTCAGGTGCATTGTGGGCCTACTTTCTTCACCTTTCTTCTGCTCTGCTCTACTTCTCTGTGTTAAAAGGTGCAGCTGCTGCTCCTCGAACTTGTGTCACGCACAAGAAGACTCACTGATTCAACCTGGCCTTTGTGTCACCTTGTGCTGCCCAGTGTTTGTAATTCTGTGTGTTCTTAAAACAGTGTTTGTTTTTATTGCTTATACTGTTTTATGGTTGTATATATTTTTTATAATAATAATTATTGTTATTAATTATCATTATTATTCAAAGGCTTTTTTTCAAACAATGTCATCTCTGCGGAGATGAGAGACGTGAGAACAGATAAAGCAAACTTCAACCACAGATGCTTATCACAAAGTCTGTTGTGGAAGGAAAATAATAAAAAAATAATTGGAGATTAACGTACAGAGAAGAGAGTGAATTGAACTTTGATCCAATCTCTCTGGTATTCTGTCTCGTCAATTACTGAGGTCCCGTAAGTGAATTCCTGTGGCGCCTAACTAGCAGTCAGATAGGAAATAGCTGTGAAGTTTATACAGAATTAGGTTTTAAGGAAGTTAGCCATCATCGAGCAGAATATGCAATAAACGGAAGAAATCCAGCCACCACACTGTCAATCACCACATGCTTTATCGTGGAGACTTCTACTGCCGATACAGCTTTAAGATCTCCTGTGCAGCTGTTCCAGTCATGAGAAAACTCCTGAGTGCTTTTTGTCTGATATGGGATGACAGGTAACCAGCCGCCCTCAAGACACACAAGAGCTATGCGTAAGACAGCTGAGAGCAAAACAAGCTGTTGAACCACAATGTTAAAAAACCTCGGCGCTCCCTCCGCTGCTGCTGCTGCTGCAGGTTTATGCGTTCATGTGTGAATACATAGCACTGCATATTTATCAGTCATGCATATTTATGCAGGTCATGAGTCCATGTGGGTTTTTTTGTGCTGGCATGCAAACATATTAAGTTTTACTACTCTCCAGATGGGTAGAATAAATACAAGAGACAGAGATACATTTTAGCTTTCTCTATTGTGTAAGGTTGAATTACTTTTATTTTCTTTTGGCATCCAAATAGTGTAACACTGTTTTTTTTAAACATAGCAGTGAAGCGGTGACAAATACTCAGTGTGAAATTATTAAAGTAGTTTATTTATTTGACGACAGCAGCATAATATTTCTGAACTGAAATAAGGTTTTTCACATAGTGAATATTACTTTGTCACATCCAATTGGGACTCAGTAGTTTTATCTAAATAAATAAATATATAAATAAATTTAGAAATAAATAGACATAAATAATACTGATGAATACATAAATGCAAATTAAAATTCTGAATTGGAAACTGCATAAAATGTAATATCTAATACATTAATTTAAAATAGCTAATCAGAAACAATTGAAGCAGGCCTGTATCAAACAGAAAATCATAGTCTTCATCTTTTCATTGAGTTGTTCAGTTTCCTGAGGAAAATAAGGAATGGGCTCAAAGGGCACAACATGTTTCTGCCGTTCCCCATACAATTGGTGTCAATCTGGAAGAGAAATGGAAAGGGTTCGGGGTTATATTGCATCTGGATATCGCTACTGGTGCAGCAGTCACAAAGTAGACAGTAAGAACTCAGTGTCTGTCAAGACGTCACGTTTCACTTGTGTTTTTGTTGGCTAACCTGTTGATGTGGGTCCAGAGCCTGCAGGTTTGCCATCAGTTCTTGGAGAATGTGCTCGCTTGCTTCGCCTGCCGTCACATTGTCAAGAACGTGCTTCAGCTCCTTGACAAAGACGCTCACACAGAAGACCTGCAATGGAAAATAATATACTCGTTAGGTCATCATGTCAAACAAAAGGCACGTGTGCCATCGTGAACTGAGCTCAACGTAACATGAAGATCAAAGTTGCAATACTTACTGGATTTTTGCGCATGTACTGCGATGGCGTGCGATTCGTGACTGGCTATAAGGACAGAAGATTCATTGAATTAATTCATCAAAGATGATAACGCGTGGATATTTCACGTGTCAGATTGTGATGTTAACAGTCATTGAGAAACATGATCGCGAAGCCACTAAGCTGCATGTGTGATAGTATCAATGTGTTATACTTACGAATGTGATACTGCTGTTTTTGGCTTTGCAGAGGCTGTTGAGTGTCTCCAGTCTTACTATAATCTCCTCGTTCAAAGTCATGTTTAACTTATATCCGTAGGAGAGATGCAGCAGAACAACAACGGCAAACACAAACTTCATCATACTGCAGCGTTGTCTCTCTCTCTCTCTCTCTCTCTCTTCCTTAACAGCTTTTCTTCGTTGTTCTAAGTGTGAGTACTGAAGTGATCTGTATCTGCCCATCCTTTTTATGTACAGAGGCCTGGGAGGAAAAGGAAGTTGTGTGCAATACACCTACCTGGAAATGCCCAAACAAATTTAAGTGGTTGTAATATGCAAATTCACATTTTGCAAGTTAGCAACAATTAAGCCTATTTAAAAATCTTTACAAATAACTCAAATAAAATCAAGAAACCAACTATCTTCAACCTGAACAAAATAACTAATTTCATTATCTCTGTTATGACTTAGTGATAAACATCTTGTTTCCCTGCATTGTGTAAGACTGAGGAGATGATAGGGTTCTAGATGTAACTTTATTACCCTACAAACTTATTTGCTTGTCTAGACGTTATTTAGGAGCTGTGTGTACAAATGCAAATAGAAGAAGCCTCCAATATTCTGTGATACGATTTTAAATATGTAAATTAAAATCTATCTAAAACAATAGCCACATATTTTGAAGCCTATAATATTCAATTGTGAGGTTAGGTTTCACAGTATCCTCCTGTTATATTGTATGGTCCAGTGAATTTCCTGCAAATATATAAAACACAATATGACATGGCCCCCTCTGTTTGTCCAGGAATGGTTAATGGACAACTTCTCATACTGAAACAATGAACATCATCAGCTTCACAGCAACCTTGTAGTTTCTGTGGTCAAGAAGTGATGCAGTTAATCTATAAATATTCAATGATATGTTGCACTCTTTTTTCCTCTACTGGATTCCCCTAGTTAAAAGCTTAATTTGACGTCATGTTTAAAAAAACAAAAACGATTGTGATAAGAGGGTGGGCGCTCTCTCTGCTGACGTCATATGACGTCAAGAGACCCAATTAGTCCCCATATGAACTGTTTAGATCTTTCAAGAGACTGCTATATTCCTAACAACCGCTATATATCCTCTTAGCGCTGGAGGTCATTAGGTTCATACTGTGAGGTCAATATTATATGTGTACTACATCTTATGGATCCGCACATCCGCACAGTAAGCGGCAAGCTGATCGCCAATGATTCATTCACACTACTACAACTTTTGGAAATGTACTCGATGAACTGGTGTTTCTTTGACGAGAAGAAGCGCGATCAAGTGCAAAATATAGCAAGTTCTTTGAGGAAAAGGAAGTACGTTCTTGAGAAGTGAAAGAAACTGAGAGGACCTACCCTTCTGCTTTTTTTTTCTCACCCACTTCTAAAATGTCCTCAGACCTCAGTTTCTGTGGTTAGAAAAAACTGTGATGACTGTGTTTCACACTACCACGTCATTATTAACTACATGGTGATTTCATAGTTTCTGTTTGTCTTTCTCCATGTCCAGTGGGATAACGCTGATGACCCGTGCAAGTTTGCCAGTGACGCTTTCGTTGTTATCTTATCGATAGAGGAGGATGGGGGTGGGGGGGTTTGGAGGTGGGAGGTGGGAGGTGGGTGGGGACGTTCAGATTGTTCATGGAACGGACTTGAAAGCATAACTTGTATCTGGGTTCAATCCTGTTTCCTTCTTGCAATAATAAATGTCCTGATTGATGATTTTACACCTGGTGTCGAGTAGAATTTTTCTAACAATTATATACGGCATATATTTGCACATCCTGTGCGTAATCACAGATCAACATCAGATATAGGTAGATGTAAAAATAATATAACTGTGATATGTAATATACAGTATATATGTACTGTCACAGCACAAGTAGAACTCCTTTTTGTTATGTCTTGTGAACAGTGGGAGGCTGACTTCAATGAACCGATATCCTCTTCCTATCCCACCTGTGCACTCAGAAAAACAGTACATTACATTTATTTAGTTGACGCTTTTATCCGAAGAGAACAATAAACGCATTCAACCATGTTCGTATAAATCCAAAGATATCAAAAATCCTGCACGTACATTAACTTCATCAAATATGCTGAGCTACTTCAAGTGCCACATTTATAGAATGCGACATCGTGAAAGTTTTCTTAATTGTCTTTTGTGATTATTCTGCCTATTGCAGACTTGCATTCGGCCAGTACCAGTATGTTGAATCAGATTCGAGCAGCGGTCAGCAGCTAAGGCAGGGTTTGGAGAGGTGGGTTAAAACGAAATCTGGAGAGAGAACTTCAAATCATGCCTACTTTCTAGTTATAGTTATAAGTGCAGTAAATAAACTTGAAGGATTTTACATTGGATAGCTTAGTGCTGTTATTGCCATGACAACAGAGTCAGTAATAAAGTCAAAGTTCAAGGTAAATCATTCTATCTACAGTCAGACTCAACACATGTCTCAACACTATAGCCTGTAAAATTCACCAAATAGTTTAAGAAGCCTTAATCATATGAATTAATTGATAACATAATGAGTTTTGCTGCAACTTCATGACTCATCATGTGTCTAATGTGGGAACGCTGACGCTATGTTTTGCAGCTGTCATCATGGAAGCTAGTTGTCTCTTGTCTTTAACACCATCAGTGAATGAAGAATCAGATGAGTGTGCAGGTGTCAATCTGAGGAGGATTGAGGGGAAGATCGTTGTTCTTCCGCTCACAAGAGAGGAACCTTTGCACAGAAGGAAAAAAAAGAGGTGACAAGATATCTGAACAGATCTACAGCCATCTCCGGTCACAATTCCAAGACCAATTTCCACAGCTTCTTCTAAACGCAAATATGTACATGCAAACGTGGTTTGCTATAGTTTGAATGTTTAGTTATCAAGTGTTGACTAGAGGGTAATTAGTCCTGCTCAAATGTATCAGGGTTACAGATGGGATCTAGGCCCCGGGGCGCTGATGCCTCAAAGCACAAACGCCTGCACAGTGCTGGTTAACATTGTTCAGTGACCTCGCCTTCACAAACTGATGATGTGCCATGTGGTTGGACTTTCTGCTCATATAAGGTGTTAGCTTATGGAAATATGAACGTGTATCTCTGTCTCTGATCTTTTAGATTTGGACCTGTATGTTGCTAAGTAAATGTAATGTAAGTGGGTGAACCTGAGACTGCTGACTACGAGTGGGAAAAACTTTGGTCAACTCACGACAGATCGTGTGTTGATAAAAATGTGAATAGTTCGTTTCCGTTGAGGCAACATTTAACATTGAGCTTGATTTATTCGAATCATAACTTACTTGCTGACAATTACAAACGATAATCCACAGTAGAGTCATTCAGGGAGAAACTGGAGCATCAGATACCTGGTTTGACCCCAGGCCCATCAGAATTGTGCTTGTGTGAATAAAAATAATCTGAAAATTTACCAAATCTACAAAATAGACATGGAAATCTGAATTAGAATTTTTTTATGTAACTTAAGAATGTTTCATATCCATAATATTGTATTCATTTCGGACAACCCTGTGTTATTGTAGGTGTGCTTTTAGATTAAAGTCCAGTTTGTATTGCAGTTTCTAAATATATTTCTCGACCATTTATCTTAATTTCAGTCATGTTTCAGGTGTTATAATATCTTTGTGGCAAGCTGCAAATACCACATACTTCCTTTAAAGGCGTAGTTGCGTGCAACACTATCATTTTATCTCATTTTAAGGCAAAGATAAACTGAAGTTATTTCATTTCAAATTGTGGGTAATACCATAACAAACATTGAAAGAGAAAGTTGAGAGAATATAATAAATATAACATTTCAAATCGGAAGACAGTTGTGAATCAAACATCTGGGACCTCCTGCTGGTGCTTTTATATGTTTTTGAACATTATGATTTGAAATGTTATATAGTTTACAAGTTATGAAACCCTGGCTATACTGCTATTTCTTCAATAAGAATCAAATATCAATATTGTGTTGAATATAACATTTGTTTAAACTTGTATGATAATCCAATCACTTCTTTCATTCATCATTACCACCATCATTGCTCTCCTTCTTACTCAACAGCCGCACTGAGCAGGGATTCATTCTTTTTTCTTTTTTTTTTTTTACAGCAGTTGCATAAAACACTTCACAAACAAGGCACTTGTCAGATATTTCACTGTTCCAGTTGCTGCGGTCCTTTTATTGCACGTTGCGGTCCATCGCAACTGTGGTTCTTTTTAGCCCTTTTCCTTCAGTGCTTTCAGTGTGATGGTCAATCCTCCAGCATCGCAGAGCCGAAACTCCTCATCCACTGCATCGTCATGTGGCTGCTGAGGAGCAGCACTGTGAACTGAGGCGGCTTCATCCTCATATTCTTCGTCCGCATCGGCCTCCTCAAAGTCATCTGGATATTCAACTTGCTCTGAGACATCAGAAGCGTCTGAAAATACTGCAAGAGAGAAAGAAGGGTTCGAGGCTTTTACTTTGAGAATCCTGTACACATCATAAAACAACTTATGAAGAACCTATATTTCTCTCTATATAGCTGTAGAGTTTTCGTGCTTCTCAAAATGTGCATACTAATTAGTGGTTAAGATTTGGTTAAAAAGTAAAAATGACTTTCTCGGAACATTTTTGAGGCATCCTAAATTTAAAAACGTGGGCCAATTTTTCAGAGAATCACAGCTTCCTGTTTTTTATCAGCGTTGATCTGAAATAATCTTTGAGAATGAGTATTATATATATATAAATTATATATATTGTAAACTGTACAGCGTGTTGACCTAAGTAGTTAAAACTAGCTCCATCTCAAGTTACAACAGTGAAATCATGCTTATCAATTGATGCACTAGTCATCAATAACAATGCAATAGGCTATATAATAAAATATGCTGATAGTACTTTTACTTCAGTAGGATTTCGATTTCGGGACCTGGGTGTTGTGTCACTTTGCATTTCTACATTACCAACAGGCTCAGCAGAATCGCTCCTCACTGGCGACCCCAAGTGCTCACTGCGCTCCTCAAGAGAGGGCAAACTTTCATCTTCATCAAAGTCCTCCGGATAGTCATAGTGGTTTTGTCCTCCAACGCACAAAGCATCGCGTTCGTCCTCCACACCACTGCAACCGGCCTCCGTGTTGTGCTCTTTTTCTTCCCATGAGTGGGACCGACTGAGAACATCTGACTGTGGTGCGGCGTCTGAGTTTATTTCTTCTTTATTTATGTCACAGCTTTTCCCATGAACACGGTGGGTCACTGTGTATTGTGTAGACTCTAGGTGGCCTTGCACATAGTCACTGTTAAGCATCCAGGCAGCTGTTGGCCTGTTTTCCGGGTCGAGGCTGAGCATTCTCTGGATCAAAGAGGAGACGTCGTCAGAGTAGCTGCTCGGCACGGGATCATACTTCCCTTTGGTAATCTTGTAGAACAGACTCAGGAGGTTTGTGGCCGTAAACGGAGGTCTGAGAGCACAGATCTCATACAGCAGGCAGCCAAGAGCCCAGATATCAGACTTGGAGTTGTACGGGACATCCTGGCACAGCTCGGGACTGAGGTAGCTGGGTGTCCCGACACATGTGGATGACATGTCCGCTGTGTTGGTCATGACTCTGGATATCCCAAAGTCCCCTAACTTCACCACACCTTGCTTTGTGAGCAGCACATTTGATGTTTTGATGTCCCTGTGTAGTATCCTAGCCCCGTGTATGTAATTTAAAGCCACGGCGAGCTGTGCAAACCACCCCATCACAGTGCCCTCTGTGAAAAACTCCATTGGTTTCCTCCCCTTCACTTTTTCATCTAGTGTCCCCCCATCGCAGTAGTTCATCACGATGTAAATGAATCCATCAGTGCTCGCAAAGGCCTCGTGGCATTTCACCACGTGAGGGTGCTCTAACCTACTGATGATCTCAGCCTCCTGCAGAATTGCCCTCTGGGTTTTTGTCCTCCTTGTGTCCTCGACCTTGATCCTCTTCACCGCGTACAGGCCCTTGTCCTCCACGTGCCTCATGAGGAACACGTCCGCCGACGCTCCCCTGCCCAAACACAGCACCTTCCCGTACTTCTCCATGCGCTGTCTGGAGGACGCGCTCCACCACCTGTCAACACGTGGGGTTTGTGTTCAGTCTCGTTGACATGGTAACCACCTCGCGCCGACAAAGTGAAATTGAACGTGGAGGAAAATAAGAGTTCAATACTTCTCTGTTTAGTGTTTATTTCAAGAACAGATATATTTTTGACTGTCTTTATTAGGGTTATAACATCTGTCCAGGGGACTACAAGTGAAAAAAATATATATTTATATTCAACTCCTTTATTTACAGCCCTTTAAAGAGCATGTCATATAGCTAAATGAATAAGATATCTCTGTTAAATAAGTCAATGAATAATAACGTTTTAATGACATGAAAAGGATAGTAAACATTTGGAGTGGGCTATGTCAATAACAATAGTACAGGCCAAGATAGACCATGGACTGAACTTGACATTAATGAATGAAAGATAATATAATATATAATTATTATTTTTTTAATGTTGTTACACAATTACATTTAGGCAGGTCGTGTGATTTGGGCCCGCACGCGGAGGTAAATTCCACTAGGCGGCGGTGTAGACGTCGAGGGTCTGCAGTCTGCCAACAGATGCTTCAGAAGAAGAAAGACGCGCTCCGGGCGCAGCTTACTGCGCATGTCAGGAACACAGCTTACTGCGCATGTCAGAAACGCATGCTACTGTAGTGTTTTCTTTTGCACTCACTCTTGAATTTCAGTAAATGTTCCTCTGAAATGCCACCGAAGGGAAAAGGTGGCAAGGGCGGTAAAGGTGGTGGGTCCACGAGCTCTCTGTTGTTATTTACGTGTTATGAACTGTTTGCTTCGAGTTATACACTTTAACTGTATAAACTACACACTTCCGTGTGATGATGTAGTTATAGTCCACTGGATTCAACATGATCGTGTTGCACTCGCTACAATGTTGTTTTCATGTTGTTGTTTTTAATTGGTTAACTGTGTTGTCTTGTTGTGTAGGAGCAGCTTCAGGAAGTGCAGACGCTGACAAAAAGGAGAAAGCACCAAAGGGAGGCACTGCTGTGAAGGTAACGATAACTCCACCTTTATCCAACGCTGCACTGCAAACACACATCTAATATGACATGACAGGGGTATTTATTTTGAACTACACGATGACTGCCCCCATATCTTCATCCTACCTCAAAGTCGTTTTTAGCTCAAAGAAAATGATACCGGAATGAATGAGAAGTAAAACAAACAAGTGAATGAATAAAGACCATGCACACATTGCTGTGTTCTACAATAAACAATATAAAACCTTGAAATAATTTAATGTAGACATTTCCCATCGCTGCCCTTTTTCTTTTTGATGATCCTTGCACATGAGCATTGCATTTCAACTGTCAATTATGGGAATAGGTATATTATATATATTATATACACATCATAGATACAGTTTGTTGTCTGAAAATATTTAGTTTTTTATCTCTCGACTATTACTGGGGAAAAAGAGCATTATGGCTGCAAAAACACAGAAGAGGGGGTGCTAAGGCTGGAAAACATCTAGGAATTTGGGAGCTTTATCTACATCATATCCTGTATACATGTTTTAGTACTGTTTTAGTAGTTCTAGGTGGACTCCCAACCCCCGTTTATTAATTGGCATCTAACTGTGTCTTTTTATGATCTGTGTTTTCCCCGCAGGTTCGACACATCCTCTGTGAAAAACATGGAAAATGCATGGAGGCGATGGAGAAACTGAAGGCTGGAGTCCGTTTCAGCGAAGTAGCGTCACAGTACAGTGAAGACAAAGCGAGACAAGGAGTAAGAACATGCATTCATAATGAGTTTGGGCTGGTTTTTAACACAATGTTAGTTCTTTTATAGCTTGCTTTAAATGATCCCACAGTATTGACTGTAAGCTTTAACTGCGATGGTCTTCTCTATCGTTTCCTGTCTCCACAACACATAATTATGACTGCATTCTGTTTAGTTGGTAAAAGCTTCATCTAAAGCCAGGCGCTGCTTTACAAAGCTGAATACATCCTAAGTGGTGGTGTTGAATAGGAAAGGTAATAAATATGATGAACAGGCCTAAACCTTGTAATGAGTCTTCATGGGTGATGAATTCCAGACTGGTGAATAATAATACTTTACTCCCCCATTACTCATTACAGATATTTGGCTGAGCAATTGTGCTAATTTTCACCAACTCTGTACATCTTTTCCTGCTTATTGACACCTGCACCACACCAGAACACCTCCACTGGTGTACTCTCATCTACTGGGGAACTTTAATTGAGATAAGGCTGTTACTCACTATGTAAATATTTGATATGTTGGAATCATCACTAGACAACAAAGCTTTTACCTCACATCCTTATCTGTGACCAAAGTGGGCCTCATAACTGAAGCCAGTTTTTAAGTTCCTGCATTACTCACAGCTGTTAAAATCTCCCTTTACCTTTGTTGTTTGTCTTCGCTCAATAGTACCCTAGCTTGGTACCCATATTAGGTGCATAGTATGTGTTTTCATCCCGATTGTGCTCTTCATGACAGGGTGATCTGGGGTGGATGACTCGAGGATCGATGGTTGGACCTTTCCAGGATGCAGCGTTTGCCCTCTCTGTCAGTTCCATGGATAAACCAGTCTACACAGACCCTCCTGTCAAGACAAAGTTTGGGTACCACATCATTATGGTGGAGGGGAAAAAGTGACGTGATGACATACAAATGATACAGGGTGCTATATTGTGAAACTGATTATTTCCTGATCTTACCGTTTCAACGCAATGTATGCTTTTTAATTTACAGAATGTTTAAGAATTAAATGATCTTCGTGTGTCAGCTTTGTCTTTGTCAAACGTACACCTCCTTACTGACAATTCAACCTGAGGGAATACTATTACAAGCTTAAGTTTTATGTTTACATAATTCTCTGGATATCTTTTTCAGTATGATAAAGTTGGTGGAAATCAAACCACAAACGGACAAATAAATGTATTTTCACTCAAGTAGCACAACATGCGTACGGTTTGTTTCTGTGTGTATGAGAGAGCGAAAGAGAGACATGACAGGAGTGTCAGCTGCATTCCTTAAAATGTCTGCTTTAAAGTCTTTCAGAAAGGGAGGTGTTGCCCTTTAAGTTATCTCTTGTTTTTCTTTATTTACATAAATATAACTCAATATTGCTGATGGCAAAACCAAAACGGATTTCTTTGGTTTCTGTATATAAGTTACAGCCAGCTGTTAGTGCTCTCTGAACAGGTAGAACGTTTTTATAATTGTTCATGTTTTTAGTGTATAGCTCGTAGCTTTAGTGTGTAGCTCTTTTATTATGATTTTAATGTTTGTAAAGTGTCTTTGAGAATTTTGAAAAGCGCTGTGTAGACATTTACCAAAGAAAGCAGCAATTGTTACAGTCTATTAACTGAGTAGGGCTGCTGCAAACTAATTATATATCTTCAGTATCAATTAATCTGCTGTTTAGTTTCTCAGTTAATTATTTGGTCCGTATTGAAAAGGCCACGGTGACCTCATCAAACTGCATCAATGTTGTGTTTACATCGTGTTACAGTTACTGATCAAGGACAGGTGTAGATAGTTTCCAGTGTTGTGGACCGGTGGGCTCGTGTTGTGTCGCGAGCCCACCGGTTACATCCAGAGAGCCAGGCGGCGGTAGACCGCAGACGTCGCGAGAGCTCCGCGAGCTTCAGGAAGAGACCGTTGACGTCGTTACGCCTTGCTAGGTGATTGGCGAGGTAAGATGGCGGCGCCAGAGGAGCCAGAATTATCTCAGGCGCAGACAGAAAAGCTCCTTCAATTTCAGGTAGACGGCCTAAATTCCGCACTCACATCCGTCCACTCGACCCCCCGCATGCTGAGGCACAGTTGTTGTCACCGGGTCGCCGTGAATAGGTGGAGCCGTTCGTGTTTAGGTGCTTTTTGCACAGTCAACTTGCCCCGAGCCCCCTAGTGGTCCCCGTCAACTTGAGCCACAGCTAACGCTAGCGAGGCTAGCTAGCGTTAGCTAAGCTAGCTAGCAAGTTAGGAGACTTTGAGGGCCGTGGGTGGACTTAAACTGCTGCGTGTTGGTTATGTTGTACTCAAAGACGTACCAGATCTCACTGTGGTAACCGGCATCACCTGTGCTGCGTTTTTAGTGTGATTTCTTTGAGTTAACGTTGACTTGGCTAACGGTGCCGCTACTGACGCTCCCGACGAGCGTGAAGACTTGCTGAGTAAACATGAGCAGTACGGACCGAGCTGTCATCTAAGTTCATCAGATGCATAACGGGGTTCAGCCATGCTCGGTTACATTGGTGGTTTTGTGACCACACGAGTGATGCAACTGTCTCCTGCATTCTATCAGTACATATATCTATTGTAACAGTTTTGGTTTCACATCGGTAACTAGTGAGTTGATGAGCTCGCCGTTAGGACCTCTTGGTACTTTCCCTGTAACGTTACGCTGCTCGGGATAAACGTTCAGTTTCTCCAAAAATGTTAACGTTCATTTAGAGTTCATTCTAAGTCTTGTCAACCGTTTAATTTTGGATGATAAACTTTTTCATTAAGAATGTACGGGTTTGCTGTGTCAAATTCTTAATATATACACTCACTCACTCTCACACAAACAAACGTGATTTTCCGATCAACTTGAGGCCTTTAACTTTCCTTTAATGTCTAACAGGACCTAACTGGGTTGGAATCAATGGACCAATGTCGTCGAACATTAGAACAGCATAATTGGAACATAGAGGTAAGTCACGTGGTGAAAGACCCCAAAATCATACCTGTTATTTTTAGGCTGAACGTCTGAACACGGTATGTATCCCAAGTATTTTAAGTAGACAACATGTTCAGTTTATAGACAAAGCCACCTGTGAGATGTCACAAGCATTGTTATCAAAATAGATATATATTGCGTGGTGTGCCTAAGCTTTGTTGGAGACGAATAATTAAGGTCTGCTTTAATTCAATAATATAATCATGCCATTTTCAACAAACAGACATAGCCTAGGATGCATCCTATGACAATTATGAACATGCCCACAGTCTCAAATGTGGCTCTTCAGGAGCTGCAGTGTTTATTCCTCTATAAACTGAAACCTACACTGTACGTTTACGACCACTTGACAACTTTACTGTTAATTTCTCCTCTGCTCTGATGGCCAACAGCCGTCCGTGCATCTTTTATCGCTCTGCCACTCGACCACAGAGCTACACCCGTATGATACTCTTATAACATATACATCTAACTGTGGCAGCACCCTACAATTGCAATATATGATGTTTTGAAATACATATACAGGGAAAAAATATACATTTTATTGGCCTACAGAAAAAAAACCATCTGCGTATCTATGATCAATCAGTTGATCAGCCGATTGATAACGGAGTCAGAAACACTGTTATGCCTATTCATTTTGAAAGAGCAACTTCTGATGGTGTAACGTAATCGCTTACTTCAACCAATGGTGCTACATCATCACTCAGACAGACAGTCAGTCAGTGACATAATTTTGCGTTTATTGGGCTGGCCCGCTTAGCTGCAGTTCAGCCGAAAAAGAGCGGGTGGGGCCGGGTTTGTGCGCAGACACACAGAGAGTGGGACCAGGATAGGGAGGAGAGTGTGAGGGAGGAGAGATGCAAACACTGGCACAGTTTTACAGAAGAAATGGATTAACGCAACATCAAGCTATATCGAAGTGAACAGTATTATCTCAAGTTTATTAATATGAAAATATATCGATATACCTTAAAAGGTCCATGTATCGTCAAGCCCTACACTGTTTATAGCTTTAGTCCTATATAGATTTTGTGAACTGTTCTGGCTTTCTTTGATTAATCTGTCATTCTTTTCTTTTGGTTTATTGAAGGACTTGACTCTAATGTGATGGACTTGAATGTATCTGTTTCAGGCTGCAGTACAGGACCGACTTAATGAGCAGGAAGGAGTGCCCAGTGTGTTTAACCCTCCACCATCCAGACCATTACAGGTTAATACAGCGGACCATAGAGTATATAGTTACATCGTATCAAGGCCACAGCCCAGGGTAAGTCTGCAGGTTCTTTTAGTGTTATTGTTTTAATAAATGTTTAATGTTTTCACCATACAAATTAAACTGGATTTCTCTTACAATATTCAGTAAAACTATTTCTAATGTTTTACACAGCCACATTGTAGCGTGACTGTAAATTACTTTATTTCTAAGTGATATTTTTGTGGTATTCTGGAATTTGGTTTTCTACCTATTTTCTACTGTCTAAATATAATATATGATACTGCTTTGTTTATTCTTTTCAGGGATTATTAGGATGGAGTTACTACTTGATAATGCTACCTTTCAGATTTACATATTACACACTCCTGGACATATTCAGGTAATCTAAGCACATTTAAAACTTGGAGCTGCAGATTAGAGGAAGGTTATTGGTTACCACAATGTCCTTTTTCTTCAAGGTTTGCCCTGCGTTTCGTCAGGCCAGATCCTCGTGGTCGTGTGACAGACCCAGTCGGAGATGTTGTGTCCTTCATTCATAGTTTTGAGGAGAAGTATGGTCGGTCACACCCTGTATTTTACCAGGGAACATACAGCCAGGTGAGTTCAGTGAGCAGATGCCCAATTACATACATACATTTGTTCTGCTTTGAATCAATTGTAGTTGATTAATTTTAATGTTGCGTTGCCTTTGTTCACCCTGAAACGTGTAGGCATTGAATGATGCCAAACGGGAGCTCCGCTACTTACTAGTGTACCTTCATGGGGAGGATCATCAAGACACTGACGAGTTCTGCCGGTAGGATAGTTATTACCTTATATCACATCGATTGAGTGTCAGCCATCAGAATTTGCTGCATAGCGCCTGTCATTGCTTGGTATCATTGTATTTCTGTGACATACAGTTGCTTTTGTCTGTTTCTACTCAAGGCACATCCTGTTTTGTCTTTGCCACGCTATATAGGCACAGAAACTCTAGTCCGATATTGGTATATTTATATAAAACCTGTGTTTTTGTATCACAAGTGCACATGAAAAAAGAATTCACTTATAAATGGTTTACTTTGTGCTAATAATTTGTTACTTTCCTAGCTCCACGTTATGTACAGAAGAGGTCGTAACCTTCCTCAACACACAAATGCTCTTTTGGGCATGCTCAACCAGCAAGCCTGAGGGCTACAGAGGTATTCAAATTTTTTGTTATCCAACCCACCATTTGTTGTCAGCTGTAAGTGAATATGTCGCATGGGCTGCTCTGATCATGACAAATATCTATCACTCACGCATGTAGGCACACTTCATATATGCCTCCTGTATGAAGGAGATATGAGACAAACTAAAACTGGAGGATTTGAATATGGGTAAAGAGCCCCTCCTTGTCTTTGACCTAAGGTGATTGTCCTTTATTGTGTTTATAGTTCCGGGTTTTGAGTTAATTGAAACTTCTGTCACCGCACTGATACAAGGAAAGATATTTGTTTGTGTTGTGAAAATCTTCAAAAGAATAAAGGGTGCAATGAATCCTGTGGATTATCATTAGTAACTGGGAGATGGCTTCTGAAAAGATGTGCATGTTGACTTTCTCAAATGTCGCTTGTTGACGCTTTTAATGCTACAAACAAAACGCTATCCACCTCTCCTGTTTTGCAGTAGTTACTGGGAGGCAATTCAAGTCTCAGTGGAGAGCTCAAGTCTTTGGCAAGCTAATAGCATGCTAGCTACCCCAATGACTAAGTGGGATGTGGTTTGTTTTGTATGCGAGTGTTTGGAGTTGGCCATCTAATGAGATAAATAAAATGTATAGTAGCAGCGCCATTGAATCAGTGAGATTTGACTGCGTAATATTTGGGTGTGTTTCAGTGTCCCAAGCATTGCGAGAGAATACCTACCCATTCCTGGCCATGATAATGCTGAAGGACCGCAAGATGACAGTGGTGGGCAGGCTCGAGGGTCTCATTCAGCCAGAGGACCTCATCAATCAGCTCACGTTCATCATGGATGCCAACCAAACACATCTGATGTCAGAGCGCCTTGAACGGTACTTGAAATCAATACATTCACATGAGACATTGGTGAAATCTTTTTCTAGTTTTATGTTGTTTTTTTTTACTTTGATTCTTAGTTCAAAACTAGAATTACCGCTTCATGGTTGTATGAATCAGCCAACTAGTCAAGTTGCAGTTCACATCCCTGTCTGTTCTAAATGTCATGACTTTCTCATTTTAGCCTATTAGACATTTGTGTGAAATTGTCATAAATGGCATATTCAATTTATTTTGTATATCACAAATCTGCCTCGGGGGGCTTTACAATCTGTACACATATGACATCCTGTGTCCCGGGACCCTCGCATGTCACAGGTAAAACTCCCCCAAAAAAACCCTTTTAACGGGGAGAAAAAGGGAAGAAACCTTCGGGAGAGCAACAGAGGAGGATCCCTCTATCAGGATGGACAGAAGTACAACAGATGTCATGTGTACAGAATGAACAACATAACAGAGTTATAACACATTCAATGCAGATGACAGAAATTATTCATATAATGAGAGTAGTATGATAGTAATATGAATTATTGAGTTATGGCCAAAAACCTGTTTTGTGGTTACAGTGATATTTGGCCACCACGATCTAATCAGTTCATCCTTGATTCCAAACGGATGTTTGTGTCAAATTTAAAGAAATTTAAGGCATTCAAATAGTGGTGGGCAGTGTCATCTTTGTCCCCGGTGTCCCGTTAGGCCACAGTGTGGATTTTATACTACGGCTTAAAAAACCTTTTGAAGGGCGTCCGTCATTTTGAGGAACTGGAGGCCTTGGAGAGCATCTGTGACTACGACACGTCACGGAGCAGGCAAAGAGCGCTCACAGTACGGTGCCACTGTAGCTGCGCCCCTGATGCAGAAGGAGCGCATGCTGTGGGACTTTCTCCTTGCAAGTTAAAATGATGACTAATAATGGATTAGGATGGAATTGTGACAACCCTGAATGTTTAAAGCGACCACTGCCATAAAAGTTTCACAGTGTATAAGTACAGAACATCTTTTGTTTCAGGGAGGAGAGGAACCAGACCCAAGTGCTTAGGCAGCAGCAGGATGAGGCCTATCTGGCCTCTCTGCATGCTGACCAGGAAAAGGACCGAAAGAAAAGGGAGGAGGAGGAGCAGCTGAGGCAAGAGGAGGAGAAGGTCATACAGAGTGCTCTTGCTGAGGAGCGAAGACGACAGGTGAGTTTTACCACATCTAATTAACTAGGGCCAGTGTGTAGCATCTAGTGGGAGAAATGGAGTATAATATTAGTAAGTGTTTTCTTTAATGTATAACCATCTGGAAATAAGAACCATGTGTCCGTTACCTTAGAATGAGCGGCTTGTATCTACATACTGAGCAGGTCCTCCTCACGCAATCATTGTATTGTTTATGCGTTGACCACTGTAGTTCTCCGACACGCTTGGCACATGAGAGAAGTTTCAGTTGGTTGAAATTAGGGCTAAACCATAAGACTATATTTTAAAGACACACCAATTGCAATGGTCCTGGCCCATTCCGATTTCTGATTTTTATTTATTTTAAAGCCGGACCTGCTGATTCACATTTTCTTTATAGAAGCTATACTTGACAGCAAGGCTCCAGACTAAATTGTTTTTACCACCATCCTGGAAAATCATTAAAATTGTTTCTAAGTCGGTGAAAACTGTCAAAAATTCTAAATGTAATCCCTTTACTTTGTTATTGTGATCAATAGTGGCTATTTGAATGAAACACACAAATGATTGTATTTTTATTTCAATATTTGCTTTGATTAAAATATGTTGCCTTTAAGGACTACTTAGTTAAAATGAGTAATGGGCAAATGTTTGCTCAAATGTTATCTTGTCAAATTTAGTTTTTGGTGAGAAATGTAAAAAAATACAGTATTTTGAAGGAAATGTTTTCACAGCAATATAAAATAGATATTAGGAAATTAAACAAGTCATAATTTCCTCTCTAACGCTAGCTCCAAGCAGCTTATAATACATTATTAATACTAATAATCCCAAGATTGTATTTAAGTATATACAGAATCATTTATATCTTTATCATTAGAATTGTGTATTTCTAGGTAAATTACCACAATAGATGACATTAACAAAGTAACAGAATACCATTTAGAATGTTTGTTGTTTTACACCAACTTCACAACGGTTTATATTATTTTTGGAATGGTTTTGGGACTGTGGTGGGAAAAAAGTAATTCATAGTTCTTAGAAAGAAAACTATAATTGGCAGTTAAGGCATAAAAAAAATAATAATTTGGAATTGGCCAGAGAATTGCAATCTAACCAGTATCGGTGCATCCATAATTATGACCAAGACCAAGATGTGACCTGTATCGGGGTAGAGGATTTTTGCCACATTGCCCAGCCCTCGTTGCAATCTGCATCCTCACCACTAGATGCTGCCAAATGCTGCACACTGTCCCTTTAACATGCATCAAATCCTGTCTTCTTTGTTTCGACTCCAGACACTCGAAGAGGAGAAGGAGAGAAAGTCAGAATGTCTTCCCCCGGAGCCGCCTGTCGATGATCCAGAAAGTGTCAAAATAGTGTTTAAGCTGCCCAATGATACAAGAGTAGAGCGACGATTCCTCTTTGGGCAGTCTTTGACGGTGAGTACCCCGAGAACACGTTCTCTTATCCAGTGGTTTTCAGGAGATTTGACTGATATCTGCTAGTTTGTTCAAATTCATTTTAGTGTCGCATATGATATGTACAGCCAAGTACATGGAGGCTCTTCCAGCCCAGTCTTCTAATTAGAAGTTTGTTTGTGTGATACAGACTTGGTCCACACAAACATATTTGTAAATGGGTCTCACATATGACGCACATTAAAATATTACATACTTAACAGAGCACTTCTTCTCTATATACCATATATATATACTTGTGGTTATTTGCCAATTCACTTGACTATTTCTTCTTTCACAGGTAATATACGACTTCCTCTTCTCTTTGAAAGAAAGCCCAGAGAAGTTTCAGATAATTACAAACTTCCCTCGTCGAGTCTTGCCCTGCCTTCCGACTGAAGAGCAACCCAACCCTCCCACACTGAAAGAGGCGGGACTCAGTCGCTCTGAAGTCCTTTTTGTTCAGGACCTTACAGACGATTAATAGATGACATACCTCCTGTACAATGGAAACCAGTTTTCCTCCAATGCCCCCCCCACCCACCCACCCTTTTTTTTTTTCTTCTTTTTCTTCTTTTGTTAAATGGCCATTATGCACAAGTGATCATTGAGATAAAATCATAACCTGGAAAAAATGTAATCACCCTGCATCCAGTCCTTGTTTGGTTGTGCGTACAGGGTTCCCAGTAGCCTGGAAAGTCTTGAATTTTATCAAATAAATATTTCTTGAAGTCCTTCCTTGAACTCCTCTTTGTATCCATGGGGACAAAGAAGTCTGTTTTCCATTTTCTCTGCTAGCTATCACGTAATTCTTGTCCTTTCTCACCAGTAACTTTAGCAGCATAAATCATCTACTGAAACTTACTGAAACAGTAGCATAGCTTTATGCTAAACTAGAACCCTATCCCAAATTGCTTTAATGTGTGAGCAACTGACGAAAGCAGGTTGTCTTAATACCTACTGACACTCCCGGGATGCGGCATGGAGAAGTGGGATTCTATGATGGTGCGAATGCATCGGCTATTTTGACGTCAAAGACTTGATGCTTGAGCCGTGTGGTCCAAATTGAATTGAATCTCTTTTGCCCCTAAGTTTGCATGTTGCCTCCACGATGATTGTCAAGCACAGTGCTGGTCTTTAGTGTGTGGCATTGCCACAATTGTTAATCTCTGTGGTGTGGAGCGCAAATGTACTACTTTAAGGAGCAGGTTGGTGGATTTGGACATAAAGTAAAGATGGGAACCCTGTTTTAAATGAGCCATGACCTGTACATAAGTTAGATATTTAAAAACCCCAAATTCACCTTACATTTTTTTTAATGTTTTTTGACTCCTCTGTGTCATAAAATGACCAAATGCAGGTTGTTTACTATGTGAAGCAGACTGCCTCAAGCTATTGAAGTAAAAAAAAAAAAAAAAAAAAAAGAAAATACAATACTTAACAGAGGCCACAGTTTTCCATGTGGCTTCATCTAGTAAAGTACGAGTCTGCCCATAGTGTGCCTGTGGTTACTCATAGATGCCTGTTTCGCCTGTAACACCTAAATGGGCTCATGAAAAGATGTAATTTTCCAACTATAAATTAAAGAATTTTAAAAACGTGGGTTTTTTTGAGAATGTATGACACTTATTTGTGGTAACGGTGCACAACATACGCAGCGCTTTACTGTGCTATATGAAGAGACACCCTGAAGAGAGAAACTGTCATGTTGAGTGGGGATATTTTTGTAATTACTATATTATTATCAATAGGGTGGCATTGAAAGGGACCATTCACAAGCCAACCCTCCAGGGGGGTTGGTGGATAAAGAGATTCTTCACAGGAGGAATTCTAAGAAACTCAAAAGTTAAACTGACCTCTTTTTTTTTTTTTTTAAAGCATATTGAAACAAAAATCCTTTACCAGTTTGGATGAAGTTTCCATTTTAGGTAGCTAGCAAATTGCTGAGTTGCAGGAAAAGTGCACAAGACCAGACGTTTTCCATCTCACTTTAAATGTCAGTTGCCCTACAAAATCTCACTATTTAACCTCAACAGCACTGATGACCGCATGGGATTCCCTCAACAGTCACGAGGTGCCGCTGGTTGCCGCATACATGTGGTAGCTTTCAACAAGTTGTCTTTCCTAACCTGACAAACGCTGGTCAGGGGGTGCAGCTTGAGTAGCAGTAAAATATATATATTTTAATATATATATATATATATTTTTTAATATATATATATTTATATATATATATTTTCTTTATATATATATATATTCATATTAATATATATATATATTAATATACTAAGCAGTAGCTGAGTAGTATATTATTTATAGTATAATATAATTTTCATCATACTATACTATTACTTTTTTCTCCATACTATACTGACTTTTTTTTAACAACTTTGTAATTACTTTTTTGACATGCTATACTGTCATTTTTTTACTTTTTAACATTCTGTAACTTTTTAACAATAATTTTAGACACTATATTATGACATCATTATGACCTTTTTGACTTAATAAATTATAACCTTTTGAGCGTACTGAGATGTTTTCAATATACTATAGTCGTCTTTTTTTTACTTTCTTAGCATACTATACTATCACTTTATTAAGACCTTTTCCGGCGCACTATAATATACATTTTTCATGATTCTTTCTCTCTGAATTTTTATGACATGCTATGACATTTGTATTACATTATTTAAGACATGCTATGCTATTACTTATTTATTACATTTTTATTACAAAATACACTGACATTATTTATGGCATACTATACCATTACTTTTTAAAACATTTCTTTATGACATACAAAGCGATGACTTTGATTACCTTTTATGACAATTTCTCTGACATCCAAACTATGACATTTGTATGACATAATATACTGACATTTTTATGACTTCTTTTTCACATACTACACTATATATATTTTTTACATTTCTTTTTCACATAGGACACTATAACTTTTTTATCACTCTTTCATGTCATACTATTCTATTTCTTTTTATGACATTTTTCTTGACATACTATGACTTTTTATGGCATTTTATGACATACTGCCCAATAATCTTTGACATTATTTATGGCATACTATGCTTAGTTTTTAATACATTTCTTCATGCCATACCATGCTATGACTTCTTTTATGGCATATTATACAATGGTTTTCATGACATACTATGACTTTTTTTATAACATACTAACCTGTAACTTACCGACAATTAATGAAATGTTTTAAATGGCACAGTATAGTTTGACATTATTCATGAAAATTATTGAATTGATTAATTAAATTACTAAATTGTGACTAACTTATTTTTAAGACAATTATGGTATATGATTTTTATGAAATACTACTTGAATGTATATAGTTCATAATTAATGGCATACTATGAGTTTTTTATGACATACTACTACATTTTGGGACTCATAAAATAAATGTATTTTTATTGTTATATCATGAAATTGTTATGACATACTTTTTTCGGGTTTTTAAAAATTTTTATGAGTAGGGCCAACATTTCTTTTTTTCACATACATGTCAAACTTATCCTTTATTAGCTTAAGTAAAATAAGACAATTGTAATATTGGTATACATTATACATTTATTAGTGAACAACCCTTTCAAATCAGCCACAATTAAGAAAAAATGATTGCACTACTTGGTAAAGCATAACTAGCAACTTTCATTTAAAAAAAGTACAAATCTTAAAAATTTCAAACAGTATACAGATGTATATATAATACACTAACTAGTTATGTTAAATGCTACAAACAATATGATTCCAATGGAATGAAAAATTATAACATTAATAAGAACCATTTCCTATATATAATATATATTAGTTGTTTTCCCCCCACCCCCCCAATACAAACATGGAAAAAATGAGGTAACTGTAAATGTGCAAGTACCAAAGCAAAACATCTGCCTAACACAGAACACATGCCCCTGGCTCTATTGGCGGGTGGGAAGTCTGGTGTTCAGGCAAGGACCCCTAGAGGCTAGGGAGAGTAAGAACAGTAAACCACTATCCCACCACAGCAAAAGTCATTGGTAAACAATAAATGGCATCTACGGAGCAATCAATCACAAATCCTAAATCAATTTTAGCTGCTTATTGGAACACATTTTTGCACCACACAAGCTGTGAGATTATTTAATAACTCTTAACAGAAAGACTACAAGACTCTATTCTCAGTTGTCATTAAAAGTTACCTCATTACCTAGGCCTTAAGGGGAGGTTATCTTTTTAATTATATGGGTAACTGGATATTGTCAATTAAATATTAATTCCAAAAGAAGAGTGCTAATATTAACATCAATTAAGGTATCTATATGTGAACAATACGATTTAAGATATTGATACACAGCAAGAGCCTAGGCAGGTACAGTACTACACTGAAATAAGTATGACAACACTTTATTCTTTTTTTTCTTAAATCCCTTAAACTATATTGATTTTCACTGACATTGTTTTAGGGGTATTAGTATAACATGCTTTAAGAATACATGGGATTCATGACAAACTATTGCATTCACGCAAGTGAGTTTTCATACCTAAAAGCAGAACATCTAGCACCGTTTCACTATGGCTTTTGATTAACTACAGTAGTTTCAGAGCATGTCATTTTCAGTCGTTAGGGCAATAACAGTAACACAACGTATGTAAGAATTCTGGATTCAAGACCATTTTTTTTTCCTTCTATAAAATGAAGTTAGCGCAATAAAATCTTGTAGTCATTCAGTTCTATTACAAATGTGTGCAGTACAATGCATGGCAGTTATCAGCTGAGCGTTAAGATCCAAACCTCCAGAACCCAAAGCCAAATAGAGCTAAAAATCAGTTGGGATCTGGTTGACAAGCATGCATATTGTGCACCATTAAATAGGTCTCCACCAGAATTTGAGATATCCTCCACTATAACAAACTTGTTTAACTTTTTTTTTTTTTTTTTTTTGTCATGCAAAACACCTCTGAAGTAGATTTAGGAGTGAATTAGGTAGGATAGTGTGCACCACGGCACATTTAGAAAAGGGATCACAACCGCTATGTCAAACATATGGTTTGAGTAAAAGAACAAAAGTATACACTTGTAATGCGTTGCAGTGTACATTGCCTCTTTTCAGTGAATATTAATAACATATTTACTGATCTTATTTTCTTGCATGCCTGTCTTTAAATTATGTAATATCTACTGTTTCCAACAAAACTGAATATTATAATTGATTACATTAAATTATTTGTGGTCTGAGGAAAACAACCACACTAAAATCAGATATACCTTTTTCATGGCAACCTTTCCATTTGAAATGGACTGTTCTCCTTTATTTTTATATACTGAGAGGCCCTGAGTGATTTTTTTTTTAAACTTACAATATATGCCAGCGAAAAGATATGTACACATAGGTTAATTCTCAAAGCTGTGGGTTTAACTCATTAAATGGCTTCTTTTTTTCTCTTGAAGGTGGCACACACATCAAAGACTCACATTCACTTAAGAAACAAAAGTAAAGAAAGGCAAGATCCCTTTACACCTAAAAGCAAAGGTTACAACTGCCTGTTAGTGCTTAGTGGGGCAGTTAGGAGACAAGAGTGAATTCAAAGCAAATGTCCATTTGTTGCTTTTTTTCCCCCACCCACCCGAAAACGTGTCCTGTCCTGTTTTTTTTTTGTTTTTTTTTTAAAGAGTGAACACAAACAGGGAACTAGAAGTCTAACAGTGTTTCTACACTACTGAACACTCCAGCTCCGTGTCATTTGAACCCCGTCCTAATCACTGAAGTATCGTGGAGGGACACCAGTGGCTTTTACGAGGGTTTTCAACATTCTTCTGTCTTCAGACGTTTTCTAAAAGCATTCACACTGAAGCTATACATAAAGTTGCTCTTTTACAACACCATTACCATGGCCTAAGACAATGACCTGACCAAGTTTAGAAGAAATTAGAACACATACATTACACAAACATGTTAGTGCTCCAACTGTTTCCTTCAATGTATTTTTTTCTAGAAGATAAACCAAATAAATAAACCTTTTTTTTTTTTTTTTTCTTTTTTTTTTTAAACAGCATACTTTTAAAACAAGTGGAAATGACAAAGTATTTTCAGGATTAGTAATAGGTTTGTGCTTGTCAAGGTCATACGAAGGCAGATCTGAAATCTTGAACAGTAGGCTATATCTGTATATTGGATTTGGCTCACAAACAATGAAATAAAAATCACAGTCTTCCTAAAAGGGGAAGAAAGTTCATTTAAAACTCGCCACTCACTGCACATATTGCTTTCTGCACAGACCTCCAGAGCTTTATGGCATCAGCACAGCCTTCAGACGAGGAATCCCCTCCTCAAAAGCAGTTAGGGTGGAACCACATGCTAGTCTTCCTTCATGGCGCTTTCTGAATAAGCAAGCAGTTCTTTTAGTATGCTTATTTGTCTCTTCTTTTTCTTAAAATACGACAATTTTGGTGGCAATGCTTGATTAAAATATTGCTAGTCTGAATCAACAGTTCATGCAAATCCTAGCATGCTGCCCTGTATCCAGTGGTTACACAATGCATTGGCTCTGTCAACAGGACAAACATACACACACAATATGTACACACGCATACACACTTGCCAGAGGAACAATGCTGACCGTGGAGGGTGGGTGTAGCACTTGTGCAGTTATGCCAGATGACCTCAAAAAGATGCAGTCCATTAATCCATGACTGCTTTTAAACAGATCTGTGTTCCAGAGAGGATAATCGGGGTGGAAGTAACCCCATAGTTGCATGTCCCATCACTTGCAGTCCATAAACATCAGGCTTAACAGAATCTGCGTTTAACCACAGCAAGTCACACTTTCACAATAGAATTTGCAAATCTAAAACAAATAAGGGGTAAAACTGTTAAAATGATCAATACATTATTGCAGAACATACATTATTAACAAGTCACTTTGCCCAACATCTACACAAACATGCATCTATGATGGTCAGGCATCGCCTCCAAACACAGATACCCATGTTGAAGTATTCCTATTATTTTTCTGCTAATTGCACAAGGTGTCCAGCCTATCATCCTCCGACTCACCACTTCCAATGCAGGACTCCCACTTTTCATGAACTCCACAACCAAATCCACTAAATAAAAATGAAACCCTGTAAACAAAAGCAGCAAATAATGCATTGTAGGGGAAATCTTTGGAATCTGCAACGAGGGGGCAGAGAAAGAACTGGCCGGCGATCCCAGAACTCTGGCTATAGGCTGCGATAGGCAGTGGGTTTCATGAGACTTGGACAATGAAGCACAGCAGAGGTACAACAGGCTCCAGAAGACAATCCTGGATTGCTTATTGTTTTGGAAGGGGCAGGAGTGGTGGGTTGGCAAGCTATATTTACTGGTGGACGCAGGTTAGGTGGCAGGTGTCCCCAGTTTTGGGAGAGACTCTGGTATGTGCAGCTTTCCAGTTCAGCACTCAGAAAGTTCTCACTCCACCTCTCGGTGTACTTCCGAGGCATCGGCTCGGCAGATAGGACAAGTGCGATTGGTCTGGAAGTAAACATTAAGCATAAATATATTAAGCGCAGCATATACAAAAATTAAATACAAAACTATGAGAATACTATGAAATGGTTTAATTATCAAAACTGGCATGAACTTACCTTTAACCATTTATCCACACACTTTGCGTGGAATTCATGGTTACACGGTAATACCCGAAGTAGCTGCCTACACTCAAAGTCACTAAAGCACACAACACACCTGAGGAGAAGAACGGATTGAGTCAACAGTAGATCAATGCATCTATGGTGAGTGAATAGGCAGTTTATTTAATCAAAAGGTGAGGAAAAGGCTTACAGCGTTTGTTCAGATAGATGATTCTCTGAGTTGAATCTGTAGGACGGAAGTTGCTCTATATCAGCTTTAGTGAGTCCACGTGGTTTAGCTTCACCCAACCTCTCCGCCAGATTTAGTAATGCCTACACACACAGAAGAGAGAGAGCGAGAGGAGGAGAGAGAGTGAGACAGAGATAAGAGGGAGAGAGTTGCTGATGTGTAAAAAGCCATACCTTTGAGATAGCATCTAGTAAAGAAAAAAAGGAGGCAACGTTTTCCTTAAATAAGACGTGTGCTATTTCTAGCTTTTAGAATGTATGGCCATAGATTAAAATGAATAACTTTATTGTAATGCTATGTCAGAATTCCAAATTGTTAAATATGTTCCAAATTAAGGTAAACCCAGCACCTTTATATGAAATGTATCGTCATTCCCAGTGGATTACAATGGATGGAACACTTATGACCAAACTAATTAAAATGAAAAGAGCTTCAAAGCCGGTTTTTACTGCATATTCAATGTGTGAAAAAAGATTCCATAAAGCCTAATTTGCTATTCCACAAACAATCAAACTAAGCCAGTGTTCATTTTGTTAACTAAAACTATGACAAAATATGTTTATCAACTACCTTTTTTACATGACTATGGTGAGATAGCACATACTTCATTCATACTAACAGTAACCATATCAAACATGTAATATCGTTGACAAAAAAAAAAAGAAGAGACCAAATTGTAGTATGAAAACTTCTTTCCACTGTTCCAACGATTTGGTCAAAGTAAACCCTAAATTCATCAATATAGATTTGAAAATGTGGCGGCTCTACACACCGTGCTAAGATTTTCGAAGAATGATCGAATAGTGTTCTTCTTGAAATGTCCATCACTACAAAGCTGCATTCTTAATTGTTCAACCTGTGTATTTCATCAGATAATGATAAGATGAAATCTTGTGTGAAATAAATTTGACTTAAATTACAATATTATTGTTTTGCCTAGACTAGATTGACCGACTGAGTATTTCAGTCGGTCAATCTAGTCTAGCATTGAGAATGAAAAAGGACATTTGAAACAGGACTAACACGAAATAAAAAAAATAGTAATGATTAAAGGTTGACTAAACTGTTATGACTTTTCAGCGATTAAAACTAGACTAAAAAGTTAGGATAAAAAGGATAATAATTACTAAAATGTGACTAAAACTAAGGAGCATTTTTGTCAAAAACAATGGCTGCCAAAAAGGAATACTGCACTCACCTCATAGTTCTCCATCTCCACATCATCCACATCCAGGTCTAGACTGATGGCTGGGCCCACTGCTGTTGGAGGCACAGGAAGCATTGACCTGAACACAGAGAGAAACATAACTTGTGGAGCATTAACACAATCACTGCAACGTCACCGTGAAGCAGCTCTACAAACACCAGCACTGAGGGGGAACTAGAGCTGATCGCTTCTATCCTGCTTCAAAAGTAGAGATGCAAAAGCCAGAATGTATATTATTAAGCATAACTCAGCATATTAGAATAGTTGATTGCTGAGGCCAGTACCTTAGTAAAAAAGTAAATAACCACATGATTAAAACTGCTATACTTCACAAACAGGGTGACTTGTACTGCAGGTACTTACAGGAAGTAAGGAAGGAAGCCTGGGTAGTAAGATGGAGGGGGAGGAGGAGGGGGTAGAGGTTGCTGCAACCGGTATCTCTGTCCACTCACTCGCCGGGGCAGCATGTGTGGATATGGCTGAGGAGTAACACATAGATATTTAGGGAATTATATAAAACTTTATTCTGACATTTGATAGCATTTTTATTAGCCAGTAACAAAAAGGAGCTAAGTAGATTTTTACTGAGGTAAAAGTTAGACTTTGCTTAAACTACCAGACTTTTAAGACACAAGATACATTATATTATTATTATTACAGTGCTAAGTTATACTTAAAGTAAATTTTAGAGAAATACACTTCCTTATATTTTGGACATTTGATGCTGTGCTTTGTGAGCATCAGCAGCTTTTCTTCCCTGTCAAAGGTCTGTCCATCTTGACCTAAATAAATGCCATTCAGCTTTAATTCTTAATCGTTCCAAAAATAAACGAGTTAAATTCAGTCACCTTTTACACAGAGATTTAGACCTGTCATAGCAGGAAAAGCGGAACTAAAAACATCAATGAATAAAAGCAATTACTGTAATGCAATACAGCAATTCATGGTATTCGTTAATAGTTAGACCTTTGGACATCTATCCAAGTTTAGTTTTACTCACACTATTACCCCTTACTTATATATGCATTGTCTTAGGTATGAAACACACGCTTTTGAGCAAGTTAGATTGCTACAGTGGAGCTGCTCAGTGGCCAGTAGTATTCAGTGTTTCTGCAGGGTTCACAGTTAGATTCAAGACCTTTTTAATACCACATAAAATGCAATTTAATGTCTGTTTCACAGTCATCCCAGCCAAAGTATGAAAGTATGATGGAAAACCAAAAAGGTGACTTTTCCCTCTTCTTTCAGTACTTTCCAGAATATTCTTTTTCATAAGTATACTGTCAATTTCCCTGAAACACAAAAGGTTTGAAAATGTCTGAGAGGCCATCTTACCACGCCAAAGGGAAGCTCCTGATGCAGAGGCTCTTGAGGAAGATACTGTAGGGGCAGAGAAGGAGGCAGCGCTGGTGGGTGATGAGATGGAGGGTAGGAGAAAGTCCCTAATGGGTGCTGGTCCCCTCTTAGGTCAACTTCATTGTCTACCCTCTGTAGAGGCTGAGAGGAGAAATAGATATACAGAAAATGGTTGCGGTTAGACCCAACATATGTATGCAAATCAACAAACTACGGATTACATTTAACAATCACTGTGCTGTGTTTTCATTAATGAGCATGTGTATGCTGTGGACTACTCACCATGCGTGGGTGCTGAGGCTGTAAAGGGACAAATTGGCTCAAAGGAGTAAGGTGCGGTGGCTGGTGGGGGGGTACAGATGGGTTTGGGTGCAATACAAAATGTTCGCTGGAGATCAGGGGTGGAAAGGCTTGATAAGACACTGGCATATGCTGCATGGTACATGCCTGTATGAGCTGCAGAGAGAGAGAGAAAAAAAAAACCCACAAGAGCGGACAGAAATTTAAAAAAATACATATATATTTTTTGCCCCATCATATTATTGATGTCATCATTTAAATAACACTGTGAAACAGTCTCCACCTAACTAAAGCAAATGTGCTCCTTACATGAGCAGTAAGGCAATTATAATGGAAGCATGTTGTAAGCGTGTGGTGAACAGAAGCGATGCATTTACATAAGACCACAGCACTGACAGTACTGGCACGACACTAATTATAATTCTGTTTGTTTCCACACATACACAACAGAATATTTTTTTTGGGTTGCTTCACTGTTTCTAATACTTGTGCTAACATCAAGACTAAACCACAAATCCTGCACAGTAACAGCAGCAGATATTTGTTAGTCATGAACAGTGACAGATTGCATGGCTGGTATGGTGTGCTACATTGATGCCACTGACATTTGGGCTCTTCCTTTTCAAACTCACAGGAGGAGGAAGGCAGCAGAGCAGAGAGAGCTGTCCGCTGAACATTACCGAGCATGCTGGGAGCTGCTGAGTGTTGCACCCCGGAAGGGGCTGCCCGGTGTGGATAGGAAATCCGTGGGTCGTCACCGTTGTAACAGTGTATGATATTGGAACGGATCCCTGGTGCATCTTTGAAAAAAAAAGAAATGGGGGGAGAGATGGGGTAACTCACAATCTGCCTAAAACAGAAGCATGTCTGCAACTCATTGTATACTACTACACAACACCCTGCATGTTTCATAGTAAATATGAACAACAAATCACCAACTTTACCCATCAGGTTGTTCTTGTTCAGTTACCTGGTCGTGTAGATCCACCATGATGGGGCTCTGCTGGGGAAGGTGAGCAGCAGGGTGAAGCATGCGTGGTGGTGTGCTGGTGCGGCTGTACTGTCTGGACTCATCTAAAGAAACCTGTTGGTGATGTTGGGAGAAAAGCAGATGATGGAAGTTCTCATCCTGGATCAGAGAAGTGTGCAGTACAGGCCTGTCTCGTCTCCCCCACTGGCGTCTGACTGGTGGGCTGTAACGTCACACAGAAAAAGAAAAGAAATGCACACATACAGTTCAATACATTGTACTAAATTTATCACATTATTGGAATAATAATGCACCAATGTCGTCCACTAATCCGAAGGTCATTGTTCATAGAAGTGCCCTTGGGCAAGATACTGAACTCCAAATTGCTCCCTATGGCTGTTCCATCTGTGTTTGAGTGTGCGTGTGAATGTTTATTGCTCTTGACGGGCAAGTGGCACCTTGTATTGTAGCCTCTGACACCAGTGTATAAATGTGTGTGCAAATAGTGAAAGCTGCCTTGTGTTGTAAAACACTTTGTGGGGTCAGTAAGACTAGAATAGTGCTATAAAAATGCAGTGCAGTTAATGTACTATTTAATTACCAGCATACTCTTAATAAAGACAATGTAGCAATGTTTTTTTTCCCCCTTTGAAATCTGAAATAATTTTTGAGGAAACAAGCATGTCATACTTTTGAGTTTTTAATTTAGGTTATGTTGACATGGGCGTATGTTGCTTGAAAATCACCCTTATTTAAATGAGTCCGAGTGTAGTTTTGCTGGATAGAGGCTGCTAAACATGTTGCATGTAACAATATTCTGTTTACTTAATGTTAAATAACATTACGGAAAAATAAGGTACATTGACTTTTTTTGTTTGTAGGTAAGGCAACATGGGTCACACACACAAAACTGTCATTTGGTTGATGTTGGAAGTATCCCAATGTCAGTTTACATACTTTAAAAGTGAGATGCAACAAAAAATGAAAGGCCTCTCAAGGAAAGACAAGGTAAGGTGTGTACCTTCTCCTGAGCTGCACCGGGGTGTTGCAGGGCTCTCCAAAGAACCTCCTTGGATTTAAGGGGGCTGTTGGTGGCAGCCTAGTTACTGCTATTTCCCATGGTCGCATTGGTGACGTCGTGCAGACGAGTCACACTCTGGGAACGGAAACTGTACAGTGGAGGCACCGTATGTTGCCTCTGATTGTCTTAACCCTGCAAAAACACACCAATTGACAAAATCACAACCCTGCTTTTTATGCTACAAACAGAGCTTATTTATATCCTTTATCCATCAACTGAGGACAGTTTGGTCATGAAGTAAAAAAAATACTCATGGTAACTAATTTTACAGGCATATACCAGCTATCAAGTAAAAACTGTACAGTGTCAGTCACATGTTTACAGACTTTCAGGCCTGATACACCACACCCCCCAATGGGATTAGATATGAGGTCACTGAAACTGACCTTATTTATGTGAAAATAATAATATAAATTGGTCATTTCTATGAGGAGCACTCGAGGTATCTGGACCCAATGTTGGTGACAACTCTACTTTAGAGTTGAGGTTTAACCTCAAACAATCAGATAGTAAATTAACTGTGCTGTAAATCCCCTAAAATTAGGAATGTAAAAAGTAGGTATGGATGATTTGAATTGTTGTTTATTTCAATGCTACATTTCTTATCATTTATTAGAAATGGCCAAAATTAAAATAACGGTAGGCACATCCAATGTGACATTGGCCTCCTGGTATGACTGCTAGGTGTTTTTAAAGACTTAATTTTCTTAAACTAAAAATATTCACTTGCTCAAATGTCCCAGTAGCACTTTCAATTGCTGCTTTATCAATATACTTGAAAACGTCATTACATTTATAAAAAAAAAAAGAGAAAAAGAAAACACATGACAATGTTTTTACACAAATTATAACTAAAAGACAAATAAAAGCATGATGCCGAACTAAAGTGATCAAGATCCGGGCCTTTTGAACCCAAATTAATGCAATTTCGAATACAGAAAGAAAGTCACAAGCGTACATCAGTTTAGTTGTACAAAGCCCATAGTTACATTTTTTATTTTATGGTATTACAAAGAGTTTACATGCGTTGGGTTTCACCGAAATGCTTAAATATAGTGGAACTATTGGTACAGTGTAATTAAAGCGGTATATTCGGGGGCAGAATAAATAGGGGTCGCTATAGCCCGAACAAAAACACGGAGAGCCATGTGCTCCGGAGACAAAGCAACAACAAAAGACGTGAAGCCAACACGTAACACGGAAGGGCCCCTGCGCCCTCACACCGTCTCTTAACAACACCACCCCGAGCTCGGCACATACAACCGCGAAAACAGACACACATTATCGTCGTCGTCACCACCGTCGGCTCCTTACTGTCCGGGTTAATCTCACGTCGTCCCCCTTGGGTGAAGGAGAGCAGCTAACTTTAGCCAAGCTAGGCTAACGCTTTGTCCCCACACAGCGAGACTCACCCAACTGCAGACGACCGACGACTAATTAAGCCACAACACTAATACACGTTTGGGACATGTGCTCAGTTACCACTGCACCTCATACACCATGTGACACGTCACATACATTGTGTGTGTGGACAGGTTAGACGTGAGTTGGCCAACAACAGACCGCAGCTTACTTTGTTTGCTAGTTTGCTCGCTCGACGAGAAGGAGAGGTGGGAGACGTTTCAGCCCTCCGACACGGCGTGTCCCATCAGGTTGTCCTCGCGCCTAGAAACTACCGTTAGCTGACTACCAACCGACTGTTGGGTTTTTTTTTTTTCTTTCTCCCCCCACCCGACAGATTTTTGACAATGTCGACCGGAGCTGCTGTTAGCTGGCTAACGCTTGTCAGCTAACACACGCTCTCCAGCTGCTGCACAGAGACTCCGTTTCCTCCAGAAACCGCCAAACGACCCGCGTCCATGAAGGGCCTCGTTTACCTGAGCAGGAGACGCCGTTACGCACGTGGGGAGAAGACGTTTGCTACACAACGACAGTAAACATTCCGTGGCGCGTGTGTGTTCCTTGAATGCATTGTTATGACGAAGCCACGCCTCCTGTCGGGGCTGAACCAATCAGAGCGGCGCAAACACAGACAGCAGACGGCCAGACAGTCTTCGCTACAATGTATCAAAACAAGCCGTTCCTGTTGGTACTTGTGGCTTCCCAACGGAAAGCTCCCGGAGAGTTAAATAAATAATAAAAGGATCTTTCACCTGAATAGTGAACCTAATGTCAGACCTAATAATTACTCTGACCGTATTGTACTTTTCTTACTGCATCTTGCCACCTTATGGCACAGACAGATGTATAGTGTAATTTGAAACATGCCTGATAGTCACCAATGGTGTAAAGTAAGCAGGTACATTTACTGGAGTTGTACATTGGCATGATTTTGAGGTGCTGCTACTTTATTTCCATTTGATACATTGATGCTTTGTTCTAAATTAAACTATAAAGCAGTACCTATATGAAGCATTTGAAATTGAAGCTTCTCCTCAACACGTACATTAAAACGCGTACATGCATTAGTATTAATAATCCAGTAATATTCAGCAACATTATGTGGGCCATGAGTACTTTTACTTTGAAGTGCATTATTGAAAATGCTTCTGTACATTTGCTCAAATAAAATCCAGGACTTTGACTTGTGATGTAGTATTTCTTATATGGGTATGCTACTTAAGTAAATTATGTATTACTCATTGCACCAGCGACAGTCAAAATGAAAATAAAAGTTGTCCACAGGTTGAACTCTTTATTTGACCATTACTGACCTGAAAAGTTTTTGGGGATTTCTCAACTTAAGCATCTCTCTTGTGGCAACCTGTCTCACTTCAAAAACAAAAAACATAAGTGATCAATTTAGCAATTTTGACCAAAAGTAAAATTGCATTTTTATTAATTTAGCTTTAGCCCACTGAAAACACAGGCTAACCTCAGTGTCTCTTTTGCACGAGAACTGCCTTTGCAAAGTCTAAAAATGTTGGTCTAAAACTTTACTGTGGCTCACAGTCTGTTTTGACTCTCACTGGAGGCCACAGTGTCCCGGTACACTACCCAGCCGGTTATGTAATATTTCACTTGCAAGTGAGAAACACCCTTCATCAGCTACATTGTACGACATCTCTATGTGTTTGTCGGCCAGCGAATGGAGCTGCAAAATACTCCATGTGATGCTCCAGTCGAGCATTGCCCAGCTGTATTAGACCGTATGAGCTACCGATCAGGCCCATTTTCTCCAGTAAGAGTTCATAAATAATGTCCTCGTCTGTTTTGAACGCTCCAGTGTAAAGCACGTGAATGCATCCGACAGCATACGCCTGACAAAGAGCCGTCTACGGATAGCAACAGTGGTATGCAACATGGACTAAATGTAAACATTACAGCATCGCACTCGGTAGCATCAAAACAAGGAGGGGCTGGAGGTCCAGCAGGATGACAGCCCTAAAAGCCCGTCTAACCGTCTTCCGTAAACACGCACTGTAAAGCTCATAAATTCCACCGAGACAAAGCGATAACGGGAGGAGCGATGTAGTTACCTGATTGTTAATGTGCAAACATCTGATCACTGCTATTTCCCTTGTAATGTTCACATCTCGTTAGGCTAAGTGCGGCATCCCACGGTCAGCTGTTCCCGTGTGGAACATTCCGTGGATTTCACCACTGCCGTAAAAAAAAGGTGTTCAATATCAGACTCTGGTTTTATCAATGCATTTTGTCTGTGTGCTGTGCGGGTTTATGGTTTTGTGACCCGAGAGATTATCTCCGTAATCGCCACACTTTGTTTTTGGAAAATGTTAATCCAGTCACACGGTTGCTTTGAGTTTCTGCGATTCCCTGTTACACCCCCCATTTCTGCGTATTTCAGGAGCGGAGGGCACACTCGATGCTGCCATTTTTACCGTAATGGACAGAAAAAAAGTCTACCAGTTTGTCTCGAAAGTTCAGCGTTGCTTATGGAAAGGGATGTTTGTGATCGCTGGGAGAGAAAAGGAAGGGGAAAAAAGTATTCAGAACTTTAATTTTAGTTAAAGTAGCATCGCGACAGTGTAAAATACTGTTAAAAGTAAAGGCCGTGCATTAAAACATGTGACTGAAGGAACAATACAGAAGCCAGTGGCGGACTCTGTTTGAGGGGCAGACAAAAAATGAACAGGGCACGAGCTGCATGCTGTGGAGCACCAGTGTGCAGAAAGTTAAAGGGCACCCAGAGGACACTTCACTATGTTTTATCCACCATAGGGACATCCAAGAGGGCCTTTTTTTACTTAATTGATTGATTTAAAGTATAAAAAGTAGTCATAATGCAGAATGGCCCCTTCCCGAGTGTCATTATGTAATTGGCTTATTATTGTACAAGTTACAAATTATAAAGAGCATTACAATGTTGATGGTGGAGGCAGAGCAACGT
The DNA here is from genome assembly GCA_016806645.1 of Ophiodon elongatus. NCBI lineage: Eukaryota > Metazoa > Chordata > Actinopteri > Perciformes > Hexagrammidae > Ophiodon > Ophiodon elongatus. The sequence continues at coordinate 409,081 of JACSYO010000669.1, read as the reverse complement.
TTACTTATTTTATTGGGAAGTTTAACTCATAATGCATCATATCCTGATCATATGTTTTATTTGTGAAATCTTAATCTACAAAGCAACTATGATAGCTGCCAGATAAATGCAGTGGGGTAAAAAAAAAAAATATATATTTCCCCCAGAGCTGTAGTGTAAAGTAGCAGGACATTACAGTACAGTAAATAATTTCAAAACTACTTTGTTACTTTTCACAACTGCTCCTCAGTAATGTTCACGTAGCAGGTTATGTTGAATTTACACACTATGCAGGATTATTATGAGGACTGTCACACTGTAATTCCATAGCTGTTTGTATTTTTATACACAGGACTTCCTTTATTTTTCACACCTATGGAGCCATTAGTGAGCATCATTCCCCCAGTAGTTGACTGAGTGATGGTGAGTTAACACAGATTTTAACCCATGCTAGATCTTAATGCAGTGCACTAGACTTTTGATTTATTTACATTTGTGTGAGCAGTCATTTATCACATTTTGGTATTAACACTATCATAAAACATACCAAAAAAAAAAAAAAGAAGATATACACTGAGACACAAGTATTCCCCCAAAAAGCCAGAGAGACAATTGTCCTCAATCCTAAAGAAGTGGATAATATGGCAAAATGGATAATGCTTCAGTAGACTGATATAGTTCCTCAAAACTATATCAGACAAGGATAATGCCTCTGTGTAAGAAAGGAAAAGAGAAATAGTCCTTCCAACTTGCTTATTGGCACAAGATAACTATAACTGTTATTAGCATTTGGCGTTCTCATCAAAAAATTATGTTTCTAAATTCATGAACCAGTGTGCGTCATTACTTATCTATATAGTTTTATCATCTTCTCTACGTGGAACGACCACACCCTGACTGGTCATTCATTCAAGTTATGTTTCTGTTTACTGGAATTGCTTTGGTGATGTTCCCATCTATTTAGATAACTGCAAGTGCAGGTCCAAGAGTGGCAGTGTTGTGTGCAGTGCTGTAAATCATAAACCAAAGTCTAATTGGTTTGGAATGTGAATCAGATTTCCTGGGATATGTCATCAATCCCCAGACTGATATTGCCGATGAGTACGTGAATGATAATATCCCACACATAGGCTGCCTCTGGTTGCATATGCCACTTTTTAAAAGGTCACATATTCTGTTCAACTAACTGAATGATTTTCATCATACACACTGTGCTTCATCTTCTGACTAAAGACACATTACAGGTCAATTCAACACATTGGAATTGTAATCCTGCTTTTAGCTATGCTAGCAGTATTGGTAGAGGCATGTCACCCTTAAAATGAATTGTAATGACTTTGATAATTGCCTCAGTGGTCAGCAGTCAGGTTCAAATTTAATTTTGTCGAATACTTTGATTTATGACCAAATACCAAATATGTAAGGCATTCCCATCAGCCTCAGCTGTACTTTGTGTTCAGTGCCAGCTATTAAGTGCTAGCATGCTAACACATTAAAGTAAGATGGTGAACTTGGTGAACACCATATACCAAGAGAGACAATTCTTTCTCTTAAGGGCAGTTAGTATGACAGCTAAATATTTTGCAATCAGTAGCAAGGAGAACAGAAGTGTGTTTTCATGTACCTTCACTTAAAGACCTTTTAAAATTAGACTGTTATATGTTTTCTGTCGGGGGAAAAGAGGAGTGGAGCTGTGGTTTTGTTTTGAGGCAAAGGTCTGATCATGAATGAATCCAGTGTGTAGAAGAGAAGATAATCCTTTGTGTAATAGCTTTTAATTAGGAGGGCAGGCAGAAAGGAGGGGGCTCACTGAGAAGAGCTCATTACATGTACACAGTACATGGATCTCTGCTTTCTGAAAAAGACATTGGTCCACTGATTGGTTCTGATGAAACGGGTTTTAGAAAGGCCCCTGGTTTTCACAATGGAAGCAGAGAGTCTGCTGTTGTCGCCATGACAACAGAATCACCCATACAAAAAGAGCTCCTGGTTCTGATGACCCAGTATGGCATGCTGCCATGTATTACTGGTAACAGGGCTGGCCATCCAATGCTGGGGTGAGAAGTTTGCCTGTTCCTGTCTCTCATTACTACCCAGGCTCAAACAACCATAATGTAGTCAGAGCAAACAACAGGTGGACATTTCTGTTTATTATAATCATTTCACTTCGGTTCTAGAAACATACCCAAGAAGGTTTACTGTTGTGTTATTGGCTGTGTATTTCATGCTCGTGTTAATCATTTATGTTTACAACTGCAAGGCAATATTCACAAGGAGGAACAAGAGCCAAAGGTCTCATCTGGACATAAAGGAGAACCTCCTCTGTGAATGTCGGCTGGTAAGTCTGATTGCTCCATTTCAAAGTTGGGTTTACCTTTTTGAAGTGTTCATGTGGTGTTTTTAGTTACCATATAGCATGGTTAATGGTACTGCTATCTTCAATCTGACCTATATTGTACCGTATAACTTTAGCGTACATTTATAGCTTATACTCGTCTTTTCATAGACACATATGTAAGTTAAACAATTCTCAGAAGCATGGAGATATCAAAGTGATTCATCCACTGAGCACATTCATGTCCTAGCATTAACAATTAGTTTATTCTCATATTATTAATTGATTATAACATTATAACATCCAAATGCCGATAACATTTTGTTTGTCTTTAACGAAGTAGAATCGGTGGAAGTTCAGGTAAACCGTTAAAAACCTTAAGGTAACGGAGGGGTACTGTGAAATAACCTACTTGTTGTTGTCTCTTGAAGATTAACTTCATCTGGTTGAGATTAAGGGGTTTTGTTCCCTAGTGTTGCTCATGTTACATTCAAATGTTTCTACTGGAGTCATTCTTGCTTACGTTAGAAAACATGATGTAATTAAATTCTCCAATTTAACATAATTTCACATGAAACAGGGCTTGTCTAATTACCTCCAACTGTATCAATATTAAAGAGGAAATCACACAGGGCATAATGCTGATGCTGCTCTGCTCTCTCTGTAATGGAACCTTACAACATGTTATGAGACACGGCTCAGTGATGTCACAACAGGTGAAAACACCTGCTATGATATTGCTAATTTGGGTGTGGCCATATGAAAACCCGTAAGTGAGGCACATAAATTACTTAAATGTCAGAATTGTCAAAAATGCCCATCACATTGTGAAGTCTTCAGATTGCTTGTTTAGGCCAATCAGAAGTAACAAAACTAAAACTTAATTTAATTTACAAAGATATAAAACAGAGAAAAGCTGCAAAGCCTCACATTTGAGAAGTTGGAAGCTGAGTTGATCATCATTTTTAGCAGCATGGTTCTATGGATGTCAATGTAGGTCGGACAGTCAGAAGGCCAGTCCAAATCTTTGGGCCAGATTGAAATACTGTTATTAGAATTAATTGTTGAATGAATGCAACAACTACTATAGTGTTAAGTATTAACACAGTATATCTAATTTGTTAAATTCAATTGTTTGTTCAATTGTTTAATTGACTGATTGTATCAGCTCTACTTATCAGATTGCTAATTCTTTTTATTTGCAGACATGGAGGGGGTCACAGGAATTATGTTAGTGTTGTGCCTTATCGGCTTAAGTAATGGTGAGTATTCAGTTAATTTTATTTAAATTTTGTCATAATGTCTTTACTACGTGATATTTTACTTAAACTGTATATTTTCTACAGCAAATACCAGTCCTACAATCAACACTGTTGTTTATAATGTGTGTGAAGACACCCCCGTAGGTACAGTATATATGTGTGTGTGTGAATTAAAAAAAAATAATTTTGTTTCACTTTTGCAACATTATACCTCAACAAATACTGCACACGTTTATATAGTTCCACCAATGTTGTTTTCATAGGTGCCAAAGGGTTCACTATAAACGCATCAGATGTACAAGATGACCCATTGACTTATTCACTCACTGATCCCAATGAGGGATACTTTGTACTTGACAGCAAGACCGGACGTGCATCAGTCAGTAGGGCACTAAATAGAGAGGTATGGTGTGGTGGATTTAGAGAGCCTTCAGTATTTAACGGTTTCATTTGTATTCTGTGTGTTATATCAATTTCTCAATTCTTTCTTATTTTCTTTATTCTAGGCTACTAATGTATTACAACTTGGAGTTATTGTCTCTGATGGTTTCAATAATGTAAGTTTCAGTTAATGTTAATCATCCATTCATATCAGTTTGTTCGTTATATTCCGAATACATCATGCAATGTCTTTCAGTCACCAGGAACATTAACTATAATAGTATTAGAGGCCAATGACAACCGACCCATATTCCAGAATTCTCCATATGATATTACGATCCCAGAAGTAAGTCAAACAAATCAGTTTATGATTCTCTTAACCTATTTGTTCATCAGTTTATCTACTTCAGCATCAAACTGCCGACCCACCGTGATGTCAAAAATTAGCTTACGCAGTTGGTAATGCTGAGTGATATTTGTGTGTTGAATTGTTTGTCTTTGTTTTTATTCCTTTCCAATTCATCAGAACACCCCTGTAGATTCGGTTCTTTTTAGGGCTCGGGCCACGGATGCAGACACTTCAAGCGGTGCAGTTGTTCAATACAGCATTGATGAAGTAAGCTTCTTTTGTAAATCATAAAATTGATTCATATCATACTCTACTGATCCATAAACTTTATTGAAGTATAATTTACACTGTGTTTTCTAGGTTACTCCAAATGATGGATTCGGTCTTTTTAGCATTGCATCCACAACTGGTGAAGTCAGATTAAGTGGACAACTGAATTTTACTGCTTTGAGCACTTTCTATCGGCTGAAGATTAACGCAACTGTAAGTACCATGCAATAGTAAAGCATTAGTTAGACATTTTGGGAAATGTGCTCTTCTGCTTTCTTGTTGAGTCAGGTGAGAATATTGATGCCACTCTCAACTGAATTAGCATATTTCCCAAAATTACACAATTGGATTCAGTTATTTTTCCCACTAGATTTGTACATTTACCTTAATCATGACATAAAAAGTTTAAGGAATAAAAAGGGGTTTTGTTTCTTTGTGACTGTAAGGCAAAACTGATCTCTGAAGTGATTCATTTAACAAATAATGATTATGATTAAATGTTATGTTACTAATCAAGAATTATTATTGTGGTAAAAAGAAAAAAGGCATAACATTTTAGAATTTTGACAATCTTGTTTGTCCCCTAACAGGATGGTGGAGGCCGTTGTTATTATAATATAACGAATTACTTCTCAAGCATTGCTTTTTCCTTTATTACGGTTGTGGATGTCCCAGACCTCGACCCACAGTTCATTGGTATTCCCTACGTAGGGAGAGTTAACGAGAATTCTCCTGTGGTAAGTGCTGATGCATTTTATTCCGAGTGCTGCATTGGAAAATATGGCATAACTGGACTGATGTTAATTTTCAAAGAGTAATTAGAAAGAAGATGAATTACAAACAATATGTCATCCAGTGCATTCCATTCAGTGATTGCACTTTTTCACATTTCTTTGTGTTACATCTGCTTTGAATTCTGATGTAGCTGCATGTTCTTGTGTAAGCCCAGGAATAATGTATATCTTTAGACATTTTGTGTGACAAAGCTGCTGCATATCGTGTTGTGATATATACACATCTACAGGCAGTAGGCCTGCTTTGAGTTGAGTGCAGATGTTAAAATCGTTTTTGTTTCTTTGCCAGGGCCAGTCTGTGTTTAAAGTGACTGCCCTAGACCAGGACACAGGCGTCAATGATGATATCATCTACAGCATTGAAAGTGAGCTTGATCAACTCAGAGATAATTTTTTTCTTTGTACCGAGTGAGTAAGAAATATTTTGGTTTCTTCCACATTGTTTGACAGATTCCACAGCAGAGGGCTTGTTTGACATCTCATCAAATGGTGGTGTCATATCTGTACTGTCCAATATTGACAGAGAAGATATTGGTGACACTGTGACCCTGACTATAAAGGTACAGTTGTTGTTTTTTTGTAATTTATTTTTTCTTCTGCTGTATGTAAATTTACTTTGTATCTGTCTTGTATATATTTCCCTATCAACACTTTGCATTTTTCATTCCTGTTATTTCAGCTTTAATACTTAATACCATGATTGTTTCAATTCAGTGTCTTAATAAGGCTTCATGGCTTTATCCTCCCTCCTGTGGCTCCTGTAATGAGAGACAAGGAGGCCAGAAAGAATACAAGGGGTTCGTGAGGGAGGATTGTGAGAAAAAACTTAGACACCCTTGTGAAGGTACATGGGCAAAAGGAAATCGGAATAAGAAGGCGTGATCTTTGTTCATGAACATAATGAATAGTAACTTCACTTTTGTTAGAACCAGCCTTCTCTAAATCACAGCCCATGCTTGAGTACCCAATCAAAGACAGATGCCTGCTGCAGTCTGTGAAACATAACAGAAAATAAACCATTTGATTCTTGAGAACCTTATTTAATTGAGAATATTTATTTTTGCAAATGTTGAGACTGTGACATATTTCGCTTTTTTTTCTCTATTTTAGGCTACTGAGTCGAAAGCAAACATCCACGGGTTCCAAGCCTACACCACAGCAAAAGTACAGATCAACATCATCGACGTCAATGACAACGGGCCGGAGTTTTACAAATGTGTAGATGAGCTCCACTGTGTGAACGAGAGGCACTTCACAGGGGAGGTTGTTGAGCACTGGTTGGGCCCTGTTTATTTCAACATGACTGTCAAAGATGTGGACAAGGTGAGAGAGTAAAATCACTAAAAAAGAGGACATTCTTCAACACATTATTTTAGTTTTCTGCATAATGAGTGAATTAAAGAATATTCATTCATGGCTTTTCACAGATTACCAGAACGCTTCTATCCCTGGAGGGAGATCACAAAAACGTGTTTTCTGTGCAACCACAAGTTACAACGTCAGACAGCATCGTTCAGCTTCAGGTCATTGAGCCCCAACAACTGGATTTTGAAAAAAAACAGCAGATGGTTCTGCAAGTGAGAACAATTAAAATCGAGTCTATTATCATAATAATAGTGCCATTTTTCATCTTTTAGTGATCATAGTTGTGATTTTTAAAGCACTTTATCAGTCTGAGCTGCTTCCCATGCTTGTGTTATGGTGCAGATAATTGCCACAGATGACGAAGAACACACCTTCCAGTCCACTGCAACAGTTACTATTAACATCAAGGACGCCAATGACAACAGCCCTAAGTTCCTACAGGACACGTATAAGTTGAACGTTACTGAGCACTCTCCTGTTGGGACAATATTGGACACCTTGATTGTAAGTATTTTACTATCCAGATTCTTACTCAGACAGTCTTAGCTTGCATGTAAGAAACACATAGCCCACAATGTTTTTTTTCTCCCCCAGGCAAACGACCCTGACACGATGGATAAAGGCAACATAACCTACAGTCTTCTTCCAGACAGCATGTATGGCAAACCAGTTAGTCTGCTAATTTGAATGCAGCCACTGTGCACCTGTTGCTGCCATGCTAACTCTGTATCTGTGTTTCAGACGACTGTATTTTGACGTGGAGCCACATACGGGCACAGTTTACGTGAAAAACGCAACTCTGTTGGATCGTGAGGTCAGATCTCTGTATTCAGCCACTCTGCAGGCCAGAGACACAGACAACAAACCCGGCAGCACAGTACTGGAGATCACTGTGACTGACATCAATGACCACGCCCCAATCATCAACAGAGACAATTACCGGGAGTTTGTTAAAGAGGGTGAAGCGCTTGAACTTAAGATAGAGGTAACTGTAGGACGATAAGAGAACAGTTAATATATCCAACTGGTGTTGGTGCTATATTTAACAGGATTTCTGATTTATTGTAATTCTCCATATCAATAAATAGTTATAAACCTCAATCCCAGAGATTGTAATTTAATGGAAAATGAAAATAACTTTACTGTTTTTAATTTGGGAGAAAGCTATTTGGAACCCAAAAACTGTGGACTATTTTTCAGCATTTAAGAGATGGAGGATGTTGACACATTTTGGTTTTCTCATAGTCTGAGGGTGTTTTTCACAGTTTGGACTATAGCCCCCTATTTCCATTTCAGAGACGTCTTAAGAAATCTCTCCACCAATGTAGCACTTTACACTTCACGCTATAACTTTGTATAATATTTCTCACTTGGACAGGCAACAGATGCGGATGACTCTGATACCCAAAACAGCCAAATAGTGTTTGGAATTGTGCCAAGCAACTACAGTGATAACTTCACCATCAACCCTGACACCGGTGTGTTAAGAAACAAGAGTGAGCTTGATCGTGAGGCCCTGGACCCGAAGCTGAACGGGATGATTAAGCTTAATGTAACTGCTACTGACAAGGGTACACCCCCATTATCCACCATGGTCACCGTTATCATCATTTTAGAGGTAAATCTTCAACAGTTTGTAGTATTGGTGCTGTGTCGCTACTGAAGCTGCCACTCCTGCCGAAGATGATAACTCTTTTCTTTTGATGCATCCCAGGATGTCAATGACAACACACCACAATTTAAAGCCTCCTCTTACAAATTCTCTGTCAAAGAAGGAGAAAAAGGTCAGTATTTAACTTCGCATAGCACTTTCAAGTGTTCATAATTGTGTGGCTGGGTTCTAATTATATTTTCTATCCCATCAGGTGCCTTTGTGGGTTCTGTTCAGGCTGAAGATTTGGACCAAACGGCAGAGTTTGACCGCATTTCTTTCAGCATTATTGAAGGAAGCTTTGGCAGCTTCATCATTCGCACCTTCGCAGAGGAGCGGGGTTACAGGGGAAACATCACTGTGGACCCTGACATTGAGCTGGACTACGAGAGCACTCGCAAGCAATTCCAACTGCGGGTAGAGGCAACAGATCTGGAACAAAAGAAAACTGTAGTGACGGTGGAGGTGAACGTGTTGGACGTGAACGATGAAAGGCCCGAGTTCAAGCCAGCAGACCCTGTGAAAGTAAATGAGAACATCAACAATAGCGTGGCTGTTGGGAACTTTACAGCGCAGGACAAAGATGGAAACCACTCACTGGTCTACGAGCTGGAATCCATCAAATGCAGATGCAACGGTTCTCTGACGCCCTGCAGCTGGTTTATCCTGGATCCAACGGGGGAAGTCAGACTCAACCCGGGGCACACAGTGGATTATGAACAATGTGACCAGGTGCTGATAGAGGCTCAGGTGGTGGACGAGTACACAGAGAAAGGAGAGAACAACAGTGTCACAACAGGTTAGCACTGGGTTGTTGTAAAGATAACAAAAGCAGTAAAAGCATAAAAAAAAGACAGACCTGCACACACATCTCACGTCACTTTGCTTCATTTTTTTTTCAGGACAAATGGTGATCAACATTGAAGACATCAACGACAATGCTCCAAAGTTCATTTTCTCAGATTCTGTATTTGGTAAGTGTATTTTTGAGATTCTATAGCTTTAATTTTATTTCATTTTAGAAGCCTTTGTTTGGCTTGTAACCCCTAAAAACTGAACTTCAAGCTGTCCTGCTCAACAAAAAGCATTAGTCATTAGTCATAGTCATTGGACAAAATTATTTAAACCAATACACTTTTTTTCTTCCTTTGAACAAAGCAAAAAAATGCCAATATACAACTTGTGGGTTATGGTTGTAATTTTGTGTATTTTTAGCAACATTATAAAATGTAATACGGATTTTCTCTCTTTGGATTTTAGTTGTGGTGTCAGAAAGTGCAAGCAAGGGAACAACGGTGGCAAAAGTCACTGTGAGTAATGAAAAACAAATAACTGACATGATTTCAGCTCGTAAATGAGATATGTGACATGAAGTCTGGACATTCTTGCTTGTATCTCTTGCTGCTGTCAGGCTACAGATCGTGACTCTGGAACAAACAGGCAGATTGTCTTTAAAGTAACCGCAGTCCAATTTAGAGACACCAACAATCAAACAAGTAACATGAGGATGCTGTTCGCGGCCGCCACCGAACAGCAACAGGACGAGTATGTTGGAAAGATTCAGTGAGTACAAAGTCATTCATCAGCATCTCAGTGCCATATCTCATTCTGCTCTAAATACTTGGTCGTGCTTTCTCACAAGCTTTTGTGTTTACCGCTGCACTCATTTAAAAGTTTGAACAGAACCTGAACCAGAGCCTCTCTTCGAACGGACTGTTAATATTTATTGTTGGAAAGTTAATAAAACAACTACAAAGAAGCGCAAAATGACAAGAAAGAGACTAAAAACAACTACAAAGAGACTCAAAGCGACTTCAAAGTGACGCAAAACAACCACAGAGATTTAAAACAATTACATGTAGTAAGTGAACACAACACGACGACGACGACGACAATAACCAAAGAACTATAAAGAGACACATAGCAACAACAGAGATGCAAACAACTACAAAAAGACAAAAAATACCACGAAGAGACAAAAAAATGACTACCACAAAGTTGGTAAATGGTACAACTATGAAGAGACACAAAATAACTAGATGGCTGACTACAAAGACACACAAAATGACTAGAAAGAGACACAAAATTGCCATCAAGACTGACAAGACAACCACAAAGGCAACTACAAAGGGGTTACTAATAGGCTGACTGCAGTCCGAGTCCACCTGGACCTATAACCGATAAATAATTGCGAATTATTTAATTTTGATGGAGCGTTTCTATTTTAAGCGGCGCAGCTTTTCTAGACTTTACGGCACTCGTTCCGCGGTCCAAGAAACACACCCACCAATTACACGCGTTGTAAATCATCTCACGTGATGTTACTCGGCCACTCAAATATGTGTTGTCTGATAAGCTTTTCCCTAAACTCGAGTGCGAGATTCACACGCACGGGAGAGAGACGGGGGAGAGAGAGTACCGTCAGAACGGGAGTTAGAGAAGTTATTTCACGTGGCGTTCTCCAAAAAGAGAAAAGTGGACAGCTTAACCAGAGCCTTTAACCAAGAATGGACAGACCCTTATATGTTCAAAACCAGTATGTCTCATATGTTCAGAGACTGTGGAGATTATTAAAGGCAGCAATGTGAAGCGCCACTACGAGACAAAAAATAAATAAACCCAAGAGCCCAATATGATCAGAATCCTAACATAACATTTTTAACTGTCCAACAATGATGTAAACAGAGAGTGGAATAGAGCTGAAACAAGTGGTTTCCATAGAAAAAGTCCCTGCACACAGTTTTCTCTTTTTAGAAGATGAGAAGAATATGAATATCTTGGCTTTTTTTAAAATTGACATCACACCTGAATTAAATGAATATAAAGCTGCAGTGCATGGACAGTTCAGTTAAATACATTTTTCAAAAATGCTGTACTTTATTTTAGGAGTAACATTTTTCAAAAGATTTCTGTTATGTATTTTATTTTTTTAATCCAGCCTTTATTTTACTTGAAACTAGAGAAGGGTGTGTATTTATTATAAGAGTGTATACTATTTATAATTCATCCAGTTCAATTTGAAATCTGACAATAAATATTGTTTAGATATTATTCAATTTCTATATTTGAAATGACAGCCAGTTGTTGACTACGTACAGCTGTTAATACAACTGTTGGCTACTTCAATATATATGGCATATAAATCATAAAGCGCAAGTTAGACATTACTGTGATGTCCCTTACCTTTGCATGAGGAACTTCTCTCTAACTGGACCTTGCTGAATTTCAATTGAATACCCCTGGTCTAGATGGATGACACAGAGACACAAAATGACTAGATAAATGACTACAAAGAGACTGAAAATGACAAAAAAGAGACAATATTACGTCAATGTGTATCTTTCAGTCTAGGTGTCTTGGCCCTGTATATAAGGGGTTAGGGTGGGCCAGGCTTACATGTCTGGGCCAAGGCCCATTGTCTCATAATCTGTCCATGGCTGGACTGATTTCCTCCACTTTCCACAGAACTAGCGAGACGCTTGATACATCACTGAAAGGGAAGTATTTGGTAACTGTAAGTGCAACTGACTTCGGCGACCTCTCCACCAGCACTGTACTGGAGGTGAGTGACTTCCAATCATTAAAAACACCAGACGGACAGTACGACTTCAGCCGGAGTTAATACTTCTGTTCTTATTATTTTGCAGATTTTTGCAATTGATGAATCGTATAAAGTGGAACTTGCATTTACAAAACCCCAAGCCATCATTGAAGAAACCCTCGACGAAATCCAAAGGTACATTTCTCCACGCTATACTAAAAAAGGAACATTTTAATCTGATGACACTGAATTGAAGAATTTCTCAATGTTTTATTTAGTTGACACTTACATCTGTCATGTTTTTCATCGGGCACTTGGTATTTTCTGTGATCTCTGAATTTCCAGAGCTCTTATTTCTGCAACCAAGACTGCAGTTGAAATTGCTTCCATCAGGTCTGACACTGCTGAAGCATCCAGGCAAGCTCTCTATTCTCGTCACCTCCAAACCTGAAGCACCGTACAGAAAAATAAATGATGCAGTCTGTGAACACAGACAAAGATAACCAATTACTGGCTGGTGCCAACAGGAACTCAAATAATCTTCAACTCTTTACTTGAATGCATATACTGTTGTCCACTAGGTGGCGCCAGTGTCCGTGTAAACAACCATATTGTTGAGGACAAGCGATTTGCTGATAATTGTTGTTGATATTGAAAGATGATTTTGACTTAAAATTTAAAACAGCTGAAATTGTTCATTTAGGTTCATTATTTTAAGTGTGTAAGTAGTGGGTTGTATCTTTCTCTCAGGGTTTCAGGTAACACTATCATAGTGGCATATTTCGTCTACTCCAACGGGACTGCTCTTACCTCTAATGAAGTGGAAAAGATGATCTCCAATCCTCAACACTCTCTTGAACTCATAGAGCTTGGCCTTGCGGACATTGTGAGTATGAGCAGTTTTTTATGAGCAGAGTCATGTTATAATTTCTTCAACTTAATTAAAGCAGCATCACCTGCCCCTTGTTAATTGCGGGAGTAGATTTCCATAGCTTCCTCTCCCGTTGCTGTTGATGCATAACTTTCCACTGTACTGGAAGATATTTCCCTTTTATACGTGAGTCCCTGAAAAAGAAATCATAGCAAGAAAAACTTCCGTACCACTAATGTTAACTGCAGCAGTTTTATTGCCTTGTTGAATCTGATTTACAACGCAGAGGAGACAAACTTCCATATGGCAAGTCAATTCAAAATATTTGATTGTCGTAAATGTCTACAATATTAATCAAAACTACAACATATTGAGCCTCATTGGAAGCTAACATGATTGACAATTTGTTTAAAGTATGCTCGATACTCATACATTAATTGTGCCTGAGAAACACATTACATTAGTTTTATTATCACAGTACAGTCTTATCATTGTACTTTAAGTCATGTCTGAGATTTGTTTCACCTAACCAACCCGATTTTGGGGTTGAATACCGACATAATCACTACAATTTTATTAATCATTACTATAATGAACTATATTTTACTATAATGTACAAATAATAATAATCAGAATTTTAAGATCGAGGAGTTTATTGCAGAATAGCAAGATGTCAGGGAACTGAGAGATTTCACGTTTGTTTCATTACAGTATATGTTTTTTTTTGTTTTACTTACATTTAATTTCTAAATGAATGTGTCAAAAGTGTTAAATGAAACCTCATAGGTCCACAGACATGAATACATTAAAGAGAGTTCTTACGTGTATTTCAGGGGAAGGCTCCTGTGATCGAAGCAGACACTGAACCTTTGAGGTACATCTTGATTGGGATGGTGGCCGGCCTCGTCATCGTGATGTCTATCCTCATCACTTCACTGATGTGCACTCGCAGAAAGTAAGAAAAGAGATTTGGAATAAATTTAGGGATAGGATTGGACGGGACAGTTAACTACGAACCACAGTTTATCCCAGTGAAGTTTCTTAAGTACCATTTATCTAAAAACATCTTTGAGAGGTACTTTGTCCGTTCACAAATCAACTCACTTCACACTACAGCTACAGGAGGAAGCTGAAGTCCGCTAAAGCCATGAACTCTGCAGCCATGGTGACTTCTGACAACCAGAAAAGTGGTCCTGTGGTGCCTGGAACCAACAAGTACACCATGGAGGGGTGAGGAGACAAGAGTGTTAGCGAGATATGAATGAATAAATGACTTGAACTATGACACGTGTTTGTCTTCATATATATATATATATATGTATGTATGTATGTATGTATGTATATGTATGTATGTATATATATGTATATGTGTCTATATATACATACATACATACATATATATATATATGTATATATATATACATATATATATGTATGTGTGTATATATATATGTATATATATATATATATATATATATATATATATATATATATATATATATATGTATATATATATATATATATATATATATATATATATATATATATATATATGTATATATATGTGTATATATATATATATATATATATATATATATATGTGTATATATATGTATATATGCATGTAAATGTATATATATATGTATATGTGTACATAATACTACATATATATATACATATATATATATATATATATATATATATATATATATATATATATATATATATATATATATATGTGTATATGTGATATGTGTATATATGTATATATATATATATATATATACATATACATATATATATATATATATGTCTTTATTAATCAACAGGGCTAATCCTGTTCTCAACCTCAACATCGACACAGCCATGAGCCTGGACATGGACGAGGACAGCTCAGATGTGGATAAAGTCAGGTAAAGAAAACCTCTCTGTGACTGTCTCCTCCATCTGTTGATAGCAGTTATTTGCTCGATCACAAGGTGGTGGCTCACAGTGACACTCGACCTCACGCTCCACTCTGGAGCCGTGCTGGTTGATGAACTGGGAATGTTTCCATCTGAAGATTTTGTCACAGCGTGCTCACGACAGCACGGTGTGATGGAGGACTGGCTTTCCAACGTTGGCGTGTGACTGTTATTTACATCAAAAACCTTAACATGGATTGGAGGGGGTAAAAAAAACTCTCTCCGTGAAATTGTGAGTTGTGCATATAGAGATAACTTTGATCCCTTTTTGTTTTTCCACAACAGCCTCAACTCCCTGGACTCCAGTGGTTATATTATCATTCAGGAAAAAAACCTTTCCATGGTGAGTTTGTGTTTTAAAGTCCCATCTACATTTGCATTAATTAGAATACGGTCTAATTTCAAAACTTGTCTGCTCCTCATTAGAATATGATCCAGGAGGAGGAGGAGGAGGAGGAGGATGACAGCAGGCCACGGGAGTACATCGAGCCTCTGGGTGCAGCCCTGGCCCAGCGGGGCCAAAAGAAAGGCCCCGACAATCCTCGCATTGGTTTTAGTAACCCTGCATTCAGCACTACTGACCTGTGATGGATATATTGAAGGGAGAGACACTGACCCGCAGCCTCAGATGGACATCATGTTGCTTCTCTGTAATCAGTCAAGCACATTGATGGTGTTGGATGAAGTCTTTGTGTCTCCAAGAAGCCTTCTGTTGTGACCAATGAGTTTTTTTATATTTTGCACAAGCTCATGGCACCAAGTGATGAATTTGCTTTGTTAAAACATTTAATTCAAGGAATAACAGTTAGGGAAACCAAAATTGGAGATGTTAATCTGTGAAAACAATATAATGATACCACATAGTGTGTCGATATTGTGAAAGTTGGTTTGGTTATTTCATCGACTGTTTTGTTTGTCAAACAGTTGAAGGAATAGGTTGAGATTTTGGTAAATATGCTCATTCTCCAGCTGGCCTGGCTCTGTTTAAAAGCAGCCTTACAGACCCTCAGACGCTCAGCTGGCTGTCCCCCCTGTTTCCAGTCTTAAGGCTAAAGTTGGCTAAATGCCTGCTGGCTGTGGCTTCACATTTAGAGCAACGACACAAGAGTATAAACCGTCTCTCGCAAATGAGCATATTTCACCAAATGTCAAACTCTTCTTTTAAAAGTCTCCTCACATAATTGTAGTTAGACAGTGAAAAATTGGACAAAAAGCAAAGGGAAAGCAAACAAAAGAATTGCTTGTTGCACATGTGAATCACTTTATTTTTTGTTAAAATGTTAAGCGGCGGCTTAAAAATGATTGGTTTGCTTTGAAATAAACTGTATTATACGTTATGTCAACACACACTGTTCATTTTTGTTGCAGCTGATGCTACCAGAAAGACATTCCAAAAATAGTACAATATTGCTCAATGTCAATGCGTGAAATAATTCCTTTTTTATGACTGCACATCAACCAGAAGGCTTAACCTTATGCCTGTTTAATGTGCCAATGTTTGCTTTGAGTTTGAGATTCTCATGCTGAAATAAAACCTCATGCAATGTGGCTTTGTGACTTCCTACAAGCACTGGATAGAAAAGATTATTTTACTGTTTCCTGACATCTAAATGAATGTAACGTAAGTGCAATCTGAATAAAATCAATTTCGCCAAATGTGGATTTGATCCCACTTTTATGAATTTAACGTATGAACACCAACATCACTGACACTGTAACAACCTCTGAATTAAAGCACATTAAATAACTAAATCACTAATCATGGCATTATAATACATTATGTCAAGTCAGTAAGTAATGACTAAAAATACCCTCATATCAGCTGTCGATTGTACTCGTCATTTGTACATGTTTATACTTTTCACAATACAATTAAGTCAAAATTATGCCAAATCTAAAAGCAGAATATAAGACATACAAAAAGCCTGCACTAATGGTAGGGACTCATCACACAGACATCAAAGCAACATTTAGATCCATCTCAACGTCCATACATTTGCAACAAAATGACCCCCCGGTTGCAACGACTGACCACGCGTTCATAAATTACAATCAAAAACTATCACTGTCACAATCATCTCTCTCAGTCGAAGCTGTGTTAAGCTTGTGAGCAACCAGGGGAAGGATTGCCATGGCTTAATATTGTCTGAGGTGCATTTAAAAAAGCAGCAACAGCTAAAAATGACTCAGTGGACAGTCGAGTGGTCTGATTGAAAAACATCAAAGGAGAAGAGCTATCGAAGGCATTGATAAAACTCTCTTTTTTCAAATGATGAAAACATGGAAATCCAAGAAAAAAAAAAGAAAATCACATCTTGTTTGGCTGATTCTCAATGCTCCATGACTGAAGTTTTACGTTCAATGCTTTTGTGCTTTTTTTGTCTCGTGCGAGGAGGTGATCTGCTTCTCACACATTCAAGACAACGTCACGTTTGTTTTTATCGCACAGCTTTTTTCTCCCTCTAAAAGCAGATGTTGTTTTCTCCACAGGATTCCCGTGTCACTCAGCACTGTGAGATCTGGAACAACAGTGTGGCTGCTGCATGTTCTCCATCAGCTGACGGAAAGGGTTTCTTCTGCGTCGGCTCGCCTCTCCATCACGCTCTCCCCTTTTCCCTGGACGGCCTTTACCCGACCCCGAACCAGAACCAGAACCAGAACCAGAGCCAGAACCAGAGCCAGATCCTGAGCCCCCCTGCATAGACTCTGGAGAGAGGGGCACGGCTGAGGGGTTGAGCGGAGGAGGGGGAGGCATTGAGGGCTTCTGCTTCTTCACCTGTTTCTCCAGGTGTTTCTGGATGGCTGAGCCCAGCACAGCCACTTCCACCACCGCCCCGTACACCTCCCACGTCATCCCCTTTTCATCCCAGCTCACCTCCTGCACCGGCTCCTCCAATTTCTCCTTACAACTTGTTTCCTCCTTTGTGTCCTCTTCAGCTGCTTCCACCTTTTTCTCTTCAGTTACTTTCTCCTCCTCTTTCTCCTCCACCACCTGCTCCTTTCTATCTTCTTCCTCCTCCACTATCTTCTCCTCTGTGCCTGCATCCTTCCTGATCTCGGGAAAAGCTGTGATGGTGGGCGTTCTCGGGGTCATGGGTGCCGTAGCGATGGACCGAAACTCCACCTGCTGACCCACCTGCAGCTCAGCATCTTTAGTATCTGTGCCTACACCTCCACATCTCCCCAAAGAGCTGGGAAAGTAGAAGGCTTGGCCGCCCTCGGGTGGGGTCATGGGGCTGGTAGCTGCAGACTGACACTGCACCACCTCCAGGCTCACCTGTGTGCGGATGCTGTGACAGCCGAAGGGAGCTGGCGATTCGGGGACAGGAGGTTTTGTCACTTCTCTCAACTCACCACCTGCACCTTTGTTTTCTTTCCCTTCTGAATTCACACCTGTTTTTGCTTTGTTGCAAGCAGAAACAGAAGGTTCCTCTGTGTTGCTTTGTGGAGGGTTTGTGATTGAGATGCCCTGTACATCAGAGGCGACAGTTTCTGTGGAGATATTCTCCTTTCCATCCGAACTCTTTGCATCATTGTTGTTCTCTGTTAATTCCTCATATTCATCGATTTTGACCATCTCTGTCTCAAGGGTATAAAAAGATGACTCAGCCTTCTCCCCCTCTTCCTCTTCATTGTTGCCATAGTGGGTTACCAGGATTGTAATGTCTTGATCCATACTTCCCATCCTCCTCTGTTGCTTACACTGCTGATTACTATCCTCCAGAGTTACTTGTGAAACTGTTAAGCCGGCAGCATTGCATGAGCTCTCTGGAGATGCATTTGAGCTCAAGCACTCACTTTGCTCCTTTGACGTGGTAGTCTCTTCTTGACTTTCTGTCTTCTCTTGTTGGCCACGCTCCCTCTGCACCTCACTCTTTTTTACTTCAGCCTGCTTCTGCACCGTCTCTCTCCCGATAAGCTCCGGGAAAGCCGTGGTCGAGGGCGTCTTTGGTGTCATGGGAGATGTGGCCACAGAGCAGAACTCCACCTGCCGACCGACCTGTAGCTCAGCGTCTTTAGTGTCAGCACCCACAGCTCCGGACTTCCCAAAAGAGCTGGGGAAGAAGAAGGAATGGCCACCCTCGGGAGGCGTCATGGGGCTGGTGGCTGCAGAGCAACACTGGACCACCTCCAGGCTGACCTGTGTGCGCATGTGGTGCTGGCCGGAAGGAGCCGGAGAACGTGGGTCTGAGGGACCTAGGGGGGCTGGCACAGGCACCAATATATTTTCAATGTCTTCCCCTTTTTCTCTGTCACGACATGGGCTTTTATCCTTAGTCGTTTCCCCCTGAGTTTCTCCGTCTCCATCACTGAGGGACTTATTAGAGACTGTCGTGTTGTTATGTGCTGCTGCTGTTTCATCATCTTCAGGCTGTTGTGTCAGAAGGATGGCTTCAGTCTGCGTAGAGTCTTTACCACAACCCTCTCCTGAAAGCGCTTGATCTTTGGATTTTCCATTCTGGTCTGTCTCTTGAAGGTAGCTGGCATTCGTGTGAAGTTTTGGCTGAGGAGCTGTTGACTCTTGATTTGGGTTTATCTGAGGTCCTTCAGGCTCAGCGCTGCCATATGAGCCGCCTGGATGCTCTCCATCATCTGTCTTCTCACACGGCTTGTTGTCCTCTCGGAGACCTCTCATCTCGTCCTTCAGACTTCCCATTTTGCCTCTGCATTAAAGTTGTTGAAGTACCTGCAGGGCAAAACACAGCACTGACACACTGTGCAAATTGTAATCAGTAACTATAACAACAAGAGTGAAGCATAGAATGTGATAAACAATATTCTGTCATACGATATCGATGTCAGGAATGCAAACACTGACATGTAACCAAGTTACATAATTGCTACTATTATTATTATTATTCACATGCTTATTTTGTATTATAGGACACTGTAATACCTGGGATATTTGCTATTATTAAACACAAGATTCGACTGCATTTTAAACTACAGATTTCTTTTTTACATTTTACTGTTAGATCATATATCAGATTGCACCTTTTTACCCTAAAGATTTATCCACACAGTTCATATTCAAGTCCTGTTTTGATCCAAAATCAAATCAAAGCAAATACATGCACAGGACCCCAACGCATTTGTAAAATATTAACTATGAAAACAAACAGGATAAAACAAATTGCAGGAAATCATGAGTAACAGACATACCTCAGCAGTCCAAGTCAGACTGAAGTCTCTCCATAACTCACACTCACATTTGGGTCAAACATTGCAAAAAATCACCGTTGATCGAGAGCCGCATCTGTCTGTATATCTCCCCTGTTGATTGATAGTGATAGCAGTGGCTACAGGTCTGTCTCTAGAAGAATCTATCTTAGGCAATCCTCGCTCTTTAAGCTGTGGCTGTGTCTATTGAAAAGCTTCACATTTTCCAGTTTCCCTGGAAACCACGGTCGGGTTCTGGCAGCGAGTGGTAATGTAATGACAAAATCTCTCTTCGGCTCTCTAATCATCAGTAAATCATAGTAATTAACCACAGGTTTTCATAGCAACACAATGGCAAACTTTGTGCTGAGAGATAAACCTGTGAATTAGTCAACTGGCTTTGGGGGAGGCAAAATCTTTAGATAAAAGCTTTCATGTTACTACAGATGATCGGTGTGAGGGCTTCGAGAGGGAGGGGGAAGTATGCAAAAGACAGGAGAAGGGTTTGCTCTTCTTAATCCTGGATTTTTACCTTAGGTGAGACAACAATCTGTGTGAGTGAAGGGCACATTTGTTTGACCAATCTCAGTGTTAAGAAGGCACAATCGTAATAAAAAGAAGGCTGAAGAGATCAAAAAGGCACTTCCTGTAAACCACAACCAGTTGACATTTGTGGAGGCGATCTACACAGGCTTATTAGACGACAAGAAAAGCAACGCACACTCTGGTGCAGGGAATTCGTGAAACATTAGTAAATGTGAGTGTTCTGCTGCAACAGTGAAAGCACATGAAAGACAGCGGGGGATATCAGCTGAAGGAGCTTGGGGGAAGAAGAGCTGCGCCTCCCACACAAACACACTCTTGTAAACCATCGCGTCTTTCCTACTCGTCCTCCTTCCAACCTCTCCACTTTGCTAGACGCATTTCTCGAGAGCCTCAATAATTATCTTTGCTCGCGAGTAACTGTGTGGAGCTGACGATGTTTACATTTCTCTCATTTTTAGGAATCTTCCCTTTTTTGATTTTACTGTAACGGTGGGCTGCAGCTTGCCCAGAACACCATGTACTGGCAGAAGTAGTCTCAGCATTAATTCAAAGGTCTCCACCAATCCCTGGCCGCCACAGAGTGCTGTTGCCTAGCAACCATCGTAGTGTGATGCAGGGAGGTGTGCTGCTGAGGGCCAAGGTAGACAGCACTGATCATATTCTCATCAGGAGCCATCCGTCTGCCAAAGGCCATCTTTTCAGCAACGTGTTGGTAATAATGACGGTGTTGATTTGTTAGTGAATGAAACAACAGGATGCAACGCACACAGAGCGCCTCTGCAGCTACAAACAGTGTTACCTCTACGGAGTGTGGCAGGATATCACATTTTAAAAACCTGACAAACGCGTTGGTATCTTGTTTTTATTTCTCAAAATAGTCACATGAAATGAAATCAATAATAAAGCAAGAAACACACATGGAAAAAGGTGAGAGGAAAATAAGAAATAAAAAGACAGTTAATAAAGATTTCTTTTGGAATGTTAGCTGTGTTTTTTCAGGTTTTCTGATGCCAACATACTTCCATTGAAACATTATCACTCGTCTAAAATGGATGATGAGACAAGTTGGCTCCAGTGTTTCGGCTAAAACCGTTTCCATTTTTTTCAGGGATCATTTGGTCTCCAATTTCTGTCCAAACTCCTTGATGGTGTCTGTGGCCTTGTCCGCAGCTTTTCCTATGGCTGACTGAGTCTGTCTGCCAGCTTCTTGAGCAGCTACAAAGAGTCACAGTGAAGCAGAGGAGAAATGTTCAGGACGTTAAGCAACAAATCATCACTATTAGGCTGAAGACATTGTTGTGCAGAGTTTGATTGAGACGATCAAACTTTTGTTACCATCTTACATGAGTGATAAGCATATATTTATGTCGATGTAAAGAGCTTGTATTGAATACATTTCGTTAATCGTTCTATTCCCGTTACGCTTTGAGAATTTGTTTCTTCAATCAAGCTAAATATGAGTGAATTTGTATTTCTTTAGTCCTGTATTACAAACAGGGTTGTCAAATTAATAGCTCCTATTAGGAGCTCAGCTTTCATCAACCATTGAACTTTTAATTTAACGTTTTTTTTTTTAATCCTCTGACAGCTTGGCAATGCACTCTAACACCGGTCTGCTCAGAGTAATATAACCCACTTGACCATCATAATGCTTCAAGGACAAAGGGGTGTGCACTTTACCTGTGTTGGCTGTTTCTTTGGAGGAGTCTGCCACCTGCTGCACAGCTTCTTGAGCTGCCTGCACTGGAAGACACATGACAGGGACTTACAGTGACTGACCGGCTTTTAAACTCTTCCACAAACTTTGACCATCTCAGTCGTTTACATGTGAAAGACAATTTTAAACGTTTGTGAAAAATAAAAAAGATTTATTGGAATGTTTTATCTAATCAAGTTGGTCTTTTTCAACCAAGAAAGACAAACCGTTGTGGGAAGATATGCCTTCACCAGACCTTACATTGGCCCCGTGTCATCTCGCAGCTGTTGTTCTACCTGCAGTATCTGTGACTCCCTTCGCTGCCGAGTGGCTCGAGCCTTTCAGGCTCTCGAAGGACTTCTTGAACGAGGCCATGGCTCCTGTCTTTGCCCTTGCAGCGTCCACACATCCGTCTGAGCCGACAGTGGCAGGAGAGGCTTTATACCCTCGGTTTGAGCCCAACACCACCAAGCCTGCACGTTCCAGCTGGATTAATCCAAACAAAACCCGCCCAAAGAGGCCAGATCAGACTGGCATCCCAACTATGGCAGCGTCCTGCCAAGGGCCAGAGCCCGCTCAGCAGATTTTACACATCCTGTAATCAAATCCCCAGACAAGAGTGAGCAGAAAAGGGAAACACGTGAGGGCGATATTAAATAGATAGACCAACAGGCAGAACAAATAAAACAGAATTGGTTACAAGAGGTTTAAAATCTAATGAGTGATCAATGCCAAAAGTGAGTTTAAACATTATCAAACAACAATACCAAGTGGTTTCTTTTTTTAATCTTTATTTACAGAGGAATGTATGTCTGGCTTAACACATAAACCTTTATATTGACAAGTCCTGCAATTGAAAGCACATATTGATATGACAACCATTATGATTTCAAGACATAATATATTGACTTTAACTTGTTAAAATCTTCAGTACACACAAACACACGCACACACAAACATACTCTGTCAATTTCAGAGATTACAGATTTACTGGAATGATTTCACGAGCAAATATAAAGATACAATGTAAAAAACTCTTACTTCAAAAAAGTTCAAAGAAATTTCCAAAGAAATGCAAAAAGAAAAAGAAATAACCCACAAACAGGCATTGTCGACACTTAGGAGGATATTATTGTTTTCATATCTGCTTGCACCGGACATATTCATTTTTTCCACTCCCAATGTCTCATTGGAAGATGACGAACATCTATTGCACATTTCTAAATACAGATACACACAGGTACAAAGTCACAAGCCCTGGCTCTGGTCTCATTTCATTGGGAGGGAGTCAAGGAAATGAGACAGAGAGGACAAATCCTACGTCTCAATAATTACCTACACCCAACACATTACATTAATAACATGACATTTACAATATATAATAATAAAAGATTTGTCTTGAAGGAAGAACATTTTTCAGTGGGAATGCTTGTCTTTTTTGTTGATTTTTTTGCAACGGGGGTATAATAGTGATAGTTTCAGCATTTGTCCTTTTTATTGTTAGAAATATTATTGTGCTGCTGGTTGGTTGGTGGCTTTGATTGGTGCTTTTACGCTTCTGGCTCGTAGTCCTGGCTCTGCTGGGACAAGAAGAACCGATTTTTATGAGACAGGTAGGTCAAAATCCATAGCACAGAGAAGCTCCAGGGTTACATTTAACAGTAACACTTTGATTAAGACTTAATCACATGAAATACGACTTAAATCAATTTAAGAAGAATACATATGACAGAGGGCTTATGGTAACACATTATTGCGGTCTGCTGAAGGTAATGATGTCACTCGATCACAACTGTAAACTCATCTGCTGGTCTCTCTCTCTTCAGCCTGCAGAGGGCAGCAAAATCCTACACAAGCTTGGAGGACATGTCGTGAGCACATTCCCAGCACCCTTTTAACCCTGCACAAGCCTCCTAATAAAAAAAACAACAACCCAAAATACAATACAGCCTAACCCTAACCGGGAATATGCAATAGTCTTAGGACATCTAATGTGTTCAGAAAACCAAGAGTGATACTGGATGAGATGGGTTTCTATGTGAAAATCCTCCCTAAGAGGGTTTGGTTCACTCTAGCGCTCAGGCTCCATATTCACAGCACTGCAGGGAGACCCTGACATTACCCACAATGCACAGAGGCAGAGAGCGTCATCACCACACCCATTCAGACAGAGCTCACATATCGCTGGTGTAGCAAAGGATGGGGGAGGGGAAGCGATGCGGAGGAGAGGAGTAGGAGAGGGAGATGGAGGAGGACATGGATGACACCAGCTACTGCCTCTGAGAAATTCACTTTTAATTTGCATCTCAGGGAATATCTCGGTTTTATACCTTTAACTTATGAATGCAATAATCCACAAAGAAAAATAAAATAAAATCCAACGGCATTGAATAAATTGAACATCATTAGCTAAATTAAATCTTCCTCCAACTGAAGCTGATTCTGAATATTTTAATATTCTCTGAGAATATAATAGTTTTCTGGCTAAAAACATAGCTGATGCAGAACTTTATATCATTATATATATTAGTGAAATGATCTTTTCCACATTATATACATTGTGTGATATTTTTATTTACTCTTAGCTATTTCAAATCTCGTTTTCAAAGCAATTGGTTCTGCAGAGTTTGTCTCGCCCCTGACAGCCAAATTCCAAAAATAACCATCGGTGTCAGACTCCCATCCTACACACACACACACACACACACACACACACACACATATCGACACACACACATATCGACACACACACGTACACACTGGCACACCCCCAACGCTCAATGTAGGTAGGTGGTGCTATATTCACTGTACTCGCTATGTGGCAACTGGCCTGTTAAGCCCTCTGTTTTCATTTCCAGAAAAAAGAAGAATTACCTCAGCGTGAACTGTGATGTTTGTGTTGGACAGAAGTGGGGGGGACAAGTGTGAAGTGCTATTGAAATGCAATACAACTAAAATGTGTAATAATGCAGAGCTGGTGAATATTGATGAGCCTCCATCTATAGACTGCAGTCTATAACTTTACAGTTTCTTACAGGCTTTTTGTAAAACATAAAAAAAAAGCTATTTACAATGAAATCTTACTTCAACACAGATACATGAGGTGTACATGTATACATGTATGTGCTTTGTGTCGTGGAGGCTGATTACCTGCTGGGACTCATCATATGTCTCCCCTTCGGGCTGCAGCATTGCCTCTCCCTGGCCCTCCATGGCCTCCTGCCCGTATTCCTCAGGCTGCAGAGACAGTAAGACGGAGACGATGAGGATATAACAGATCTAAATTAACAAAAGCAACTAAACATATTTCAAGTTACTACATATTTGTAGTACATCACTATTACATTTGAGTCACAGTGCTCAGCATCAGTAAGTCGATCCCCCAAGAAGCTGGTTTCACAAACACTTACCGCTTTTCTGAATCCCAGAATTGCTCAAGACTCTCGAAGACACTCGCATGACTGCACGATGCAAAAAAATATTTCTTAACATTGGAGAAACCAGCAAGACAACGGTAGATTTAAAAAAAAATTATACAAACGAAAAACCCAGGCCAGTGTTGCCAACACGTTTCTAATGATAGTAGCTAGCAGTACTGTGTGTATATCTAGCAAAAAAGTTGCAAAGTCCGCAACACAATCCATTGGATTAGGAAACAGTCACAGTAGTTTTACTTACAGGTGTCAGAATATTCTGTCATCCAGAAATAAAAAAATAAAAATCTATTTCTTTGATTGGCTGGATCAAAATCCAATTATCGTTTCTTTATGTAAAACTGAATATGACGTGTGCTTCCGTGAGCTAGTACCAACCAATGTCAACCGATAATATCATTCTTTTGCAGGAGCTAAAGACGCATCATTGTCATTGTAAGCATGTTAGAATGTGAATGACATTGACGTTTAGCTCAGACACACCCTGCTGTACCCAAGTACTGTCTCATAGAGCTGCTAGCATGAGTGTAGACTCTTAGCCACGTCCGCTACGTTGTTCAGAAAATCGGTTGCCTAGTTCTAAGACTCGGATGTAATGGTAAAAAAATTGGGGCAAGAAAAGACTACAATGGATGACACCTGTCTCTCAGTACTTCTCAAAAGGGAATTGTGCATTTATAGGGGACTATTTTCAGCTGTGGACTGATTTAAAATAAACTGTAGTGGCCTGTGTTCATTTAGAATAAAGGAACATGTCACCAAATGCAACGATGTGGCTCAATTGGGTGATTTTAATAATTGTTGGACAACAATGGAGGCACAGAGGAGTAAGAAATTGGATAAAAAGACATGCTTGTTAGTATGGTAAATGCATTGTTGGTTTTCATTGACAATAAGAAAAACACAGAATACCACCAGTCTTATCTTTGTCTATTTGAAGTCACGCTGATATTGATTGATACCTTGACACTGTGAGGCTCTCCTTCTGAGAGCTTTCTGATGCAGACAGTGCTCCATCTAAATGCACCTCCTACTTCGAGCCCTTAAAACAAAGCTAGTGGGTCAGCACACATGTATTTTTAAACTCAGGCACTAATCAACTCAATTAGGTCAGGGAAGATCAGACCATAATCCTCTGTACTGTATCAAGCTGGTGATAATACTGTAAGCCTATCGACATGATTAGGATGGCCTTAAATGCTGCACAATGGGAAACCACCATAAAGACACACCTAATCAGGCGGATCATTGGCTGAGAAAAAATGAACATGAAAAAGGGTGTTCCTGTGATTATAACAATGGAGAAAGATAAGCTTTATGTCTGATTGGTCACATTTGAATTCAGTCGAGACTCAAACACAAGGGATGGCTTAATGTTAAGACAATTTAGCATAAGTTTCTCTTAAAAATACTATTTAAATATTTTATTGTACGAATGGAACAGTAAGTGCAATTTTAAGCGCAGAATATAGTTACAGAGGGGATATACAGCCCAGCACGAGCTCGAGCTAAACAGTAGATCGGCACATGTGATAAGAATGCCAACAGTTTAACAATCTGTTGTCAGGGTGTTGGAATGAGTAGTTTTATCACTCAGATAGTGCCTCTGAGAAGCCTATTAGAGCAGGCTGTCAGATTTACTAGATTAGTGAGTCAGTGGAAGGAGTCCAACTCTGAGGGATGAAGGCTTCGGACAGCAAGAGGACCTCCCTGTCTCACTGACAGTCTGACAGGGAAAGACAAAATGTCAACGTGCTCGCAGCGCACGACCAGGTCGTTTACCAAGCGAAGAACAATCAATAGAATGCGTATCTCAAATTTTAAAGATTTGCTATAAGTAGATTTTTCCAAGTCACATCTGTTCCACCTCTGTGATCCAACTCTGTACAACCGTTTGAATTTAAGTTATATTTCATAGGCTGAAGGCAGCGCCGTGTGCATAGAATCCTCAAGCTTCCTTCAATAAAACAAGTGCAAAACAAAGCCTTAGCGCAGTTGCATTTTGTACTGTTTTAACTCTATCAAATTTGTCATCAACCAGCAGGTCACCCCTTTACATTTTGCAGCGTGAATGTTGAGGATTGCAGAATCATGCTGTGGACCCAGCGTAATTTAAGTACAGTAAACCTTTTCTAAAAAAAGAAATAAAATAAACGTGATCATGTTTCCTTTGGTAGCAGCAAATGTCTCTGCTGACAGCAGAGGAATAAAACAGATGCAGACCAGTAACTCTATGTTGAAGTGACACGCAAATTCATCAGCCCGTGTTCATCCCTGCTAAAATCTGGCTCTGCTACATCCACAGTCACATCCAGACTTTAATGAACACAACTTACAGCAAGTTGCCAACTGTAAGTGATTCTTGGAACGAAGGTTTTATCTGTCAGTTGTGCATGTGTGCACATCCATAAGTATGCTCAATCAAGAATAACAGTAAGCTGCTGTATAAAAAATGCATTTCATATACAAGGCAGTTTGCAGTCATTAAATTATACGCATGCTATTAAAAGGGAAATCCATCAGCTGCTGCTGCTTTAATTATTTTTCAAATCTTTTTGAAAACTGTATCTTATAAATCCCAAAGCTATATTGAAACTAAATATTCCAACTATTGATGAAGCAATAACTCAGTTAATTGAATAGTGGATCAACAGTTTGAGGGTGGGGAGATTTTTTTTAAATAAACTGCCAAACGTTCACTGGTTCCATTGACTTAAATGTGGGGATTTACTGTTTTCCACAGTCTTATATAATTGAAAAGGTGTTTTGGGCAATTTTTTAATATATGTAAATGTGGAAAAAAAACCTCCAGATTCTGGTTGTATATACCCAAAACTAATAAAAAAATGCAATGCTGACCATATATATATGTATACAATCACCTCTGATGTCATCTCACAATTAAGGGCCACTGATATCCTATAGGTGTGCGTGAACACTGCCATACTTTGTCTAATAACAGGAACATACTGAAGAAACTAGAACAGTGTGTGACACCTCACGGTGTGTGTGCTATCAGGGAGCTGATGGCGACTGTAACAGTGTACATACATTCATGTCAGCAGGGAATTCGTCCTTTTTCCCCAGGCCAGTGGCAGCAACCATATTCCCGACGGCTCCAGTGGTCTTCTCAGCCACTGCAGAGACACACACACACACACACACATACATTATCGTAACAGATTCAGCAGACAGATTAAAAGCATGCACATCATGTCTGGCCTCTTTTGTTTCTCAATTGAATATTGTACATAATGACCACTTACACTTGCCCTCTTCAACACACAAACCCTCCCCCATCACCATAATGAATTTGCCATTTCCCAGCCAGGAGTAAATGGCTGGTCACGGTATTGAAACTGAGCTTTTAACTGCATCACTAATGAAGTTTGCGTTTGACGAGCAAAGAGAAAACTCACCTGAGCCCACGCTGTCTTTGGCCTTGTTACCTGAATTAACAACAACAAAAGATTTGTTAGAAATGCTACTTCAAGTACCATTTGACATTTTGCCTTACACGACACTCGCCCAAAACTAACCACTAAAGCACTACTGCCATTCACTCAGAGTTTTAGGCTGCCTTGTAATTTGTTCAAATGCATCATTTCTGAGCACCTTGCTCTTTCACCACCTTGATAAGTCATCTACCTGACAGCATGATTCATGACACACTGATGCTACAGAGGCGTCCTGTTCATCACTGCTCACATGATACACTGTGAAATGTAACTAGCATGATTCTCTTTGAGCTGTCACTACCGACCAATCATTTTTCATACAACTGGTGCAATATCAATTTTGTTTTTTATTCACAGCTCCAGAGGTAATATAGAACAATCGTGGCTGCAGAACTTGGATTGCTTGGCACTTTTCTTGTGAGGAGTTATTAAACTTTGTGGCCGACTTAAGGCCAAAACCACCAATCAATTCTCTGACCTTTGGCAGATCTCATCCATCTACCCTTACTCCACCAAGCTATTTGGGCAATCTAACAGTGCCCACTGGTCCTGATCGCTCAAGCATTGTCATCTTCTCTACTGTGCAGCAGTCACATGCCTTATTGGTCCCCGAGGGCCTTTAAAAGCCCACTGAGGAGAGATGAAATGATGATGAAGTACAAAAGGCGAGTCTCAAAGCAAAACATACATCTGAGATGTGCCTCCATTTGAGCATCTGCTCTGGTGAAGTGCAGCTACCACACTGCATATTCAGTAATAAAACACATGATTTGATAATCATTTTTGAAAATCCATTCCAAGCTCATTAACTGTTGAAATTGAAATGAAAAATGAAAATATAAAAAGTGTTAACTTTTGCAAGAAAAGAAAATGGTTATAAAATACCAGATTAAGTCTATAGCTCTTGGGTGTGAAATATATTATATTTTTTGTCACATAAATATAGATCATATACATTAGCATCAAATAAATAATATATTTTAAACAGATTACTAAGAGTGTTATTATTTTGTAATGAAATTTTAGGCTGTCGCTATGGTTTAGCATTTGTTAGTAAGAGATATGCTGAGACTGCCGTAATCGGGTGCTTGTTGTTAATGCGTGATGAATGAGGCTGTTAGTTGTGACATTAAATGGTATCTAGTACAGCAGGGTTTTTCCTCATTTGTGCCTCTCCTTGCCTTACTCAGGCTGTCTGCTCAGCTCAGCTGGGTGGGCGGTCTGCAGCAGCTGTCAAAAGGTGGGCTCTAGGCCTATCAGATCACTCTCACCCCTCCTCCAAGAGGGGCCTTCAAGCGAATCATACGCAGCTTTCTAGGGCACCGCTATGCTCAACGAGCAGCACGCAGGAGCACAGCGATGCCACATGACATGGACATGCTCCTTTCCCTTTCTGTGTACCACCAGCAAAAGGCATGATGAGACGCAGCACGGAGAAGGCGTAAAATGAGCACGCACGTGTCTTGACTGCAGATTGACATGTTTGGTTCTGGCGATGAGTGACGGGGACACGGTTCTAAATATGAACGGGTTCCATCTAAATGCTGGCACATCAGACAACCTGTCTTGAAATACCCAACGTCACCGGTTGAATGGTATGGGCTGGTGACTGCAGAGCTACCAGCGGGAGTGTCACTGGAATTATGGGATCTCTGAGAACCGCTCAACAACTGAGAAAATAAATATCTGTAATGGCTGGCAGGTTCCAGGGCCCGTGACCAGCTCTGAGTCCCCTGACTCATCTGGTCCTCCTCCATTCACCCCTACCAGACCAACTGTAAGCTAACAAGCAGAGCTGGCCAATATGGAAGAATGTATTGATCACAAATTACATGGGGTTTGTCAGTATAGACATACAGCTTGTGAAATATATGAAATCACATTAAATACAATAAAACAAGAGATGATCATCAAACTTCATTTTGTGGTAAATGTCTTGAATTCTGCCAGAAAAAAAATGCAAAACATGATCTACTTCCAGCCTCTCAAGCATGAGAATGTTCTGCTTTTATTGATCTTATGTAACTGTAAACAGTAAGTCTTTGGGCTTTGGACTGTGGGTTGGACAAAACAAGCAGTCTAAGGAAATTGTGATGAGCCCTTTTCACCATTTTCTGACATTTTATAGACCAAATGATTTATCAAATAATGAAGAAAATAATATTCAGATGAATTGCTTATGAAAATTATAGTTAGTTGCAGCCCCAGACATATTAAAACCAAAATGTACAATAGTCGCTATCATTTTCTTCAACATTTGAATTCATTGAGCTTTGTATTAATTATTTACACAATAGAACTGGGTAACACTGGCTATCGTGATATTAAAATTCCATTATTTCATAATGATTTGACACCATTAAAGAATAACCCTAAATTATTGACCAGCAACACAGATAATTAAATTATGCATGGAACTACCTTAATAAGGGAAGCGTAAAGCTGGTTAACTGTGAAAGTTGGTGCTTTTCAATGTTTCATTATGAACACAAGATGATCAAAGATATTGAGACAATAATTTGTCAGTTTCTACTGTTCCTTTGCCCAGCTGCTTGCTAACCTTTATTCAGATGTCCATCCATGTGTTCATTTGAATAATGATCTAAAGCGAGTGAAATGGATTGGGCCAATAGTCTAAGGCACACATTTGGCAATTACACTTTGAACTCATGCAACAGAGGCACTGATCTGTGCAAAAAGCTGTAATGGTGTCCATTACAAATTAAACTGCACTGTAAAGGACAAAAGCAAAGGCCTTTAGTCTGTTTGTCTCCAGGAGGTGACCACGGGCTGAGACTGCTTTACAATCTGCTGTCGTCCAATGCACTGACATGTGGCAAGAGCTGCTCCCAGCATCCTGCGGCCCCACCCCCACCCCTGTTCCCATCTTCTGCCTGTAGCTCGGTCAAGTCAGACGAGGGGGCACGAGGACATTCAGAGCCTCGTATTACATCACACACACGTCAAAATAACTCCTTATCTGAGTGCATCATTTTCAAAACAACTTGTTAATACTAGGTAGTTTAATAATATATAGGGTAAAATGATTATTTAATATACTGCATCAGCCTGAATAAATAAAACCAAGATATTGATCAACTGTCAAGGCAGATTTATTTATTAAATTACTGCTGCCATAATAACTCTGAATTTTGAGGAATGCATTCAGTTACTTATCATGTCGTACACACTTCATACGTGTCATTTTAACTTACACCCCAAATTGAGTCTAATAAAAAAAACTACAGTTATTTTACAGGATGTTAGTGTATAATTCAACCATTTGTTTCAGGACATAATGGGGATGCTGCAGGACCTAAATTATAAAATATTCTCTCTGCCGCTTTGTCGCTGCTCATGCATACTGTATAGGAGGAACATTAGCAGTCTCAATGTACCTGTGGTCGCATGTAAAATAACCTGAAAACAGACGTGTGATCATCTTACCTACAAACATAACTCCTTCTTTAGTCTTTTCAGCTGCAACCGCAACTCCCTCCTTGGTCTTCTCGGCGGCCACAGCCATCCCTTCTTTCGCTTTAGACAAACCCTTCATAAACACATCCATCTTGGCCGAGTAACTGTGGAGAGATGGACCATATACCTGCTGTCAGTCACCATCACTGCTGTCACTGTGTGTACAAATCTTATCTATATGCATGTGTGGCATTTAATAGCTCATAATGATAACAACCAACTTTAAGTATATCATTTCTTTCTATTTCTACAAACCTCTATGACTGTGAGTCTATTATACGACCATACGTTACAGTGAAAAGAAGGCAGCACCGCCTCCTGTGGTAGATCCTGACAGCTGCACTCCAGCCATCAGGCTGTAGTAAAAACCCTCTGTTCACTCATGCATTCAACCCCCTTTGCACATCCTCGTCAAAAGCATGAAATATTCAACGGCAAAAAAAAGATTTCAATGAAATGGTTAATTGTGGAGGCGCTCATTAATTATTGCTCGCCTGTAATGATACTCTCAGTGGCAGCGGGATGGCAGCCAGGGCTGTGGCTGAGAAGAAGAAGAAGAAGAAGAGCAGGCCGTTTTGAGGGGACTGCACGTCAAATATATTGCCCGAAGGACATTTATTGCAAGAGCCACAAAACGTTGCTGGGGGAAGGGAAGCACGATCTACACCATCACATCCACACACGTTACGCTTTAAAGCTACGCTTGTGTGGATTGTGCGATCTGAGCTGGTCCGATCACACGCAGGGGAAACATTTAAATAAAACAGGCAACACCAACAGCTCCAATTATGTTATTGCATTTCGCACCAACCCGTTGGAGTCCCACCCTGGGTGTTGCAGGTCAGAGCTTTAATTGCCACATGCACATCTTTTCACGATGTCGACCACTTCTCACGTTTGCATCGGTGGCCAGACTGAATCTTTATCGTTTTCCATTATTTTCGCGACACAAACTGATAATAACACGTTACGAAAAGCAGGATAATAAACATTTAAAGGCATGTTGATCTGGAGCTCGGTCGTTTTAGGGCACGGTGCAAAACCAGTATCTTGCAATGACGACGCTCACATGCATGGTCCTCGAAATGGTAGTGACCTCTATACGCTGTAAAACTGTAATGCTAATGAAGGAAATGCATGGAAAGAAAAAGAGTCGTTACCTATTACAAATAGCCGTCGACTTGTCCCCTTATGATTCAGTCGCACAGTCGAGTCACACTATCGTCTGAATGGGAGATATTTTCAAATGATCACTAGGTGGGCCTTCCTCGGGCTGATCTCCACCAACAGGGACGGCCCCCTTCTCAGTGCGGCTCAGGCTATAACGTCCCCCCCACACCCCTCCTTCTCTCCACCATGGTTCCCTCCACTACTGATCACCCCGAGATGTCAACTTGCACAGCAAGGAAAGGGACTTCAACGGAGCCGCCTCATCTCATCTCGTCCCCTTTCTACCTTTTATATTGCAGAAGTTAGACCCGCTGTCCATCACGAAAAAGCATCTGTCTGTAAAGTGACTATATGGATATTATGTTATATTGACAGAATACGATTGTCATATAGTACAATACCATGCCATCTGGGTGGAATTATCACCCATTTGTCAACATTTGATGAAGTAAATAACAATGAAACAAACTTTTGTATTTAGACCTTGACCTACTTTTAATGTTTTCTTGTGGACTCCATTTTGGATTTAATTTTGCTACCGCCACCCCATATTGCACACAACTGGTACCATTTGTATTGCCTTTGATTGAGAAATGCCACCACCATCCTATATAAGTGTAATGTCATGTATTTATTTCAATCATTATTAACTGCCCCAGTTACCAATCGTCTTACAGAATAACTATAGACTCTAGTCAGGTGAAAAACGTTTAAAATCAATTATCCCACTTCTGTGTCAATACTGACATGCATAGAACAGATCGGGAGGGTGATACCATTTTGAGTAAGAAATGGGGGGGTTCAGTTATATATGTATATATATATATATATATATATATATATATATAATGTATTAGCCATATAGTATTATTTGATCTGTTATTCATTGAACTGTTTGTTATTCGGTTTATTTTTCATATAAATTAAAATAATTTCTTATCCTTGAATAATTCAACAATACCAAAAGGGTTATTTACTGTTTGTAGCCTATTTCCCACGCCGAGTATTAGTCCTTAACTGAAATTCAATGCCATGCGGTCACGAGTGTGTGCATTTAGGCCCACAGCGGACGTTTCTCGGCCAATAAGAGCAGAGGAGGACCTCAGATCGAATCATGGTTGAATATCGACCAGTCTATCAGGTTATGATGCTTTCTAGTGTAACACACTAGAACAGAACCAGAGAACACTAATAATCAATACATTGTGTTAATAATGCTGTTGCTGTACACTACGTTTCACTGAGTTGATTTGCAGCCTCGACGACCTACCCCCTATACGTTTTAACTCCCTGTCTGACGTAGATACAGTGACGCGGTCCTCATTGTAGTGGGCGAGTATTTACGAAATCTTTCTTCTTCCCTCAACTCCCCCTCCAGTTAGAGGGAAATCCCAGATAACTACCTCTCCTTGAATTTGCCCTGTCTCATCTGGTCTCAGCGAGCACGAGTAGGCCGGCTGTGGCCATTATGTGCCATGTCCTGTCTGACCACCGTTCTGTCCTACAAAGAAAATTGCAGTTTATCTGGACAACTATAACATTCACCTCCCATGTATTAGTTTTGCTGCGAGAGGATATCAACATTGAAGATGTGTTCTCACATGGCTTTGTGGGTTTGTAGAGCAACATAGAGTTAACAATCATCATGACCTTATTTTTTATCCTACCATCCATTACATAAGTGATTTGTGAATCGTATCTGTGCTTTATGCAGTAAGAAAATAGAAAGCTCCATCCTCAGCCAAGCGCTGTCCAGGGTCCTGAACTGAATTGTGTCTCTGTCCATAGTGCTGAATTGCTTCAGCTAAAAATAACACATCCCTGCAGGACAGGATGCAATTCCTAAGGGGCTATTAATGTCTTGCATCAACACACTTCAATAAACGTAACATGTGGTTAACCCGGTTGTCTTTTAAAGCTGCTTTCAACACAGAGGTACCGTAGATAAATTTAATATCTTGTTTTCCTCACTGACTATTTGAACTTGTTAGCTGCATCTGCCCTCTTGTGGTCTTTTGGGGGAATGACATGCCGAACATTTTGCATCTCCAGGAGCCTCTACTGAAATTGCACGTGAAATAAAATGCAAGAACTGTTCATGAGACCATATCATTATGTTCATTTAATAACAGAGACACCCTTTAATTGGTTGTTAGTAAACATGCAGCACCTCCATCTTAGCATCTTGTGTTAAAAATATTTAAAGCAGCCTTCCAAAATTCATCACATTAGTGAGAGCAACAACATTAATTTATACTAAACCCAATTTAGAAAATAAGTGGGTGGATGTATGCACTTACATTTTAATGTAAAGCAAATGTAACACAATATAATATATCTTTATTGTCAGGGTGGACATTTGTCTTCTGCTCACCAAACACAAGAAATAACAATATATAAAACAGATAAGAACAAGGTCACAAGGTTATTTTGTATTGTCATTGTACAACAGGGTTGCACAACAAAATACAGATTGTAGTCCCACTTTGATACACAAGAAAAACACAAAAAACTATATTATATATGGAGAGTGGTTGATGAGTTAAGGAGTCTCACAGCCAGAAGAAAGAAGCTGTTTGGAAATCTGGTACTACAGCAGCTGACACTTCTGCATCTCTTTCCAGATGGCAGCAGGGTGAACAGGGTGTGGCTAGGGTGGGTTTTGTCTTTTAATATCCCTTTAGCTCATCGCAGGCTCCTCTTCTCACCAATATCACTGATGCTCAGTCAATGGGTGCCAATGATGTTCTGGGCGGTTTTAATCACCCGCTGTAGAGTCCTCCTATCCTGTGCCGTGCACATCCCATACCGGTTTGTAATGTTTCCAGTCAGGATGCTTTCTTTTGCTCCTCTGCTAAAGTTGTCAATGACATGGCACAGGAATGTTGCCTTCTTAAGTTTCCTTAAGAAAAACAGTTGTTTATGAGCTTTCTTCACCAGGATGGAGATGTGTGAGGACCATGTCAGATTATTTGTGATGCTGATTCCCAGAAACGTAAAGCTGTTAACTTGCTCCACTTGAGCTCCATTGAGACAGGGGTCTGCATCTTCGCCTCCTTTAAAACAAAAAAAAAGTCAGCTCCTTGGTCTTACTGACGTTGAGCAGTAGGTTGTTCTCTGAGCACCCCTCTGGTTGTTGATTTCTTCTCTACAAGGAGTCTCATTGTTGTTTGTAATCCGGCCGATGACGGTGGTGTCATCTGCAAACTTCACACCAGAGTTCTCTTCATGTTTGGGGTCGCAGTCGTGGGTGTACAGTGTGAAAAGGATGGGGCTGAGCACACAGCCCTGGGGGGCTCCAGTGTTCAATAACTAGAGTGGAGGAGGTTTGGCTGCCAATATGAACTGCCTGGGGGGGGTGTTTTGTGAGAAAATCTAATAATCAGTTGCATAGTGAGGTACTCAGGCTCAGAGTGCTAAGTTGACCAATCCCTTTCATGGGGGAGATTGTGTTGAAGGCTGAGCTGAAATCAATACACAACATTCTGGTGTAGGTGTTTTTATTTTGAAGATAAGTGAGGGGAGAACAGTGGAAACAGCATACTGTGTGGATCTGTCGGCTCTGTATGCAAACTGGTGAAGGTCCAGGCCGGCTGCGATGTTGTTTTTGATCTGCTGGAGAACCAGTTTCTCAAAATACTTCATCAGAATGGGGCTGAGTGCCACAGGGCGATGGCCATTTAGATTGGACACTGCAGACTTTTTAGGTACAGGAATGATGGTGGCTATCTTGAAGCTGGTAAGAACAGTGATATGTTGAAAATATCAGTCATGTCATCAGCTAGCTGTTTGGCATGTTCTTAGTACATGGCCAGGGTTGTTATCAGGCCCAGTAACTTTACTCATATTCACTCTCATCAGGGTTTTTCTCACATCCGCTGTGGATACTGACAATGGCCGATCCTCCGGAGACAGTCTGGCAGACTTGACAGGTGACTCTTTGTTGAGGAGATCATAGCGAGCATTACAGGTGTTCAGCTCATCTGTGAACGTGGCCTCACACATGATGGGGGCGGTCCTGCTTTTATAGCCTGTGACATTTTGGATTGCTTGACACATATCTTTAGTGTTGTTGGTGTTGAGGTCTCTCCCGAGTCTCTCTTGATGCCTTCACTTTGCCTCCTTAATGCCAGCTTTCAGCCCTGCTTAGGCGATGCTGTATGCTTCCTTGTCACCTGATCAAAAGGCAGCTTTTTTGGCCATCTTGTATATCAGCTGTCCCTTCATCTGTCCGCACATGAGCAGTTTTTTTTATGATAGTTTAGACTGTTTGATTAGCTGGGCATTTGTAGGCAGAAGGAGCAGGGAATTATAATCTGATTGTCCAAACAGGGGCGGGGGAGGGCTTGGTATAGCTGCCAAGAATATTTGTGTAAACATGTTCCAGTGTATTGTATCCTCTGGTAGAAATGTGGACAGGCTGGTGGAATTTAGGTTAAACAGATCTGAGGTTTGTTTGATTAAAATCACCGGCAAAAATAAAAATACCATCCCGTTGTTTTTTCATATGTCTGCTGATTACCTCATACAATTCCTGAAGTGCATTTTCTGAATTTGCAACGGGAGCAATGTAAACAGCAACAAAAAAACATGGGTGAATTATTGGGCAGATAATATGGCCGGCAACTCAGCATTAAAGATTAGACATCAGGGATACATTATCAATGAACTTTGACTGCATTGAGCACAAAGTATCATTGATGTAAACCTCTTCATACCTTCCAACGATCTGTTATTTATAGCAGCTGTCTGCTATTAATATCAACGTTCTGTAAATCATAAAAACGGTCTGTTATCATAGCAACTATCTGTTATTCATGAACAGTTTGTGATTCATAGAAACAATCTATTATTCACAGCAGAGCTCTGTTATTAAAAGAAACGGTGTGCTAATCATAGCAACAGTTTGTTATTCATAGCAACTGTTGCTGTTGATAGCTACGATCTGTTGTCATAGCAAGGGTCTGCTATTCATAGCAACGGTCTGTTATTCATAGCAACTATCTTGTATTTATAGAAACGGTTTGTTATTCATAGAATTGCTCTGTGTTCATAGAAACAGTCTGTTATTAATAGCGACTGTCTGTTATTCATAGGAACGGTCTGTTATTCATTGAAACGATTTGTCATTTATAGAAACCGTCTAATATTCATAACAGCTGTCTGTTATTTATAGCAACTGTTGCTATTGAAAGCTACGATCTGTTGTCATAGCAAAGGTCTGCTTTTCATAGCAACGGTCTGTTAATCATAGCAACTATCTTCTAATCATAGAAACGGTTTGTCATTCATAGCATTGCTCTGTGTTCATCGAAACAGTCTGTTATTAATAGCGACGGTCTGTTATTTATTGAAACGATTTGTCATTCATAGCATTGCTCTGTGTTCATAGAAACAGTCTGTTATTAATAGCGACGGTCTGTTATTTATTGAAACGATTTGTCATTCATAGAAACCGTCTAATATTCATAACAGCTGTCTGTTATTCATAGCAACTGTCAGATATTCATAGCAACAGTTTGTTGTTAATTGAAACGGTCTTCTATTCAACGGTCTGTTATTCATAGCAATGGTTTGTTTTTCATAGCAACTGTCTGTTATTTATTGAAACGGTCTGTTATAGAAAGTGTTTATATATATATATAAAAAATCATTTATATATTTTTCAGGCTGTTCATCTACAGCTGATGAGCCCCACCTGAGGCTTGTGGGAGACACACCACCTGAACTTGGATGCTGGTCGCTCCACCCGGCTGGCTGCTCTTCTTTGTCTGACACTGCTGATTATGTTTTGTTTTTTTAAGTTATTTTTGGTATTCCTTAAATAAATGTATATTTATTACTTTTACACCTGTCTGGTCTCCCTTCATGTTGAAGCCTTTGAGCCGGGTTGTATCAATACATATATACACTCGCAGGTCACTTTATTAGGCACACTTGTTCAATTGCTTTGTTAACACAAAATAGCTAATTATCTAATCACATGGCAGCAACCCAATGCATTTAGGCATCTAGACGTGGTGAAGACGACTTGCTGAAGTTCAAACTGAGCATCAGAATGGGGAAGAAAGGGGATTTAAGTGACTTTGAACGTGGCATGGTTGTTGGTGCTGCTGAACTACTGGGATTTTCACGCACAACCATCTCTAGGGTTTACAGAGAATGTTACGAAAAAGAGAAAATATTTGGCGTAAACAACATGAAAGCATGGATCCATCATGCCTTCTACCAACGGTTCAGGCTGGTGGTGGTGGTGTAATGGTGTGGGGGATATTTTCTTGGCACACTTTGAGCCCCTTAGTACAAATTGAGCATTGTTTAAATGCCACGGCTGTTAGGTTGTAATAAAATAAAATGACTTACACTGTAAATAAGGAATGTCTATGTATAAATTACGATACTTGAAAAGGATAATTAATAAGGAATAGTGAGCCTTAAGGGAAAGAGTATGCGTGACATAGAAGAAGGCCACATTGAGTTTTCTAACTTAGACTTTCAGGTATGCATGGAATGAGAAGACGAAGGGGGATGGATACTCCAAGAGACAAAGAGCAATAAAAACGACTTCACTAAGAGGGGGGTTGTTTTGCTAAACTGTGTGAGGGGGAGTGTAGAACTGAGCCAATGAGAGGCGAAGATGCACATTTTCATTGAACTATATAATCGAATGTACTAGTCAGTTCTGAGTGTCTTAGGTCAATGAGCACAGACAGTTAACTCTCCAGGGGGCCTGTGGACTGCGAATTTGGCTTACGAACCCTCAGCTGAGAATTATGCACTGTATTACCAACTTTTATTAAATTGATTTTTATTATAACCAACTGAATCCAGAAATTCTCTTCCAAGTCCGCCCAAAGATTTTTAATATTCATAACACGGCCTACCTGAGTATTGCTGTATGACCACAGTGTACCATCTTCTGATGGCTTCTTCCAGCAGGATAATGCTCCATGTCACAAAGCTCAAATCATCTCAAACTGGTTTCTTGAACATGAAAATGTGTTCACTGTACTCCAATGGCCTCCACAGTCACCAGAT
This sequence comes from Ophiodon elongatus, assembly GCA_016806645.1. Taxonomy (NCBI): domain Eukaryota; kingdom Metazoa; phylum Chordata; class Actinopteri; order Perciformes; family Hexagrammidae; genus Ophiodon; species Ophiodon elongatus. Next base: position 368,340 of record JACSYO010000669.1, on the reverse strand, counting down.
CTCAATCCAATAGAGCACCTTTGGGATGTTGTGAAACGGGAGATTTGCATCATAAATGTGCGGCCGACAAATCTGCAGCAACTGTGTGATGCTGTCATGTCAATATGGACCAAAATATCTGAGGAATGTTTCCAAGCTACGAAGAATTAAGGCAGTTCTGAAGGCAAAAGGAGGTCCAAGCCGGTACTAGCAAGGTGTACCTAATAAAGAGGCCGGTGAGTGTATATATATATATATATATATATACATATATATATCCTGTCTCATCTGGTCTCAGCGAGCATGAGTAGGGAGGCTGTGGCCATTATGTGCCATCTCCTGCGAGGAAATAACCTGGTAAAGTATGACCACCGTTCTGTCCTACAAAGAAAATTGCAGTTTATCCACACTATAACATTCACCTCCCATATATTAGATTTTCTGCATGAGGATATAAACTGTGAATCTGTGTGAAACTGTGTTCTCACATGGCTTTGTGGGTTTGTAGAGCAACATAGAGTTAACAATCATCATGACCTTATTTTTCATCCTACCATCCATTACATAAGTGATCTGTGAGCTGAATCGTATCTGTGCTTTATGTAGTAAGAAAATAGAAAGCTCCATCCTCAGCCAAGCGCTGTCCAGGGTCCTGAACTGAAGTGTGTCTCTGTCCATAGTGCTGAATTGCTTCAGCTAAAAAGCACACATCCCTGCAGGACAGGATGCAATTCCTAAGGGGCTATTAATGTCTTGCATCAACACACTTTAATAAACGTATTTTTAACCCATGTGGTTAACCCGGTTGTCTTTTAAAGCTGCTTTCAACACAGAGGTACCGTAGATAAATATAGTCAGCTGTCAATAATATCTTGTTTTCCTCACTGACTGTTTGAACTTGTTAGCTGCATCTGCCCTCTTGTGGTCTTTTGGGGGAATGACATGCCAAACATTTTGCATCTCCAGGAGCCTTTACTGAAATTGCACGTGAAATAAAATGCAAGAGCTGTTCATGAGACCATATCATTATGTTCATATAATAACAACATTAATTTCAACAAACCCAATTCAGAGAAAATTTGTGGGTGGATGTTTGCACTTGCATTTTAATGTAAAGCAAATAAAATAGAACATATCTTTATTGTCAGGGTGGAAATGTGTCTTTTGTTCACCAAATACAAGAAATAACAACATAAAAAGCAGACAACTATAGTTAGCGAAACAAACACATAGATGTGGTCATATTACACGCTATAACAGTTCATATCATCATCCGTGGCTTAAATCTTCTCTGTCACATTTCTGAGTTACGAATATTGATGGCACTTTGGATGAAGGACTCTTAACTTTTAGTTGCCAGAGTACCTCTCTGAGCTCAAAAGCTCAAACTGGCTGAAGTGAGGAAGGAAACTATCTGCCAGGATACTCCACACTTTCTTCTTTGTCCTTTTTGTAAAAAGTTGAGTCAAGGGCTTTGGGGGATTTTCCAACTATTTCGCTTTCCATTGTCACAATCCTATATCTTCATTCTTACGTCTGAGGTTCTGGTGAGTTTCCTAAAAAGATGAAGTTGCTGTGAGCATCTCTTGAAAATGTACTATAAATTCTCACCTGGAAGTCCAGAACTGTACTGAGGTATTGCAAGTTTTCCACAGTTTCAATATGTTGCCAAAGAAGTGAAACTCGCTCTGTTTTCCGATCTTATTTAGTGCAGAAACTTAATTATTTGTCTCGGTCGCATTGATTTCAAGCTGGCTACTACGAGACCATATTTAATGTGCCTTAGTGGGGGCCAGATAGACAGCTTCACCTAATAGGTCTGTTCTCTGTAGAAGGAAACTGAGATCATGGCATACTTAAACAATCTAAAATATATCTGATTGATGATGAATCCACTTGTAAAGCGAGAGAATAGCGCTGGGGAAATAACATAGCCTTGTCGGAAGCCTTAGCTCCCAGTGAGCACGTCTGACATGCTCCCCCTGACACAGACCCTCCGTGGGCAGCAGTAAAGAAAGTATCTCATCCAGAGAACTAACCACGTATTGATGTTGAGATCAATGAGCCTTTTAAGGAGAATATGTGTTTTTATTGAGTTAAAAGTTGAGCTAGAATCCAAGAGTCTAACTCTGGCATATCCTTTGGGATCTATTAGCTGTTCAGTAACTGCAAGCAGAGTTAGCACAGCGTCGTCTCAGCCACTTATATGCAAACTGGAGTGGATCCAGTGTAGCGGCCTCAGTGATGATCAAGTGGCTGGCCAGAACTTGTTTGCGTTTACTTTTTATGAAATTTGCTAAATAATTTTAATTTGTTTCAATGGTCAATAGCCATTTCAATATACCACCAACTTGGTGATCATTAGGCTGCAGGAATAAATCATGTTTTTGAAACATCCTATAAGTTGGTCACCCTTTCATTTGTCTTCATTTGTTTTTTTTATTTATCAAGACAAGCAAGAATGTTTGTAAAGCTCAGAGGGTGGACAAATGAATCACATAATGTCACCGACTGAATTATGACTAAAGCAACATTTCTCTTTTCTATTTAGATTCTGATTTCATTTAAGTACATGTTCACTGTTTGAGCAGTTGGCTTCTCTCCTCCAAAGGAAAATACTAAATTTACATGCGAAAAGTTGCAATAGTTACACTAAATGAAAAAGTAGGGAGGGTTTCAAATCAGCCGCATTGTGTTGCGCGTGCTACTTTTAACAATGTGTGTCTGTTATTAAGTTAATAAAAACAATTACATCACTTTATAAATGACTCTTTTAGTCAATTTATAAGGTTCTGTACCTATACAGTAATAGGCAATTGCTTAATAGGCAATTATGTCGTAGTGACTTGTCAGATTGGTTTCCAGTTACAATAATTCTCTCAAGAAGGATTTTCAGATTTCCTCGCTGTGATATGAACTGCCACAATCAGACCAGTATTAGTACGATAGATTTCACTTCTGTGGTCGAGGTAACCAATGATTGGGAGTAAGTATTGAAATGGATATCAAAATCTAAGATCCGTGACTCAGCTAATATACATGAAAAGACACACAACAAGACTCCCTCATGTAACGTCATAGACACAAGGTAGGATTCTTGAGTGTTAACCCGAAACACAACCCATGCTGTGGATGTTGGACAAAAAGATTTCATTAAAAGTTATGTCACGTAAAGCATGCTAATAAGCTAACGTATGCTTTTAATGCAGTCATGAGTTACAGTTTTGCGATGTAAATAAATCCTCCATTTTTACATAATCAGTTATTCATCATTCGTTAAATCACACATTAAAGCTTTTTTGTCACGTTTGTCATTTTCAAGTCACATTCAATTTTTCGTATGATCTCGTAATAAATGGTTGCAATTTTGTAAATGAAATAATGAGTTCAATAAAGTTCCGAAAGGGCGTTAAAACTGACATACGTTAGCATGATGGAAAAATGGCCAGTTTTAATCCTTACAAAAAAATATATTTTCTTGATTATCTTTTTAGATACTGTTCATAAATAATGTGGCAAGATGTAATCATAAGCAATACATAGTTATCAGTTTTGATGGCTAAAGTTTCTGCAGTTTAAAAAAGTTCAGATACCAGTAAACACATCAGAGTTGGACTTGGTCCTGATTGGCTCTCCTTGGTAAAAAAATCCATTCAGTCAACAGCATTTTAATGAACAGCACCTTACGAAGCCTCCTCTCAGCAGGTTAACCTTATGTGAATTAGAGGAGCTTGCTGTTTGCTATATAAGAGCCCGTTGTTAAGCCTTTGAGGACTTGGTTTTCCAATTGATTTAACAGACACCCCTTCACTACACCACATTAACCTGCACACTTCAAAGAAAACAACTCGTCCTGAGCACATCTGAACTAAAAATCATGAAAATTGAATAATGCTGCTTCTTAACTTCAATTTTCTTTTATTTCTTTTTTTTGCAGAAGATACACTCAATGGTCCATGGCAGATGGTTGTGGCTGCACACGTTGGTGTTAATGACAGCATAGCTGAAGTAAACTGTGCAAGCTCCACAGAAACACTGGCAGGTCAAAAATAAAGGTGATTCACCATGCGTTATATTCTGGGGAATAAATTGTGAAATAAAATGTTCCCTGTGTGCAGTTCCAGAATCGCTAGCACAGTCAGATTTCTCTGCCGACTGGGCAGTGGTCCTTTCAGCCCCCAGTGAACCCGCCTTTATCTATCATGACGTCTTTACACCCCGAGCTCCAGCACAATGCTTCTCCTTTCACACATCCACTGAGTGGAGTCGGCCAGTCACAGCGAGCATTATATAATTCCAATCAATCTGAGTTATAAAATCTTGACACAGGTCAGGCCGCGCCACAGCTGAAATTTACAGCTGTTTAGATTGCAAGTCATTTTCCCGTGGCATGTGCATACACACTGCATCTGCCTCCTGGAGCTGAGTGAAAATAAAACCCGGCCTGTGAGGGACTTAAAATCAGAGTTTTACTCCCTCCTAAATGCTATCATGAGTGATTGGGTACATTTACCGTATCAGAATGCATTAATATACTTTAGTCTGCCATGAACTGTATGAAAAAAAAGGGAGGGGGTCCTTTTGAGTAGAAGACAGAGCAGAAGCAATGATGAACAAACCAGCAAAGTAAGGTAGCCCTCAACACCTCTAGGTGGCAGCAGAGACTGTTTGTCTTCTACAGAGGCGTGATTACTATTCACAGCACTAACCAGGGTACATATCAACCCAAGACATGCGTGCATCGATTCAGTTTAATGTGTGCACGGTTGCACAGAGTGAAATATTTACTTGTCTATGACACACCTCTGGAGGTTGAGTGCAGCTGTTATTAGACGTAGCAGGATGCTGCTGTCATCACCTTGAGCCTAGCAAGCTCTCGATGTCTCTATGCACGTGTGCCACCAGCAAGTTTAGCATCGGCATCGAAGATTGGAAAATCAAGATTAACTTTCATCTCACATTTAGGATGTATTTTTACTGCACATACTGGAGCCTAATCTCACGGGGGATGTCGTAAAGTGCCCCGTTTACAGCTATAGAGGATTTGTGCTCTTATTTGTTTACAACACCCGTCTGTATTTGTCATACAGAATGTCGCTGTGACCTCACCATATCTCTTAAGAATACACCAACGCTTTTAATAGTTGTGAGTTAATTTATGAAACACTTGTTGTTAACACATTTGTTTAAGTGTTCCTTTACCCATTGTGTACATTATTCACACCGTGGGCAAGTCTACAGTCTGCTGATCGAACTATCCTTTGGGTATAATAACGGATGCACTAAAATTAAAGGCATTATGCAAATTGTACATACAAAGTGCCCAAAGCTAGTCTCCATCTTCTTTATGCATGCAGGCTTAATTCAATGAATCTGTATGAGAGCACTTTCTGCAACGATTGAACTCAATATACAGCACCTGAATGTAAGCCAAGCTATACAGATTAACAATGTGACGTACTGGAAGCAATATAACAATTATGTCATAGCAATTTGTTAAACTGTCTCAAGGCTGAGCGCATGAACAGAAGGATAACTTATGGATTTTGTGTGGCTGATGTGTGTGTGTGTGTGTGTGTGTGTGTGTGTGTGTGCGTCTGCAAATTTGCTCCTTACAGGAAAAGGTTGCCCATTTTTCTTTTATTTGTCAATTTTTGGCAGTTATATAAACCCATCCCAGCTGGCTGGTTGCCTGCACAATTGCCTGCTATTAATGTTGATGCATAATTGCATTACATAATGTGTTGTGCTGTCTTTTAGAGGAGTCAAACAGCTGTGGCTATTGGCTGTCTCTGCTGTGCACAGAGTCAAGCACTCTCCTCTAGTACGCTGCCAGACAACTGCCTAATAGTAAATGGGAGCTGTCACAGGTCATTGTCAATTTCAAACCATATCAATGGGGCTTTTGTAACAGCTACAGCACTTCAATGTATTTTGTCAATGAAATGTAATATTTTAAGTCCAGGGAGATTTGATTCATTTATAATCTTTTATCAGACTGCCGCTAATTTAAACACAGCAGTCGTACAATGTCATCAGTGACAGACAGAGAAATCAATCTCTGTTGTAGAGATAGAGATAGAGAGAAAGAGCGAGAGAGAGAGAGAGAGAGAGAGAGAGATAGAGAAAGAAAGAGAAAGATATATATATATATATATATATATATATATGTAAATATATATATATATATAGAGAGAGAGAGAGAGAGAGAGAGAGAGAGCGAGAGAGAGAGACTGAAGCGACTGGCTCTGCCTTTTGGCTCTCCAGCAGATGGTAGTGCAGCATCGCGGAGGAGCATCTCACAGAACAGGACAAAAATGGTGCAGGAGACAAGCTGTCTGAAAATGAACGCTGCAGATTCCAAGGTACGAACCTTAATGGGATAATAGGGTAATATCTTACCTACACCATCATTGTGCAAGGCAGCACATTTAACAAAAAAAAAGAAAAAAAAAAAAACAGAATCACGAATGACAGCAGTATATCTTTCAACATCTCCCATATGGTGTACCCAGGGGCACGATTAAAAGTGGAGCACATTGATAGCCGGGGTGCAATGAATGTATGTGCGTATGGCTGCAGTTTTGAATCCAGTCACTTACGTAAATGAATCTAGGATTGAGTGCAATCATAATATTCAAACTGAAGATTAAATACTTGATACGGCAAGGGCAAAGACAACCCGCTGGGTTAACAGAAAGCAAACAAGCAGCAGAGCAAATATCAAATGAGCTTACATGTGATATGTCAAAAGTGTTTACAAGGGCCTTGCTTGCATCACAAATAACATATTTTACTGGAGGATTTGTGACTTTTTGTCTCATCAGACTTTGTTTTATTGTGTGATATCACAGGTATTTTCATGTCACATATAAAGCACTCTCTACCTGTTTACAAAGCTGAAACACTTTGCTATTTCAGACTTGGCCCTTTGAAATTGGCCACGCAGTAAGTGCATGTTAAAAGTGAGATCAAGCTGGCTGATTCATATGGGTTTCCAATTGCCTCTGCCCTTAAACATAAAGTCAAGTATTGTTTCTGTGCTTTTATTGCATCCCATTTGGGAAATATCTTGGCTGTCTTTTAGCTCTATATTGGATGGGCACGGATAGATTCACACTCTCAAAAGTGCTTGAAGAAAGGGTGGTGAAGGAAGTTTGTCAAACAGGCTCAGAACAGCAAGTGGCCATATATATATAACAATGTAGCATTTTCTGTGCCCACCGAAAGGAAAGAAGAAGGCAGAACGTTTTGTTCTGGTGATGCAATGAAATGTATTAACAAGAAAAGAGGAGTATTTAAGGTGAAAGACATTGCAGCATATATATTGTGACAAAATACATCAGTGCAGGAAACATCAGCCACAAGTTCGAAGCCAGAACTGTATCCTTTGAAGTCCTGCAAAATGGCTCTCATCAGATGAGAGCTCTGCAGACTGAGACATCCAGCTTATAAAAAATGCTGTGATTGGAAACCTGGTAAGCTAATGAGTTTGCACTTCTATCTTCTCAATTTGTACAGGCTTTTGTGCCAAGGCCTTTGAGGCTTTTCTGTGCCAAGTCTTGTAATAGTGTTCTCATTGTTCGCCTGAGAATCTGACACTTTTTCATGAAACTTAGGGGGAATCCATCTCCAAACTTTTTCACATGAGAAAGACAAGGAGGCCGGGAAAATCACTGGGAATTATGGATATTGCTGCAGTGAAATTAAGTTGACAAAGAAATGGCATAAGAAAAAAAAAGAGAATCCTGTCATAAATGGCTCCAAAGGATGGGTATTTTACAACTGCATCTGAGCTGCAATGCGGCGTAACAAGTCATAAGTAGTTCTTGTTAAAGACTTAGGAAACCACATTTCTCCATCCCCCTCTCCCTTTGTCAACCTAAGAGTCTGAACTCCAGCATTCTTATAGTTGATAATCATCTGTAACTATTAACTATTGTCTCCTCAAATCATGTGTATATTAGAATAAAAATTTTGTTGTCAGAGTTGTTGCTATAAAAGTGAAATAATCAAAGGCTGGTTGTGTGATTGTCATCTCCCTCTTTCCCTGCCTCCCTCTTTCTTTTGGTTTGTCTCTGTGTGAGCAGACTGCATAACTAAGTGAGCTACAAATGAGAGAGGGGTTTTTACACATGGGAGTTGTTCAAATTATTGGGAGGGCAGTGACCACAGTGCTTATTTGAGCTTAAGATGCAGGCTGTTGAGATTGGCCTGGAACAAATCTAGAGGGCTGGTTGAGTCTTCAGGCATGTCCAATCCTATCCATTCAACCATTAATGCCTGAGAGTAGACCAGAGGAAACATTACAGCCCTCAGATCAACTCTGCAGCAAAGAGACCAGGGTCCCTTTTCTCCTCGAACTCACTGCCTCCTTTGCCCAGCCTCGGCGAAAATTCAATAATTCTTACACATGACAAGACAGCACAGAACACTCTCCATATCTTTCTTACTATTTTAAACTACTGTACACTCAGCAGTTGAGTTCTTTAATTATAGTTACTTTGCATGCGTTCCCACATCAGCTGTCTGGGGGGTTAGGGATAAACATACAGCAAAGAACAGACACATTATCTCACAACACATTTTATTATGAATGTGAACAGCTGTTTACACATCCTATAGGTCAAACTACTGAAGAAGAATAATTTAATGAGATATTGAAGAGGAAATTAAAACAAATGGTTCCCGTATGAAAGAAAGATTTCCTCGGTACAGTTCGTACAGTACAGTGCACACACCTATCTCTCTATAATTCGCAGACACACACAAACACGCACACATAAACGCACACGGTTATTCTATGAGACTCAAGGTTGTCGTGCTTATTAAATATATCAACTTAACCACTGATGTCATTGATCAAAAAGCCAATTCCAGTTCTATTATTGTGTTAGAGGGTAAAACAATTGCCAAATGACTTTGTGAGGTGCACTCACTTGGTAAACAGATCTGAGATCCATTAAAGCCTTGGAGATTATCAAGCCTCAGTCCAACAATTTGTGGAGATTGCTCTAAACACCTTGCTGGTGACCTTCCTCGTCCAGTTGAAAGTCAATGGGGAACGTGGCAAGGAGCCCGCCGGTGCCACAAGCGCCCCCTGCACTTTAATTACAGCTCACCTCAATGGCAATGGCTATTCCTTGTCCGTGCGCCTTCCTCCTATAACCATGTGTCCTCGGACCCACTTTTATAGTCCAGATGTGCCATAAGCGTAATAGCCCCCTCGACACTGCTGGACACACTCAATCAGGATATCTTTGCTCCTTGATAGATATGGCATCGCATTAACTCCATCTCATCAATATTAACGCCATTGTGTGCCTTGTGGTTTACTGTAGCTGCCTCTCTCTGACCTCTGAGTGAGGAACGTGGGTGTTTTCCATGTGCTTAATCATAATGCACAGTGCATACTGCATTGATAGGTTAATGTACTCGAGAGGATCAATGCAGTCTTGAGGACGTCTAGTACAGCAGACATTTAAAGGTTCGGGAAAGGCTTAAACAATGAATGCAGTCGGTCTGTGCTAAGATCTCGATCCAGCTTAATTAAATGGGTTTCTGTAAGGTCTGCAGAGTTACTGTAGATAATTGGCGAAAGTGAAAGTTCGAAAGAATGTAAATTCAACCAAGAGCTCATTAAGAGCACATACACAATATTTTCTACAGATTTTTAAAAACATATTCCTAAAGATCAGTGTCAGTTCAATACTTTCTGAAAAACCGGCGCAATAATGAATGTTTGTAACCTTTGGGGTGCTAAATCAATCTGAATTTAAAGCTGTCTTGATGTGTTTTCCACCGAGTTGTTTAATGTTGTACTGATATTCAGGATATTTGAAGATATCTTAGCCCGATGCCTGAATAACACTGACTGGCAGGGGATCAACAGTGGAAGCATTTATGTACTGGTAATCTCTATAAAACTTTATGCAAATCTGCTTGGAAAAAATAGAGATAGGCTTTTTACCTCGCATAGAAAACTCAAATTGAAAAACAAGTCAGAAACTATTTTTATCCCTCTGTGTCAAGATAATGTTTTCAATCTGGTATTTGCAGGGAGGGTATATGGTGTGCAACATGAAAAAGTGTTTCTAAAGCTCTTTTTTATTTTTTTAAATAATACTTGAGTTACTGTATCTGTCTCCTCTGAATGGGAAAAAGCCTTTGCATGGATACAGAGAAAAACATTTGCTCCCAATGAATAAATAATGAAAGGAAACGAGGTGCTTGCATTAATTTGCAAAGCAAAAAATGCACAAATTTTCAGTCTGAGTTTTGAGCCAGGGTTTTTGGGAGATCATTTACCTCACGGCAGGGTGTTACAATATGCAGCCAAATATAGCAACACTTTGGTGAGGAAACTTTAAAAATGCAGTGTACTTGACAGTAAATGAAATGGAAAACATTTCTACAACCTTTTTATTGTATAATGGCTCGGGCAGAATCCAAATGCAAACTAAGAGGAATAGCTGAGTGGGCTTTGAACTGAAAGGTATGGCGTCTAAAAGAGAAATGTAATTTGTATATATATTGAAGAAGCTGAAAAGCTGGCAAGCCATAGCAGAGCTTTACGGTCCAAGAACTGGAAAGCTGCTGTATTTTCTTGATGGAGACCTGAAAGCAAACACAGAGGTGTGCCAGTGTCTGGCCGGTCATTTACAAGCTATATTGTAAATCTGACTATAAAGTTGTTGAATTAGATATCTCGATAAACAGCTCTACAGAATAATAATTAACATGTCGCCTTGGGCTTGTGTCTCAGAAGGGGTCCCCATCGATGGTGCCTGCGCAGAAATGCCTCAAGCTGACTTGAGTTAATTTACCTCTAATAATAAATTATCTCACACTGAACTAGCTTTGTTCCTGTACTTCAGTCTCTGAGGAATATCTTTCCTCGAACTATCCGAGGAAGAAAACCTGATAATTTTGGTAAACATTTTAACATCTGAATCTTGGCAAGGATTTGAGCGAGCAGAGTAAATAATAGGAGCAATGATCTGTCCCACATGGAAAATTATTTGTGACTATGAGGTATTACATCACTTAACGGTAAGACTTAGGTAAAAAAAACAAAAAAAACTTAATTAGCACCTCCAGAGAGCAGAAACAGATCCAAGATTTGAAGGGTAATACTCAGCCAAAATCTCAGCCAATATATTATCTCTCACATTAGCTGGTACTTTGCTGCAAGCGAGTAGTCTTTCCATTTAGATCTACAATATGGGTTATGAATAAATGTAAGTCCTGGTCACAAGCCCAAATATTTTCCATGTTTAACAAACTAAGCTGCTATCAAACTACTTATACTACTTTTACTTGAGTAAGGCCTGATCGTACAGCTATTATGACTGTATGACTGCATTTCATATAAAAAAAACTAGAGGAAGGCAGCGTCTTTCTATTTATTTTATGTACAAAGGGATGAAATGCTGTGGTGCATGTTGACCTTTTTAAAGGGGGAATACCATGGGTTTCAGTATGTCTTAAACTTGCAAAATACAATTGAACTATACAGCTCTTGGATGGAGCCGAAGGTCTTAATTGGCATGTGATTGCCTGTCATGAGTCACAAGAATGCTGGATGCTTTTCAATGTCAGCTGCTGTGTGCAAACACATGGATCCAACAGATGGCAACATTGTTCCTTCAGAACAGGTTACTTGGAGATCTGCCAGTGAGGTATGGGTGCATCGACAAAACCCTCCAAAATAAAAACAGCCATCAAATACAAGTGTGGGCGATGACGATGTGACTAATTGTTGCCATGGTGATCTGGTCTTTGAGATAACGTCTGACGGTAAGGGAAAAGGAGTGAGCTGTATGGAGAGCAGAGGAGAAAATGGTAATGAGGAGGGGAAGGAGAGGAAGATAGTGAAAGAAAAGGAGCATTAATGTTCCATATGGGAGAGGAGAAAGGAGAGACATGGCCCTGTAATGTAAGGTCAATTCAATGTCTCCCAGTCAATTCAGTGATGTCAATACCTTCTGACTCATTTATTCAAGAACTGGCCTTCATCCTCCGAGAGTATCACTTCTCATTCTACAATTACTAGTGTTCAAAATGGATTGCAGCACATTACATTACTGCTCCATAATAACATGGTAATAGTTTCATAATTAAGAGGTATAAATTAAGTTAATGTCATGTAATTTCTAAAGTAATGACCAGGTAACCATGGGCATATCTGGGTAACATTAGACTGACTTTTGTGTTACAGGGTAAGGAGGGGATAAAAATAATGTAATAATGGGGTAACACATTTAAAGATGGCAATGAGGTCAAACTGTCAAAGGTACAGTGTGTAGCTTTTCGGGAGATCTATTACCAGAATTTGAATATATACAGAATTATGTTTCCATTAGTGTATATCGCCTGACACTAAGGAAGGTTGTGTTTTCGTCAACTTAGAATGAACTCTTTATATCTACATAGGGAGCGGGTCCTCATCACTGAGTCAGCCATGTTTCTAACAAAACACTGGCTCTAGAGAGAGCCTTTTGCGTGTTTACGTTACCTGAAGGCCACCGTAGTTCCCCGACATGTTTGTGAAACTGAGTTAACATTAGAGTTCAAAAGCGCCGTCTGACTTTCATTGCTCCTACGGTACTGTTGTTATGATAACGATGGCCTCTGAGGTTTACCACGGTGTTGTACTCAGCGGCTCACGTTAAAGCAGTCCTGGAAAGGGAGGACTGTGCGGAGGGGTATTCAACTGGTTGCAATCTGTAACCACACTGCTGGATGCCATGTTATGTTTGGTGACAAATTGGTAACCTGCTATCGATTAAATGGTTATATCAGTCTAATATTTGGCTAAACATATGGTAATATGGTGACATGAAGGGGGTTATAACCTGATAATAATGAGGTAATATAGGTTGACGGATTCACAATATTATGGGCTATCAGCGTAATACCTTTGAAATCACAAGAAAAGTCATCCTTACTTATGTTCCAAACATTCCCATTTGCTTCAAGGACATATTGCAGAAATTAGAACGTTAAATATTGTGACTTGTTACCTGGAAACACTTGTGGTGGCTTATGTGTAAAAAACATTGTTAAAGCGATCGGGTGGGTAGTATATTTTAGAAACGGTTAGTTATATTTGTTGAAATTGTCTTTACATCCAGACAGCAATCAATAAATCAATTACTCTGATATAAAACTAAGACAAAAAATCTGGTATCTGTGGCTGTTGCAGAACTGTAATAGGCGATTGGACAGCTTACCTGCCGGCCTGATCGCACTCCGTCTGTGCACTCATTGCGCGAGTGTTTACATTCATTATGATGTGTTTACGTTCTCAATAATAATTTGGGGGGAGTGGCTTTGGAGGGAGGCCTGAAAAAATTGTTGCGACTGTTGGAGCTGCTAGCTACTTTCATTTAAAAAGAGTTGGCACTATGGGCTTGGTTTTCACAAAACAAATTGTGTCACGAATTGGTATGAAAGAGGTTCTTACACCCAGGTTTAATTATGTTCTGATCCCTCTTGCACCAGTCTTCCATAAGTCAAAAAGTGCACGCTCATGTGTTTTCTATCTGAGAAAAAAAAAAAGGAGCCGCAGTTTGCAGGATGCACTTATCCCTTCAACAACCTGCAGGATCCTTTCATCAGCAGGCTTTGTCTATGGCCGAGGTAGCATGGCTGGCGCGTGTGTGTTGTTTGCTCAAGCAGTGTTACCCCACAGCAAGTGCAGAGTCAGTGTCTGCTGTGTTAATGTTGTTCCAGAGAGAGAAGCCTGGCCACAGTCTGTTGCATCAGCCCTTCCTTTTGTTTAACAGGACAATGAACACTGGATGCTATAACGCAAGACAGGGAAAGTGAGGGGAAAACCAGAGGGCATGAAAAGGAAGAGGCTCTTCATTTCAACAGCATAACGTCATCCTTTGTTCCCCATGGTCAAGGTCAGCTCTTTAATAAGGAAGATATACATCACCACGGGGTTCAACATTTCCCCTCGGCGCTATCTGAGACCATGCAGTACTGTTGTGTTGTGTATTATCACATGTGGGCTGCCGGTTGTGAGCCAAACTAGGCTGCACCGCGGCTTGTCACAACGCTGTGTCATATGACAACCTGGTACCTGGCAATAGTTTCCACTGGGGCTGAGCGATTAGAAGGGAGCTGCAGATAAGATGTCGTCTATTCTGGAGGTGCCAGGAGCCAATGCCTACAAGAGAGAAACTGATCATTTTTAAAGAAGTGTAAGGAAACGGCCTTTGTGGCGTGTTTGATGCCACTCACCGAAAAAAAGTCATTAACGGCAGAATTTTTTTCCCGTGAAGGACGCGTGAATAGCAGCCACCACTGTACGTGACTTATCATTCGTCACTCCTCCGACTGCAGATTGACTGATAACGGCGCAGGAATGTGGATTTGTCTTCACTCCCACGCGGGCTGGTGCTAAATGACAGTGAAGTGACGAGCCCTGGCGATTCTGACATGATACATGTCGTCTTTCGCCGAGCAAAATTTGTCAGTAACACTCGTCAAGGTGCTCCTGCTACTCATCCCCGTGCCTGTCACTGTGATTTTACCACAAAAAAGATGACCTCATTCCCTTTTCCCCTCCATGTTTCTAACTGAATCAACTCATGTCCGATTTAATACAAAAAGCCTCTATTTTGTCCATTTTCTAATGCAGGAAAATTGTTGCATATGTTTTTTTCTCCAGCCACATCGTACTGGGAGAGAATGTGTTTTTTTCATTTAATGCACCCCTGGGTGTCCCCTCTGCTCCCTCCCTATGTTTACAGGACAATTTGTTTCTGCTACAACCTCTCAGCAGCAGTGTGTTAAATTAGTGGGGCACATTTGCACCAGGCTAGTTTCTTGGGTCTGTATGTGTGTATATGTACGCTTTCTTGTGTGCTTCGCGTAAGCTTAAACTAGGCAGTTGTGAGGAACTCCACGTAATAGCAATCAGCTAAGGCTTCATTAAAATGTAAATTCTACCCGAGCCTCTTGTGAGTCTTTACAGTGCTTCCAAAATAACCGAGCGAAGGCCTTCTGGGGACTTAACGTATGATCTAATCTGTGTGTCTTATTTGAAACCTCCTTCTCTCTCTGTGCAAGCAGGACTGGAGCGCCCCGTCTGATTTGGGGGGAACAGAACACTTAGAAGCGATGCCTGGCCGGCTTTCAGACCGTCCCTGCTTTCCCTGTTTGTTTGCTTTTCAAGAGCAGCACAAAGCTAATTAGACAGCTGGTGTTGAGCCAATTTGTGTCCTTCAGTCTGTTGTTTACCCACTTTTTGCATAATGCAGACGTGATTGTTGACACCGTATGATGCTGCTACATGGTCGCAAGTGGCCATTTGGTTGATTTTCCTTGGTGTAACCTGAGTGGCAGGAAGCCGAGCTTTCTTGGTTTTGGGGGGGGGCACACACGTGTCGATTGTGTGTCTTTGTGTCCTAAGCAGTCATCAATTTGCAATTAAGACCGATACACAATTAGCTGCCATCCAATGAGATTACACTGCCATTCCAGATCAAGTAGCCAGCGGAAACCCACTGACCGCACTGTGGTTGCACACCGCTCCAATTCAAGTTGGCCGGTTCTCTGCAACAAAATGTTGGAGCCGATCTTCAGTATTTTTGAGAGAAGACTGATAATGAAACAATACAGCTCTTTTAAACACAGCTACATTTATGTTTATGTTCTTTTTGTGTCAATATTAAATATCATGACTTCTGATTTTCCGGAATACATTTTCTTCCAAATCATTCTGAAACTAAGATGAGTTAAATACGATTTAATACTAGCCAACCAACATTAAATTATCCACTACATTTATATGGTGGCTGTTGACAGTAAATTAAATAGGCTTAGTCTGCTTCATAAGTAATTTTAGTTGTGATACTTGTTAGAAGGAAGAATCCTTTGCTTGACTGCTTAGGTCTAACAATTTAAATAGTAGTTTTTAGAGCTGGTAGTAATAATATGTTTTATGCTCTGTGTGCATCTTGCTTGTTTCAGATTTATAATGTCTCATTCATAATTTCAGTATCATTTAAGGTAAGAAACACAGAACATTTGTTCAGACATTCGTTCTCTACTTGAACTGTCAAATTTGTCTGTTTCTCTCAGAAATGACACAATGCTTTTATTTGACATGTTTGAGTGACGTGACCCTTAAGCTCCTTCGTCTCCAGCCTCTCATTAAGACAAATCAAATCAAAAACATTGACATGGAACATCCATCAATCCATCTTGTGTATCTGCTTATGCTGTTCAGAGTCCCTGGGAGCTGCAGCCTATAGATGTTGAAGACTCTGCACTGGCCACCAGTCTATCACAGGGCTAACACATATAGACAAACACATTCACACTCACGTTCACACCCACAACAGGAAATTAAGAATCTCCAATTCACAAGACCTGCGTGTTATTGGACTGTTAGAGAAAAAAGGAGCAACATGAGGAAACCACGCAGATAAGAGGAGAACACGCAAACTCCACACAGAGAGGCCCCAGCTGGTCGGATCGGGTCCTTGCTGTGAGGCTACAGAACAAACCGCTTACTCATCCTCATTGCAACACCCAGCCAAGTTTTCTACATTTCTCCTTTATATACAGTTGCAGATTTAGTCCGGAAGTCAGGAATTGGAAAAGCTTAATGTATCAAATAAAAAAGCTAAATACTGCAATCTAATATATTAAAGTTGTTTTTGGTTGTCTTTTCCCAGGTGGTTCTTCTACCATGTTTTAGAATGTGGACTGGAATTGCACAATATATGTCGCCGTTTATGACGAAAGAGTCATAAAGACATTTACCAATCATGTCATATCATTTAAACTGTTTGTAATATGTAGTAACATTTCATTTTAAAAGGGTAAACCATCACATTTCTACTTTGCCCGTCTCCTCAGTGACAAACTGGGCAGAAGCCTGAGTGTGTTCGATTAGAGGAGGTCACCACTTGGGAGTGATTAAAGTTTGATGAAGCATGCGTCGGCCCACAGATTGAAATGTTGGATTGGGGTTGTTGCACCGGTTACTCTGCCAAAGTGACACACAAAGTATCTTTAGTGGTTTGAAAATAGAAATATAATACCTAGTCATAATACCAGTCAGTTAATTGCTGTATTCAATCTCAAGTGGTTTAATATCATATAGTGACCTTCAGGGGAAAGAAACATTTATATAAATATGATAATTATCTTAACTACGTTTAATCATATTGTACTTCAGGTGAAGATCTCTGAAGAATACTTCAGAGAAGAGAGCCAGGACAAAGACCCAATGAATGAGCAATGAGAGGACTCAACAAGATTGAATTCCATTACTATGATAATGTATGTCTGTCATTACTAAGTACTACTTCCATTTATACAACATTAATATACGACTGCTTTGTGTAAGATCTGGTGTTTGAGTGTCAGTGGAGTCAGAGAGTTAAATCAATTTATTAATTTGTCTGCAACTTTTATTTTTCACAAAATGTGAAGCAAATAGCACCATTTGTGTGTGGGACATGAATATTATATTTTAGACTAGGGTTGGGTGATGTGACAATATATACCACCAGCTTATTACATTTGTCTGATTATTACATATTGCGGTAGCTGTCCCGCCTTCAACATCTCTGTGTGTACTCTTTAAGGCCATGGTGGGCAATATTGCTGTTTTACTGCAACATAGGATTTGTTTTGTGATGAAGTCAATTTTCTCAATTGATTTCCCAGTAAATGTATTGTATCACAATCTATTTCCATATGTTGACACAAAATAATTCATCGAGTGATGAAGGATTTTAATCCACCTCTATTTCAGGAAAGGATATAGTCATTGTCTTGAAGAAATATAATTCTGTCAATTTGCCTTAAAAAGGATCACAACAACAGCCATTTAAATTCAAATTCAAAAAAATAAAAAAACGTAAGCTACACAGATAAGTATCAAAATCATCCACACACCCACAGAGAGCCTGTCCTGTCGGACACCACGCTGATAGCTGCTTCCAAATTGTGAAATTTGTGACAACCACAGCTAAAAAGGCGTAGAGTTTCCCCCCAGTGAGAAGCTCAGTTGCATCAACGCAGAACAAGCAGACTCTTTCTCTCAAAGGGATTCGTGCTGCAGACCACGAGAAGTTTTTGACGGCATCACAAGTTGGTGTGTGTATAGTACTCTTTATTTGGTGTAAAATACTGCCACTACGACAGGACAAACTCTTTTTCTTTGTATCAAGACTGAATTTGGTTTAACTGTGATTAATGAAGCGCAGCCAGTTGCACCGCATTACATAGCATGCTGCATGAATACACATAGCGTGAGAATGCTTAATGTATTTATTGTATTCAGGATGATACTGTAGGTAGACTCCTGTCTGTCATGCATGATGTCCTGCTGGGCCAAGTGAACCAGTTATGTTAAATGTTAGTTGTTTGTTAGTTGCTTCACTGCTCCAAACACAAATTCACATTACGTTCACATTACTGCACTTCACAAAACCTTCTCAGTGTTTTCTAATTGCCTATTATTTCCATAAATTAAACTGTGCTTGAAAGGATATTATATTTGTCAGCACAAAAGTCTGTAACAAAACTTTTTTTTTGGTATGTATGAGATTTAAGATTAAAGAGAAAAAAATTTAGAAGTTAAAGAGTGAATAACTACTGCTCTAGACCAAAGCATGCTTGGATAAAAGTTGGCATATCGAGCTGTGGAAAAGCATCAGACAAGGGAGTAATTGGTTTCTTAGGGACACGTGGCAGGGTGTCAGCTGAAAGGTTAGAAGAGGCCATCAGACGTGCAGCTTCCCACACCAATGGCCATTTTTAAGAAGCCCTCGTTATCTCCCATTCACATCACGTTTATCATTTCATCAATACAGGTACAGGTAGCTTGGCAGAAATTAATGCTTGTAAATACTTTTCATGTGGAAACTTCTCTTTGAGTACTTTTGATGTAACTTCATGTAGCATGAAAGAAAGATCAAAAGGAGCCAGAATAAAAGTTCAGTGGAGAAGAGGGTCAGAGACCGGCCAGGAAAGGAAAAAGCAATAACCAAAAAGTAATAAAGGATGCGCTGCTCTGAAAGTGGGCGTTTGCTGATTTATTTTGCCTGACTTTTTTGGTGGTTATGTGCATATTTTCCTCTAATGCATCTCAGCGTCGGACTGAAATAGACGAAAGCTGCGTTAGGACTGCGAGCACTTTGTTTAAATGTGACTCTTTATTTCCTCCATCAAAGGGGAAGTCATATTGCGACCCTGTGCTTCTGTCAATCATCCCTTCAGCCCCGAGGGAAACAGTCTGTCTTTATCACGCAGGCCTTCCATCCACTGCTGTCCTTTTGTTTCAGACTCTATTCATAGATCAAGAAAATGGAGACGTCTTTTCTCTCTCCCTATTTAATCCTATTTTTGTCCTTACGCGGCTTGATTAAGTTGCCATGTGCGAGGGCTGTATCCTCTCGGAGTCTATTCATCCTTGTAGTATAATAATTATCAGAACGGATGCATCTCATATACACACACACACACACACACACACACACACACACACAAACACACGCCCACGCACACGACCACGGGGGAGGCTACAGGTGGGGCACTCATGTCTCTTATCATCAACAAACCGAATCAATCAGCGATCATGTACGCAGGGTGCGTCCTCTTATCAAAGTAGAGCAAAACTGGGCGTTGTGTGATTTATGTAAAGCATGCTAAAAATGTCCTCATGTGTCTATATTTGCACATGCGTCTTGTATCTCTGTGCGTGTGTGTGTGTGTGTGTGTGTGTGTGTGTGTGTGTGTGTGTGTGTGTGCCTTGTTGCACTGCATGCCTGCGTGAGCCATGTACAGTATCTGCTCACAGAGTACTTAGCCAGAGGAGCTGTCTACTGTTTGAATAAGGGCAGTCAGTCACCGGCACTAAAGAGAACATTCATCAAGCACTTTCACAGCTTACACCTGTTTCTGCTGGCTAAGACAGACAAGCTGGGACGGCTGCGGTGCCACATCACTCTACGCGCTTTCCCAAGTGTTCCTGGGGGGGGGCTGCACACACATATTGCTCCTGATGCTTTTCACATTAGCTCCCCACAATGACCATCACCATTCATGGGTAAATAAAGCTAACTTGCCTCGACGTGACAAGGGGCGAGCAAACGGCCTCACGGCTGTTGTTAACGTTTCTAAATCACAGATGTACCTGCATCGCGGTGGCGGTGGTGCATTTCAAACAACATTACAGCGCCGGTTGAATTATGCTTGACTTCACAGGGGGGAGGATCTGACCTCACAGTCGTTGCCAGCTACGGCAGGCATAGATGCCCTGCTCAGCCTTGTTAAACTGAAGGACTGTAACGCTGCATAATTTCCTGCTAATATGACAGATGTGTTCTAATCATGATAAAGGGCTGACTGCGATGCATAGCGATCCAGTGGCCTCACCTTAGTGCTCAAAGCGTTGCTCCCGTTCAGTGCTCTGCAGCATCACACATAATTGCCTAACTCTATTCTGACATGGCCACTCAGTGGAATTGGGCCTTTCTAGCTTCACATATCACACGCCTCTCTTTGGTGAGGTGTGTGCGCCTGTCACGAATTTTTTCCGGTGCTCACTTCACCGTGCATTTCCTTATATGGACAGGATATGCCCATTGTTAGTGCGATCCATCAGAGGATATGCGTCACTCCTTCATATTTTCTTTCCTGCCGCCTCAGGTTTTGATATTACACTCTTATCTTCTTCGCACTCCTGTTGTCTGCCGTAGTGCAGGGAGGTGGGGAGGGGGGGATGGATGAGGGGAGGGGGGGGTGAAAGAAGCTCCTCCACTCGCATGCAGTACACATTCTCGGCTTTATCGATTTCCTTTAAAATTGTATTTGCAGAAAACAGGAAGAAAGTGGGCTTAATATTTCCTACTCTGCAACATCTGGTCTGGAGGTTGCTAGGTAACACGTGGCATGGCAGTGTTTGATGTGTGTGCTCTTTGCAAATGGCTTTGATCCTTAGCACACTGACAGACTCTCCACAGAGTTGCCTTCCCCTGGTAGTTTTGGCACCTCATCACACTATGGAGACTAAAATGTATCTGAAAGCTCCCAAGTGAAATGGAATACCTACCTTGTTTGGCAAAGTAGAAAAGGGAAGCTGTCCAGAAAAGTTTAAGCTTGAAACTCTTTTCATTTACAGCGGTACAGGATAAGGTAGGCGGTGCCTCCGAGTTATAAAGTCATATGACAAAGGAGACTGCAGTTCTCTGAAAGCAACAGATTGCATGATGTTATGCATTCATCAAGGATGAAACAGATAATGTTTAACACAATAGACATCTCACGGAATAGCATCGACACAAAGGTTGGTATGTCAATGGCAGACTCCAACATCACTGTCGCTTGAAATATACAACATATTGTTTAAATCAAATGAGATGTGGGTTCTTTAATGTGAGACTTCTCTCTGTTGCACGTGATCAAACATGTTCCAAAACCCTCCCTGCATGACCTTTCACTTCTACACAGGAACATTTCATTCTTTTCCAGAAAGCAAACTTTCATTCTCATCCAGGTACAGGAAAAAGCTTTGCTAGGGAAAAAAATCGTCTTCTTTTTATAACTCACTCCACTGACGGTGAAACTCGTCACATTTATTGCTTGAAAAGACACGTTATAGCATCTGTTTTGAAGCTGATGGGTAAAGTTTGACTGCAAAACCATTCCTTTTTTTGAATGCATGATTTGCAAACATTATTTTCACTACAGGCATACAGCATATAAAAGATCCTGTCTCTCTTACTACTGTTGTAAATAATGCCAGTCATGAAGATCCAAGTAACATTGTATGTAAAATAATTAGTTTGTCTACCAAAGAGAGTTAGCTAAACTTTTGGCCTGTGAAAAATAAAAAAATTAAGATAAAGTAAGTGCAGAAATTATGAAAAAAACCCAGATCTTTCTTTCTTTCTGTGTTTGCTTACTTTTAAGAAATGGAAAGACACACTTTCCCACAAAGCCAAGACATGTGAACAAACGTGAAAATATGTGGTTTCAGGTGGGAATATTCTGCAGTAAAATAGTCCAAAGGTAATCATACTCAATTTGCAATTTTCACACAAACCTGCACAACACTGAGCCAAGCCAAAGGAAGAGACAGAGACAGAAAGAGAGCGGAAGAGAAATGGGGTGTGCAGCGGCTGGCCCTGCACACGAGTGCATTCGAGGTTGCGTGAGGTTATTACAGGTTTGATTATTGAGTTCCACAGGGCAATTGGCTCAAATGAGGGCTGACAGCTTTGCAGGGCACCAAACAGCTGGAGAGCTCATCTCTGCCAGCAGCCATATTAAGACCATTTCACTCCCAGGTGCATCAGCTGCTATGATCTGTGATTAAGGCATAACTAATGAAGAGTTGGTGAAAGTAATCCGGTGCCACTGCATCTGCAGCCGCTTTGAAGATGCTGGACCTGTGTCTTCATGGCTGTACAGCAAAATAAACAGGGAGGATGTTAATATTGACACTGACTGGATTTAAGGTGGAAATCCAGCCTAGAATTCATTCTTTACAAGCTACTCACATGGTCATTGTCCTTTAAAAGACTTAGTGCAACACAATTATTTCATCTTTCGCAGCCTTTTGAATAAGTGCCACTATACATCAATACAGCGTCACACAAGTGTCATTCCACCGTATTTACTGATTCATATCTGTAACCTAGCAACCAATCAACAGCTGGCAGCGAGGCAACAAACTAACCAGCTTCATTGCTTTGTACTTCTGTGTGAAAACACCATGAATGGCACTCTCTCTCGTGTAATATTGCTTAATTGTTTACTTGAACTACAGAGCCATAATGAAATTATCTTTTGAATTCTTGTTTCAAGCGGGTTGGATTTGGCTGAAATCCAGGTGCATCAATTTTTGAGTGTTACACTTACAGCAAAACGATGTCAAAGCCTGGTGGAAACGAATTGACATAATCTCTCCTTAGTGCAATATGTATGAGCAACCACTCACCGTGGCAAAAGAAAATTTGGCCCGATGTTATGCACAACGTGGGTGTTGGGACCCCTGAGCAACTTGTAATTGCATTTCATAATGGTTATTTCTTCCTCCTTACCCTTTTCTTTTGCAATATTGGAGATAATGGAGCGCTGCGTGGTAGGGGAATGATAAGGTGTTACCCAGGTTCAAAAGATTTGTGCGATTTTTGGCCAAAACTCGCATTTTGACTTTGATGTGACCGAATACACGGACTAATGTGTCGGTTGGTCGGAAGGGAGCCCGCGACACACGCTGACAGTAGCAGTAGGTTTCATTCATCATTTTATTCTTCGGAGACGTCTCATCAGCCTGTCACCTGTTGTGCTGGCGTGAATGATGAATTACAGAATTCAATTAGGTGACAGCAGCTGTCACAGAGGCTAGTTAAACTATTTGCGGTACTAATCCTGTGAAAGTCTGTGGAGAGCTTTTATTAATTTTTTTTCCCTCAGCCCTGCTTGTGGTCTAGGCTTCTGTTGACAAACGCTACATCATTGTAGAGGACAGGAAGCTGAAATGCATCTCAAGGCTGTTCCCATGTAATATTCATTGTCATCTGAGAACACAGCGGCCTCAAGTTTTAGATCAAAAGCATTTCTAGTCAACAACAAGGGAAGGCACTTGAGTGTGGAGGAGGAATTCACAAATCGCCTTGGTCTGTCTTTGATATTTTTGTTTTCCATCGGACCTTTGGCATGAAGCAGTTCAGTCCACGAACGGTCATGCTCGTAACAAAGTACTGCGTCTTTTGGAAGTTACAGCATCTAGTGGCATCTAGCGTCTGAATCATCAATCAGGCTCACTGTTACTTAAAGCAGGAATATTTTGTTCATGTTCTGCACTGGGTGAAACGTACATTACACGAGGCAGAGCCATTAATCTTATTTCCTGGCATAGCCTTGCTTGTTTGATGCCATTCCTTAAACAGAGACTGGCTTTCAACATTCCTAATGCTGCCATCCATTCAGTTTCAGTAATACAGCTCAACATATACTGGTGCTGAAGCAAAAATGTGTTATAATTGTAATCGCAGGCAAGTAATGTTTAAGAACATGATGTTAAAGCTCAATGCAATAACCTGCCACACAGCAGAGATAAAACTGCAGCGCCAAACAAGTGAAATGGAAATTTATTGTAATGACCCTGAGATCTTTATTTCATTTTGAATCATCACAATATGTGATATTGCTATTTTGTGCGCAATGTCAGCCACCCATTCACTATCGGCTGTCACTATTGCCCCCAGTCCTCAGAGTTGTCTCGCTGTCATTTTTAAGAAAGTCTTGACTGTTTTGCCCCAGGACTAGAATAGATCTAAATTTAGGTGAAAACCATGTGAATTGTGGTCTCAAATGCTTTCAGACTAATACCATTTAAGGCAAATGCACGACTCTCGTATTCCTCAACAATCTTATCTTTCCTTCGCTGCATACATACAGTACAATCACATTGATTTCACCCTCGACGGTAGTGCTTGATATAATGTAAGATGTAAAGTACTTCGTAAGAGTTGTCTAATTTAAGACTGATGATGAGATAAAGCACCATCGTTTCTTGACCACTGGGATTTGCCTTCTACATCCATTTCTTCCTCCCACGCATGTGCACATGTTGAAGTGATATATCGAAGTCCAACCAGTCCATTAAATATCTATTCGTAATTTCCTGAGCTTTACAGATAGCGAGCCTATTACATATTTAGTTGACTCCGCTGCAGCACGGCACAGAAATCAATCTGCCGGGAGATAGGTGCAGTAGTCAATGTGAGGACTCCCCATACCACATTTATACATGTTTTATTGTATTTCTCCGGCAATTGGTTAAGAGCTCTTCTCATTATCATTTGGAGGACATGTTTTATTATACTCAAAAAGGCATCAGAAACTGCTGGCACTGAAGATGAATAGTTTCTCAAGTGTCATTGTACAAAGAGATACCAGCTCAAAGCTCAGCTGGAACATCAAAAGTCTCAATAATGTGATATATCTATGCAGGGGATCTTTCACTCTGGACAGTGGACACGTTTGATACAACTACAAACATAGTTTTACATTTGTTTACTGTGCCACTGAAATTAATTTATTCATTATTCACACTTGCAATAATGATGCAAATTCAGTTTTTTGAGGTAGTTGTCGGCAAAATGCTAGGATATACTGAGACGCTTCAGATAGCATTTCCCATGAGCAAATAGCCTGACATCACAGATGATGACAGCATCTTCACAAGCCCACATCTAAGCTGCTGCAGACACACACTACACGTTCCTCAGTAAGAGGACACAAGCAGAAAAGCTAAAACACGTTTCTTTATTTTTTTTTATCTGTTGTGCATGCCATGATTTGCATTTCAAAGGAAATATTTATTTTGAGATCCAGCAGTACACAGACACAGCAGTAAAGGCCAGTATTTAGCTTCTCTGAACGGCGGCATAGAAATCCCACCATAAATTAAATCATTAAGCAATGCATAGCATTGGTGTAAAATGACACGAGTTGTTCGGCAATGGCTGAATTGGGATGGGAAAACATATGACAAAGGAGTAGATTACATGTTCAGAATCCTAATCAACTGATGGTGAACTAATAAGACACACAAGAGGCATTCTTATGATTTAGCTTGTGGAAAAGACAGTCCATTCTGTTTAGCTGCAGCGCACACCAAGGTCTGAAGTACTGATGATACTCTAAAGTGTTAGATTGATAGGATACTTGGTCCCTGAGTAGAACAAACCATTTATAACAACGTGAGTACAGCACGTCCCTGACAGCACAAACTCACCTAATAATCCTTGAAACCTGGGACAAGCTGACGCTTCAACGCCAAATAAATGCACTAGAATGGGCCAGAAACTACCTTATGGTTTTATCTTTTTTGTTTTACAGGGTTACTTTTACACAATGCATTTATCTTTTTACATTATTGCGTGAGCAAGATATTCTTCATTCAGTGCAACAACATAAATACAACATGGTTATTTTTACAGTATAACGTAGCACAATACCAGCTAAATCCGCTGTGATTTTTGTGTCGCAGATGTTTTAAATTCAGTGTGAGTGAGGGCGGAGCCTTTGGACTGATAAGTACGTGTGTGTCAAGGGCCTTGACACACGCGGCCCTTTTGCAGTGCATAATTATTTCATGTAACATGCTTACTACCAGAGTTTAATTCTGCACTTCGTCGAGTCCTGAGGGGTGTTGAAAGGCCAACTGTTTTGTTGCATCTCACTTCTTCCTCTCTGGAAAGTGGGGCTATGTGGCACTTTGGTCGGTTCATCTGGTGTAACGCAGACTGTGTGGAGGATAAAAAGTACCCAGACAAACCCTGGCAGTGCAACTAAGAGAAGGAAAGAGGTTAATGAGAGCCTTTCACATTCATATGCCAGTATCTAATGACTGTTAGGGTGAAATGCAGTTATCATCAATGGCATCTCTCAATGGAAGTCATTAAAATAATTCCAAGATGCAGTTTAACTGTGAAAGCGAATGTGAGTGTTACCAGGCAATCAGCCCCCCTCACAGAGAAATCTGCTCGATCCAAACGGACAGAGGCTGTTTTGAAAGTGCTTGCCCTGAGCTCAATTTAAAAAGCAAGCAAACAGCTGATTGACTCAAGAGGCATGTGCCTTAAATATGTGTCATGTATCCACAAGGCAGTCAGTCTCATTTGCTCTTTAAAAACAGAAAGACATCTACGTCAAAAGCAATAGCTTTTTAAAGACAGCTTAAGAGCCTGATGATTGCACACATAGTTAGGTTATAATATAACATTTACTCCAGCTGTAAACTGGTACAGAAGGGATGAGCCACCAGTGCATGAAAGTCAAATATTATCTTGGCAAAGCAGAGAGCCAAGAATAGGGCAGTTCAAGATACCACGAGCAGTCGTGCTGAATCCAGTAGTTCAAAAGGGGGCTCACATTGTGCATCTACCAATAACGACAGATCCCAGGAGAGAAAGATAACACCAAACTGCTGTCGACCAATGTGTACCTTTCATCCGGGGTGTGCCTTGGGTGGCAATCTATCAATACCAATGGAGTAAACACGGATAGCTGCAGAATAAACTGTGATGGTAGATAGGAAAAGAATAGCGAACTGTCATTTTGGATCAATTATTTCCCAATATGAAGTTACTGATAGTATGTAAATATAAATGTGGGCAAATTATAGCACTGTGGAATTTAATAGACAAAAGGTTAGTGCAAGTATTCAGGCTTGGCCTCATAGGAAATAGTAATTAAAAAGTATAGATAAGCTGAAGAAAATTAAAGATTGGAATAATGGATCATAACAAATGAGATCAATTCTAACTTATCTGGGACTTAACATTCCTATAAATGTCTCCTCCTGAAATCCTTGCCCAGTTTTGAAATTATTATTACATAATGTGAAATCTGTGGATCTTCCCCATGGCGTGGAGAGCAGGAATCTCTCCCATCACTGTTCATATGTAAGTTCTGCCGGTCGGTGCCTGGTAGGTATTGGTAAAGATAGTTGTGCTGATGCCTGACTGAGGGAATGACTTCATGAGTGCGGTAGGTCTTATGACAGGTCTTTAGCTGTGACGCTGACAGGTTTTATAAGAGTTGACAGCTTTGTAAAACGACTGCCCAATAAATCCAACTCAATGAACTCGGGCAAGAAATACAGCAGGAACTCAGAGTAACCGCAGCTCTGGCTTATCGGTAAAAGTTGAAATTGTGCAGACTTCAACAAAGAGCGAAGCTACAAGGGGTGAGGGGGTAAGCACAATCTTATGCGTGCTGCTGCACTGGACGGGGCAGCAGGCCAAGCTACCTTGAGGGAATCCACACCTCTGCAGCACAATGAGAACGATGGGGGCTGGGCTGCCGTCTGCAGCTTCTCTGGAGTCCGACATTTCTTTGAGCGAGGTAGGTTAAAGCTCTCTCGTCAAAGGGATCACAACCTGATGCAAGCAGGCCTGTCAGCTGAATTGGGATGGGACTTAGCTGTCACAGAGAAAACAGGCTGAGGACTGCACAGAGGCGACTGTGGTCAAAAGAGGTGAGTGTAACTTGCCCAACATTTCACTACAAGGGGTGCTGGCTCTTTGTGCATGCCACACTTGTACCTCTCCTCCAGAGAAAGCATGCTGCGGTGTTCAGCGATTTACAGTTGGAAAAACTATCAAAGCACTGCTGTAGGTATTTCTTTCCCCATGTGGCTGCAGTAGCAGTGAAAGGGGAGCGCGGGTTACCCATAGCTTGTTGGACATTTGCCAGGCTGACACAGACCAGGCAGATGGAGAGTGTGCCCAATGAGGAGGGGTTGAAGTAACAACCTGAGCACAAGCTGCCTAAACTTACTAGAGCTGCCTGCCTGGCGAGTCACACAAAATGACATCCCTGGCGCGCAGCAAACATCTAAGAACAGCGGAGCAGCTACAAAAGGTCAGAAACCAAACCCACTCTCTAGTAATACTCTTGCAGTGGAGCAACTTCATCACAGTTGAAAATAGAAGAAATGCTAGACATTTTTTATCCGAGCGGCAAACAACAATTAACTTCATTTGCAATTAATCTGCCACGTGTCTTCTTGATTAATAATTTGGTCACTGAATTCAGTTTATTATTCAATTAATTCAGAAAATACTCACATTGGATCGACTGGTAACACAGAATATTTGAAATTTTTCCTTTAACAAATGATAAATGATGATCCAAATAGTTTCTGATTGATTGAGTCAATCGACCAAGAGATTAACTGATTGATTATTACCACTCCACTGTAAATCAGTCACGGTGCAACAGGATTTTGCATTTTAACCAGACTATATTCTTTTTTATCTACTATTTTCTTGGAAAGGGAAAAAAAATCCCTCAATGTAAAAACTGTATTTGTATCTCTAAAAGTATCATTTGCAGTTATGCCGACCCAGTTATTTGCCTGTGAGGAAACTGCTTTTTATCTTTTCCCTAATATGTGCACGCACTGTGCACATGCATGCATGTATGATGCTCCTGTGGGTTACAAAGCTCTCTATATATGACCTGGATTATGAGGATGTTACGTCTTGCCTGAGAACAGGTTCTGCTTCAACTGAGCAATTTAGCCCTCGGTAGTTGTCAACTGTGCTTCTAAAAAGCTTAATATACATTTACGACAACCTTCTCGTTTTATATACTCCGCAGGCTGTGTATTGGAGTGAGAGTATGATTTTGACAGATGGAGGAGGAAAAAAAAATCTGAAGAACTTCCCTTGGGGACATCTTAAGGGGATTCATTTCATTCTTTGACTGCATTTCTAAATAGAGAGAAATGCAATGAGCTGACACATCAAACATTATCATGGCAAGTTGAAAGTGGAGTTAAGCTCTTTATGTCTACCTCTCTGATTTGAAGAAACACTTCCAGGGAACTCATTCAGCCAACATTTTGATATGACTGTTCTTCATCAAATGAGCATTGTCTTTCTTGCTTCCTCTGATCTCACGATTGGATTTTAAAAAGTATATTAAATCACCATTATCACAAAGCTTTCTACTTTACTCCCCCCTGAAAATACCTCTATTTATTAGTCTGGTAACCTTGAATTGCAACAGGAAGCAAAGAGTTGCATTTTAGGGCCTCCATAGAGGATATCAATCAGACATGGTCGACTAATAACTAGTGCAGCATTTATCTCCTTGTCAAAAAAGTGAGGAGAGAGAATTCGACCGATGTTCACATGGATTTCCCCAGCCCTCAGGCTAAGGGGGGATGTCAAGGAGGGAATTTGAAAGGAGCGGATAGTGGAGGGAATAGAGGCATGGGTCTTGAGACGGCGTGCCTTTTGAAAAGTCAGACAGTTAACTTCTGACTGGTTCACTTCATCGCCATCGACAATGTTTATTTATGTGGCAGATGGGTTGCATAAATTTCACTGTGGACCTCACCGTTATAAGCCTAACTCAATTAGCCAGCCGGGGTGTTAGCAGACACTTAGCCGGATCCATTGCAGCAATTCAGAATGGGCAGATGGGTGATATTTTTCATTTTTGGTGACTAAGGCTCAAACCCGTTATTTTCCCTTGTTTATGTGAGTGCATGACTCATTGAATAATCAGTTTGATTAATAAAACCAGTCTCCCTAGGCATAATGTTTTGGCTCACGCTGTGGTATGAAACCTAGTGTCTCTGTGGAACGAGGTGAATCTCTCTGCTACACCATGTGTTCATGTGGGTTCTTATTGTTTTTTTTTTAATCCACAAACATTGTTACAGATAATGTGACAAATTTATCATTAATGCTCTGAGCTTTAATTCAAATGAACTTGGCTTGTCACATCGTGTTTTCTCCACCTGTCGCCTTTTGTCTTCCACTTCTAAGCCCTCATTACTCTTTTTCCTGGCTGTTTCCATATTTCCCTTACTATTGTCCACTTACCTGTATCCCGCTGAATAGATCTTTCTTTCGCTCGCTATCATATCTCATCCTTGTTTTAAATATTTGTCACGTTTCCACTTCATCTACATACCAGCCTCCTCTCCCCGCCTCCTCATCCATCGCTCACTTCATATCGCCCTCTTTCTCTTCCCGCCAGTGAGCCCACCCTGGCAGCCTTGGCCCTCTTAAATGCATCATTTCTTCCAAGAGATATCCTTCTGCACTGACCTCTGTGCTAGCTGGCTGGCTGCCATCTCCACTCAATGGACTCATCAATCCATCTTGGTTCTTGGATGGCCTTGATTTTATTGTCTCACACAGCCCTCTGTCATCCTGTTCATCTCTCATCCTTAATGTCATCCTTTCAGATTTTAACATGTCTGCATTTTCGGAGCACACGGCGTTTGATTACATTGAGCTGCAACGGCAGTAGTCCAGGTGGGCTATTGTTGTCAAGTCCTTGTCAGGGCCAACGGATGCGTAGGCATGGATCTGCCATTTTCCACAGAATCAATCATTGGGTTGAGAAAGAGCAGTTACTTTGAAACTCAATTTATTTTTCGGCACGTTATTACGGATAATTGTTTGGACGTCATGTTCAGCTGCAAAACTCACAGGCATTATAAAGAAATAAATGACATTGTTACTTTTGGCACATTACACTTAATCCTTAATAACAGGCTTCATCATGATGAAAGTTATGGAGACTCTCGATGGAATAATATGAACTGACCTGATGAGGGTCACGCGATCGATGGACCTCTATTATGTTTTGATTAACTGTGATTTGAACAATGCAGAAATGTTAAAATCTAAAGACTGATTATGAAACAGAATTGTGGCAAGCTGACCTCCCTCCAAAATATGTCATTATATCCATTATGCAAACCATACTTTTGAATTAATCAGATTTTTAAATCCATATTTCAGGACCCCGGCATAATCTTACAGTTCTATTACAGCAGATTCTTTTTTATTTTTTATTCTTGGCTGTTGCCCAACTAAAAAACTTCCAGCACATACTCTATTCAGGTTGTCTACAGAAGTATCAGATAATGACTCACCTCGATCGTCTGACGAATAGACGTTTTCTCCAAATATCAATTCCTATTGAAATATTTACATTACACCATCATTCGAATAAAAAGTAATTTAACTCCAACGTCTATACGACCGTAAAAGCTTGCACAGTGAGTAGTGGTTTACTGGCAGTAAACATGCTAGCAGAGCTCGCCAGCAGTAGTGCTAGCACTGCTACCCACAACAGCTTTCTGATAAGAGTACTGTAAGAGCATGGGACACTTGCAGATGAGGTTTTCACCTTGAAAGAAAATGTTTCAGATCAACACTTGAGGAGTATGCACAACACACCCCTGAATGCTGCCTTTGTGATCGCTTGGTCTTTTCCCTCCTCTCTGGGTGTGTGGGGTCATGAGGAGAATGCATAAATGCATGACCGTTGAACTACAGGACAACATGCAGGCAGGTCTGGGAGTTTTCTGCTGTACATGGACACGCTAAATGTCAGTCATGCTTCCCCAGCTCTCCAAGGCCATTATGAGCATTTGCTCGGCACTATTTATAGAGAGCCTCAGCATGTTTAGTCATGAAACACCTGACCCTTCAAATCAGAGCCCACTGAGTTGAGCATTGGAAACTTGTTTGTATCATATTTTTTTGACCTCCATAGCAGCAGCAGCAGCACCGTACTGCAAGTACAATTTTAAAATGAAGAGAGAAAAAAATGTGAATTCTAAAAAGACGAATGTGTCCCCTGTAACCTTTACCTTTATGTCTCATCAGCCTTTCATCACACTCTTTGCCTGTCCCTCTTTCAAATATGCTTTTTTTTTTTTCTCCCTGTAGGTCCTCCAGCTCCTGGCACCGCTCCCTCGCAGTTATGAGTCGAGACTGCTGCACACACAGACGCGTGTGTTTGTATTTCTGCCACCGACTGAACCCTCAGGTTTAGACCAAAGTATCCATATATTCAGTTTCTCCAACGACCCACCGCGCCAAGCAAACTTCGCAGACAAGAAACAGAGACAGAGGGCACTTACTGCTCGTACACTCAATAGAGAGCCTCCTTTGCTTTTAGCTTGATTCAAATCGTGTTCACTCATACAATTATTTAGAATGTGCTCTTGGCATTTTAACACCCACTTTCAACTACACTTTTTGGTGGAAATGAATGGGAATAATAAAATATGCATATTATTACAACAGCCCAAATGTGTTTTTCTGAGGGCTGCATGAAAAATCTATGAAAAGCCAAGTTTCTTAAAACTAAATCACAATTTACTGCAGATGCATCGCAAAGGTTTTGTAATCACCCGTTGCTGTTTTCTTTTCTGTCTTCAAAGGAAAAATGGCATTTAATTGCCATTGCAAATGTACATCTGTGAGACTATGAATATAAATGAGACTGCTAGGCCTCTTGTTCTCATGGTAACACAAGTAGGATGAGATGTGTTGATTGACCTTGAGGAGTTTCCTTTCCCACATGAATTTAGCAGCAAGGTAAGACACTGGGAGTCTGCGTGGCCGCGGTTTTGCGGCACGTGATGGTGAACCGTCAAACACTTCTATGGCTGCATTTATACATATTTGAACAGTTTATTTAATGAGAAAACAAGTCTGTCAGAAAAAAGAAATTGCATTCATCTCATTCACTGCACATATCTTATCAGGAAATGACTGCAACCATTCAGGTGATCATTGTGTAATGTTTCAATTTACACAGGCAATGCACTGCAATGATTCATTGATCAGTGTGTTGCTATGAAGGTACATCAGCAGGCCTGTGGGGGGCACTCCAGCACTTTCCCCTTCGTCTGTCACCTCTTCTCATCTCTACTGTTTCTCAGCTTTCCGTCCCCATTTTCTGTCTCCCTTTTGTTCTGTGACTCTATCCCTCCTCACTCCTTCGCCTTCTCTTTCTCGTACTAATGCGCTCTCTCATCACTGCTTCCCTCTCTCAAGTTCTTCCTCCTCTCTCCCTCCAATATTCCACTTTTGGTGGACACCCATTTTCTCCTCGTCGCTCCCTCTTTCCTCTCCGTCTCCTCGAGCTCATCTCTGTTGTCTGTCCGCCACTTTTTGTTCAGGATTTTTAATCGATACATATAAAACAAACACACCTTAGAGGTAAAGGCATTAGTAGCTTGACTTTCTCTCTGTTGCTCCTATTTCTCATTCACCACAGCCTTTATATTTCAGCAGGGTATAATTAGTATGGCTTTCCATGCAAGAGCATTATCAGGTTGCCCGTAGATGGGGAAAAAACATAATAATGGAAGTTTGATGACAAAGACAGGACGTTTTTTTTCTTTCTTGCAATTTCACAGCAAGCGATAGTGAGGTTGACGTCAGCTCATCAGTCATTCCACAGATTCTTACTCATTCAACATGTTTAATCCTTGGGCAGCTCAGGAGAGATAACTGGCCATCAAATTAAAGGAAGACATTAACATTAAGTTGTAAGAAATACGAAATGTGCTGTATGTTTTGAGAGATATTAAAGCAGAGCTCCGTGATCCAATCTCTCCGTGAATAAATCCATCTCTCTCTTTTGGTAGGAGGAGAAAAGGACAGAAATATTTAATAATTTCTGCTTTTGTTTCAAATCATTTGCAGATTCACAAACAATTGCCCAGGCATTTAATCTTGTTGGAGCTCCGGGCTTAAAAGTGTCTTCTCAAGTAGACAGATATTTATCTAAAAGATGTCACCGTGCCAAGTGTATTCATTCATGCCAGGAGTTGTAATCGAGTTGACAACATCTGCACTCCAGGGATTAAGTGAAAGAACAGCAAAACGCTGGGATAGATTGGGCAAATCATATTCAATCTCTCTGCCTGTGGATAAATAGAGCCACTTTAGAGTTTGATGTGAGTCTCCTTTGAGCAAACCAACTGTCAGCTACACCTACACATTTATTTTATTAAAACATTATTGATTTCTCCTTTGTCACAAATTATAATAAAAAGCATGCCATGTCAGGAGATGGTAATTAATGATTAGCCCTTATATGTATTACTTTGTCAGGAAATGACTGATGGCTGCTTGATGGCTGATGGCCATGACCTTGACTTGGGAAATTACCAGCGAGGTGGCAGACCAAAGAGATAGGTTGCATGAAGCAGCCATTTCTTAATGACTGAGCTACATCATATCACTTTCATAGCTTATGGCTTCGTGCCCCAGGAACACACAGATAATAAATTTCAAACCACTTAATTTCAATTTCACCAGGATCCACAGACAAATATCTTAATTTATTATATTTGTGAATGATTAATCTACTGTAGGTTAATAGCCATTAAACACTTTATCGATTAAAACACAGACAACATAGAAGGCAAGAGAAGTGTGCTATAAACAGTCAATGTAGAATGGTACAGTATTGCATCACTAAGCATGGCCTTAGTCTGTTTAATGATGGAGCTACATTTACACCGACTTAAAGGATGAAATGAGCGCCTGTCTTGGAGCGTCCTTCAGAAGTGCCAAATAATAACTTTGCTGTGTCCACTGTGGCAGTCCTGAAAGCTAGCTGACCACTCTGACTGAGTAACCAGTTGTCATGTGCTGCTGACTCATTCAACATAGAGGAACACTTTAAAAAATCCCAACAAGATGTTGTCTGGCCGATGTCTGGTGTAGGTATGCAAAGGTGCTAATCCTGCTACTCATCAAGATGGGTGTATGATTACAGAGATGGTCTTCTTAAATAACATCTTATCTATAAAATGTGGGTTTCATTAAATTTAATGACTGATATGAGGCATCCGTATTTGTTTGGTTTTGAGGCACATTTACTTTGAAGCGCCATTTTAAGCTTTCTTAAAATCCAGAATTCCCAGTGGTAATTACAACTTGACGAGAACACCAATTACTCAAAATTGTGATGATCCGATATGACATGAAAGCTTGCCGTGTGTCATGCAGCACTGCTGACGATACATTGCTAGCTAACATTCGGGACAAGCAATACTTTCCAACAACATTTAAGTCCTGAACTTGAAGCGACACCCCCTTCAATGGGAGGATATCCAATTTACTGGTGGAAGTGAAATGTTTAAGGATTCCCTGAGCTGGTAAAATTGCCATGACGGTATTTGTACATGCCCATGTCCATGGGCGAATTACTGACACGGGCCTACCGAGCCCAGGCCCGAGGGCCCAAGGGCTTAGGAGGCCCCTAAGCCAGAGCTTCAGCGTGAGGTCTCTGTTATTTACTTGGCATTTCTTGTCAAATAGTCAAAGTACTCATTCATTCATGTCAATAACAGAGCCCCAAAAGTCCTAGTGAAAAGTGTAAGGAACCACCTACTGTGCAGTTGGCTCTGAGTGTATATGCGCTGTCAATCCTTTTGAGATGCAAGTGAATGTAGGCCTATGATTTAGTTAGTATGCTGTTGGCGTTAATTGTGTGCATGTGTGCTGTAAATCTTGTTGAGATGCAGGTGAATTTGGTTATTGTGCTATTGGCTGCAAGTCAGTGTACTTGCCCTGCCAGGGGGGACCCATTGTCTCATAATCTGCCTATGCCCAAGACATCTGTCCCACCTGAGCAGGTGGTTTCAGCAGCTGGACAGGACAGAGTGAACAAACAGCACTCAACTCACCCCAAGCTAAGAAGTGCTTAAATAAACCAGTAAGACTGAAATCTGTTGTAACATATTTTTTCATCTTTACTTGGTAAGAGCTATTTAAAGCTAGAGCCCTTTAAGTTGATAAAATGGTGTTAGATTATTTAATATAAGCATAAGTGCAGGACCTGCCCAGTATGTTTAGTCTCATCTTATTTATCTCCACCTGGAAGTTGTGCAGCAGTATTTGCTATATTTAATATTTTGAAGTTGTCTGGTCATTTTAAATGATTAACCGACTACTGATTGTTAGCTCATCCAATAATCAATCAGGCAATTTCATCGGAATTTGCGACCCAAGTCGATGTGTTTAAATGATTCGATTTGTAAACAGAAGTGGATGATAATTTAATCCAAAGATTTTACACGGTTTCAGCACTCTAAAGACAGTTCTGTAATATCAGCAGTTCAGGGTCCAGTTATGAGCATAATTTATAATATATACAATAGTTCATGTAATAAGAACAAGACAGGATAAGTAATTTGGAGACTTTACTCCTCCGTTAATGTAGACAAACTCACTATGGGCCTATCATTTAATTAATGACATGCTTTCACAAATCCATAACTGGTGATTTGATCCACACTCATCTATCATCAATCTATTACAACAAGAAATACAGAAAAGAAAAGGAAATATTCCTCATTTATAATATTTAAATGATCATTAGCCATGTGCGATGCTCAATTTGCAAAAGAATGGAGACCCAGAAAATTGAGAGAGGGACAATCCTGCACGGTGGTTAACATGGAAGAGTCCCAGAAAACGGATCAACTGGTGAAGGCGTCAGAGGTGGATAATGTCCGCCATGCAGAGAGGGATTATTTTGTCAAAGCATGGATCGCCTGCCAATACACAGGCATATACCCACATGGTGTGGGGCTTAGACAAAAGCATTGAGACATTACTTTCAGGTTATAACTGTGCTTCATTCTACACTGAGGGGAGGAATGTTCGATGTTTAAATTAGTGGATAGCAAAGTGCATTTCAAATAGCCTTCATATTGTTGCATAAGATAGATTTATTGCTGTATGTTGCTTTAGTATGTGTTCTACTTAATTCTACTTTTCATCAAGGAAAATAATTTACAGGCTTTTAGTTTCAAGTACAATGTGAGAGGACACTTCATTTCCTTTTTTTTCAAGTAAATAGATTTTTAGACGAAGCAAATTCAATAAACTTGAATCAGCTTCGTATCTGCTTTAGTATTATTTAAGAACACTATATAACTTCAAAGCGCACTAGGAACAGGTGGGCAATTTATAAAATTGCTGTTTTTGAACAACTGTTCTATTCTAGGGAGTAATTAGATATTCGTAAGACGTAGCCTCACTTTTAGTTTTCTATTTCACATATAATATTGCATGCACCTACACGTGTATCTATGAATATATCAGACACACACATTTGGAGAGGATAGGTAAGAGGCTGTAGGTACTCTCCAGCAGACAAGTATAATCTCTTCTATAAATCTGCAGCAGAGCCGCTCTTCTCCGAACAGCTTAAACAGACTCCAGCCTCATGAGTAGGAGGCTCTTGAACCACACAATGCCACAAAGCAAACATTACATTGACCAAAATGTCCTTGTCTGTAGCATTTGCTGCAATTATATGCAATTTAAGTTGGAGTAGAAATTACTTAAGTGACCAAGGTCAGCAGAACCTCCTATTAAGTGAATGACAGTTCTGGGAATATGAACGCAAGGGGACCCCTGTTTCTGGGAGGCCATTTGTGAAACAACCCTCCTGGGGACCTTTGAAGCATAATGGAACAAATTATTTTTAAGTTTATGGCAGCTTGTTTGATTTTGAGTTCAACCACATCCATACATTTTAATTTAACTTTACCCAGTTGATTGGTTAATTGAATATATTCGACAATGAAAATAAATAAGCTTAATACAGAATATGGGCACCATGTAAAGAATTTTCAAAAATGATCATGGATGACACAAAAAAGCTAGTATGTGTATTTTTATTGTGGACCTTGATAGAATGGGGTACAGGACTGATTACCAACAAATTATAACTTGACAGCTCACACATTCAAACACACTAAAAACAATACAAGTAAATAAGACAATAACTTATCAAAATGGTTGGATCCTGCCACAACACATCGCAGCAGTATATGAGATATTAATTTAATCTATTCTATTGCTATACCACTTTTTTTACAGCAGTATCTCTAGGGTACCAAGTTAGTCACGCTCCTCCTGGTGGTATAACCAACCCAACAAAAATAGTTAGTAAGTAATTTGGGTACATCCCCCCGAACAATCTTCAGTCCCATGCACAAATTAATCTGGTCCACCCTGTCTTTTACCCCAATCCAATTTACTCCCTCAAAATGAGAGGAATCCAGTTATTTTTAATCCGTCATTTGGATCATAAGAGCAGCAAAGAAGAACACGATTTACAATTAGAGGCGCATGCTTTTGATTTACTCAACCGGTTGCATTTTTGATCAACATAGTTTCATCTATTACCGGGAGGATTTCTCCTCTCATATGCTTTGTTAAAATAAAATCAATTATCTGTGATTAAAACAATCCAACAGCCGCCGGTCCCCAAAGCAGGAGGTGATTTAGAATTATCTGTCAGCTATGTTCGAGAAGAAATGGCAGAACGCCATCCGTGTGTGGTGATGAATCTGGTGGAATACCAATGGAGCAGAAAAAGCTACAGCTCGCACACAGTGAGAAAGAAAGAGCTTCACATTTTCTGTGTTTTCAAGTTCATCATGCTTATTTTGTATTTCCTCTCCCCTCACTGTGAAAGGACCCTCTTTGAGTTCACTCCACGTTTGCTATATTCCCTTCTCTCCTATAACTGGTTGACCAGCACCCACCCCCATCCTCATCCTCCTCTTCTCTTTACTAAAATTGCAGCAGCTTCACTATGCTGTCATTTGTAGCTTGCACTGGGACAAAAAAGCCTTCTGGGTAACATTGTTTGAATGTGCCCAGCTCAAACAGACTCCCAGAACCAACAGAATTGTTTGCGCAAATCTTACAGTCACTCCTTGTGATTGTGGAGTGCAGAGCATCTCCAAATAGCCGACATTCTCTGCAGACCCCTGCAGCATCGTGAATCAATGAGCCAAAAGTACATAAAGATTGTGCCAATGTCTCACAACAAATCAAAGCTTTGTGACTTCATGTCAACATATTTTCATCTAAATTAGTTTGTGGAGCTCTCTAAAACTTTAAGAAGTTGGTCACTTGGATTTAACTTTTTGTCTGAAGCAAACAAAGCACTTTATTTGATGTACATCTGCTAAAACTGCAGTGATGCTGGCACACAAATACCATTAGCTGCTAATCATTCAGAACACTGAGTAAGTGCTAAACAAATCACAGTCCTCAAACACAAATCTAGTCGTGTTTGTTTTGTCCTCTACAAAACAACAAACCTGTGGTTATTCACGATATTAACTCAGACTCTTTGGGAGCCAAGCCATACGAACAGCGAGCCTGAGTGGAAGGGAGTCTGAGCTTCTTCAAAGACTAATTGAAAGAAATGTATTTCAGCAGGACTCTTAGCTGTCCTGCCTTTTAGTTGAAAGTCTGGGCTCTGAAGTCAGCAGGTAGGCTTTTACACTTCTCGTGGTTAGCTCATTAGCTAAGCTGCGTCCGCCAGACAGATTCGGAGCTCTGAAAACACGCCAAAAATCAAAGTCGGGACCAGCCAAAGTGAATTTATTGGCAACCAGTTATACAATATGTGTGCTCACACCATGATATTTGGCTTAGATATGGCTGCTGTGTTTCTGCTCAACGCCTAGTTGTAAGAGCTTCAGGCTAAGTTGGCAAGATTCACTGTAGATGTAGAATATATGCTCTTGCATTGGAGAATGTACTCCAGCTGATCTTTTTTCCAGCCTCAGATTATTATCTCCACCAGAAGATCATGCACTCGGCCGTGCGTGTACATGCGTGAGTGTGTGTACCTCAGTCTGTCTGTCTGTCCACAGTTAATATTGCATACGACAGACCTATGGGTGCGCATTTATGACCGTATGCTCAAGGACCTCTCGTGTTTAGTGTGATTCACACATTTTGAAAACACGTTTTATTGACAACATCATATCAACATCATCAATAGAGACCATTAACCGAGTCAGTTTGGACTACTGTTCAATATGGATTAGGCCAGCATTTTCACATCTAACTCAGTGAATTCATGATTTCTTTTGACCAAACCAGAGTTGGGGGTTGTTGGGATAGTGGAAAAAGCTAACCAAGACAGTTTTGGTGAGTTGTTTTGTTTCTGTCAAGTTGTAATGAAATGGGTTTTACGATGAGTTAACGAAGCAATTAGTCTTAGTTCGCTGAAAAAGAGAAGCTTGAATTCCGATGGAGCACGGTTATATTTTTCTGTTTTAATAAGGAGAATAGGGGTAAGAATATTTCTTTGACAGAGTTAGAGAGCAGGACACTCTGCTCAAAATGTAGATCATATATATTTTTTGGCATCAACCTTGCGCTCACACATGCATTGTCACGAAAGTAGATTTGAAGCGTAAATAAATGCTTCAGTTCACAGCTGAGATGCGAGCCTGCACGGAGCCAGTGCACACAGCTGCATAGATTAAAATGAGAGCATATCTGAGTGCATTTTTCTAGTTTTGTATATGTACCCTACATGTGTCCAAGAGCTGGCTGGTATACACCATCTCTGTGACCTCGGGGTCTTTAGTTCACTTGGGTTTTTTTCCAACATTGTGAACTTCATCTCTCTGTGCAGAGCTACTCTCCTCTGGTTAAGCATTAAGAATTTGCCAGTAATAACAGAAGTCATTCTGCAGTTATTGTAAACAGAAAAAGTACTGCTTTCCTAATTAGGTGGAACAAAAGAATAAATGACTGGTTAATGGATATGACTTTTCTATCTTGTTTTCCCTCAGAAAAAAATGTATTTGTTACACAGCATCTGATTTATTTCAAATGTTAACCTTACGATTAATAGACAGCAGCAAAACAATTATAATCCACACAAGTGACGCTTTTTAAACGGCTGGCTGTAATGCAAATCCAGTGTCAACAATTTAATTTGATTTTTTCAGCCACCGAGTGCAAAGCATGTGAGTAGTAGATTAGCTTTGCAGACAATAACAGTGATGATCGTAATTCTTTTATTCAATTACGGGATTAAAAGAAATTCCATAAGAGACAACACAAACTAATCGCGTTGTGGATGATTTTAACAAGTTATGTTAATTTGTTCAGCTACTGGGAGTCTTGTAATTTGCTGTCTTAACATAATTTGTTGTGCAATTTAACAAGGTGAGGCTCCTTTGTGTGGATTTTGATGCGTCTTTAATTGATGAAACATGTGTTAAGTCTCATCACTTGTGCAGACTCGGTGCACTTAATATTCCTCAGACAAATTTCCATCCATAAAATTTCCAGACAGCGGCTGTCTGACCCGTGGTCTGCCCCGGACAATAACAAGGTCTCCTGTGCTGCTGAAGCTGAGCGGCCATGGACAGCCTTTGTGCTGTATCTCATTATCAAATTGGCTCTTCCTCATCCCCTCTCCCGTAATGTAACATGCAGAGAATTTCTGTTCTCTCTGCATGATCCCCGAATGTCCCTGAATCTGGGATATGAGCCTGCCAGTTATTCTGCAAGCTAAAGGGGTCCCTCTCATTTCCTCTCTTAACAATGCGCACAATGAGTAGCCGTGGCCAAGGAGAGAAGACTTTCAAGACAACGCCTTGGAAATGGTGACTCACTCTCGTTCAAAGTCCAGACATTATCACAATGACCACCTCTTTTACCATGGCAGACGAAAAAACCACCAGGATCAGAATAGCTCATGAAGGGACCACGAGTGATGGAAAAGTCTCAGTCTGCACCGTGTGTCTGTATTGTCACAACAAAAATAAAGGTTTGATGAAATGTTGGGACAAAAAATGACATTAGCCAGTCCGTAAAAGAAGGAACATTATGAGAAGAGAACAGCTCGTTAGCTGTAACTGTTCTGAAGGCTCAAAACAATGTGTCACTACACGTTTCAAAATGACATCCTGCTGAAGTAAACAGACAACATTTCTCTCCTGCTGTCGCTGTGCTAAAGTCAGAAGAAACACAAAGCCACACAGACAGAATAATCTTCAAGACTTCAGTATCTCCTCCCTCTGAAAATTGCCTTTTCTTTTCTTTTCAAATAATGTAAGCGCTTTATCTATATGTACAGCGTTTATAGGCTCACGTAAGGAGCTTTAATTCAGCATATTTTAATGTGACTGAGGCAACTATCATTTTATTCAAAACAAACGAGGAAATAAATAAATAACCGAGCACCATCAGACAAGTTCAAAGCATAGCTTTCTAACCTCGGCTCACTGATGGAAGGAACATGAAAAGGGGCCCCAGGAGATGGTGGGTTTCACGTACCAGTGTGATTTATGGTCTACCATAACAAATCAACAAGTTTAACTTTAATTGTTTTCTTTGCGATGGGAGGTGGGGTAGTTAATACAGAGCAATGATTGATGGCACAGGGCACCATGTTTGGCTCGGCACTTTGTCTTTTGCAGTGCAGCTCAGGAATTGAACCAGTTGATAGAAGCAATTAATTTGAGGGGGGAATTCTTTTTTTTTGATTTAGGAAATATACAGACCTAAAAATATCCTGCAAATTGTACCATTGCTGTGTTGGTAAGTGGTCTTCCAGTCTTTTGTTTTGATCATTTCATGGGAGAAATATATATATATATATTTTAAAAAGCCTATGTCCTACATTGTCATTTTATCCTTTATTGTTTTCTTAACATGGGTTTACACCTGCATCCATAAAAAAATGTGTATTTCATTCTTTGAGTAAAACTTTATCCGAGTGGGTGACATTTAATAAAGTTAGCTTCTGTTCTAGCTACATTAGTTTGCTAAGTAATTGAGACAGCCATTTAATTAAATGCTTTGCTGATGATGCCTCTCTTGGAATACTGGCTGTTAACCATTAATCAGTGGTGCACACCTAATTTACAAGGACAACGGTGCAGGGATGGGAGAGGAAATGGTCACACGATACATTAAATCACCGTTAGTAATTAGTGAAACTAGTGGCACCAGCGGCACTATGATATATTGTGATTACACTAAATCAAAGGATAGAAAAACTACTATAGTTGATATCACAGTTGATCAGCACTCCATAGATCACAGCACAGTGCTTTAAACAGTCTTTCACTGTGATAATTGTAGCCATGTGGTTTAAAGGTGCCTCTGAATGCTTCACAGAGTAACCTTGCAGCTCCTGCCAGTAACTCAGGGCAAGCCATGGTAGGTCTATTTATTTTTTGCATTTGTTCTAGACGGCTGGCGGCTGATGCAATAGACTGTAGATGATTTACTTCTGTTGATTATTGAATCATGGAGGAAGAGAGAGAGAAAAAAGCCTTGCCCAGAAAGCTACGCCTGACTTTTAATTAAGTTTGGACAAAAAACTGGTCTTTCCTCAGTCAATTCATAAAAATGACCTTCATTGTGAATTACAGTAATGAAATATGATGAGCACAGCTTGGGAGCGTTGATTCGACACCATACTGTACAGAGGGGTTGGGAAAAGAATGATGATGGTTCAGTGAGTGAGGCTACACAGAAAGTTTCTGTTGTTACAATGGCTACACAATGCATACTGAAACTGCAAAGACAATAAATCAAACATAATTGATTGCAGTACTGTCTCGGAGTGTTTTTGCAAACATCAATCACATTTGCAATGAATTACAAGGACTGCTTCAAAATGCTTAGGATGCAGGGCAAACAGAGATGGACTCACCGCCGCAAACAAATTATATTGTTGCGCTTGGTGCTGGGAAGGTGAGCGGCACAAAAACAATGGTTCATTGAGTTCAGATTAAAATGTAAAAATAAAGAAAATAGATTAATTTGTGACTTGTCCAATCAGATGATGTGGCTGATTTAATTTGAATTGTCCTCATTTACAATATACCAACATTTAATTGAACAACAAAACAGAAAAGACATTTGGTCGTTACAATTTCACTTATCAA
The DNA here is from genome assembly GCA_016806645.1 of Ophiodon elongatus. Lineage (NCBI taxonomy): Eukaryota > Metazoa > Chordata > Actinopteri > Perciformes > Hexagrammidae > Ophiodon > Ophiodon elongatus. Next base: position 324,284 of record JACSYO010000669.1, on the reverse strand, counting down.
AAGTCAACTTATAGCACTAATATAAAACATACAGATAATATATATAATTAGTATTATTTAGTTATTGTAATTTGTATTATTATAATATAGTTTGCTTTGTCCTATATACACATGAAACCCTACTGTACATTTCTGAGTGACGTTTGAAAAGATTATGCTCAATGGCAGTTTCATTAGGCAATCCTCCCAGTACCAGGTACAGTTAACTTTTAAAGGAATAGTTCAGGAATAGTGGCTGAGAGTTAGATGAATAGATTGATACCCCTCTCATACCTGTTCAGTGAATATGTAGCTGGAGCCAGAAGCCGGTTAGCTTAGCTTAGCATGACAACTTAAAACAGGGGGATACAGCTAGCCAATTGTAAAAAATATCAGCTACCAGCACCGATAAAGCCCACTTATTAGGATGCAAGATGTAAATTAATTTACACAAATACCCAAGTTTTCAAATGGTGTAAAAAGGGTGTTTTGTTGTTTATTTTTTAATAGACAGGACAAAGAAGGCACTACACATATGGTAAGAAAACCAACAACACATGCCTGCTGTAAACATTTGCTCTACATATGGAAAACATCTCAATACTCAGCACCATTTTATACAAAATTAATAATATTATAATATTGAATACAAACAACACATCTAATCAAAGAAAAAGACAGGCTCAGTTTACATTAAAATGTAACAATTGGTCAATGTATTCAGCCTTTTTGTTGCATCTGGTGCATCCAATCACAGAATTTGCACTAAAAAGACGAGGGTAACCCTGGAATATGATACAGATATACTCTACGCAAATATGAACTGACCCTTTTTTCTCATCCACACTTGACAATCTGTTTTACCATGTTTCAAAGTATACAGGGTGTCTATCAGTCTATCATCCATTGTCACCACAACTGTTATATGGTGGTCTCATGAGTACTGAGCAAGACAGTTTTTGTGTGCAGTGGATGCTGCTCTGTGAGGCTCATGAGGATACTTTGGATGTCTCCTACTGCATAATGAGCTTGTGCAAAATTTCATTTGGACACTGGGCGGACCCAAATGTGATATTAAACAACAGCAAAACCCAGGTTATGCAAGATATGAAATCCTCCGTCAATAATATGAAGAGGCCAGACGGGAGGTGAATTCAACCCATAGGGAGCTAAACTGTAAAATAAAGAAATGAGAATCTGTGAGGAGAATTGTCTGCAAGAGAGCGGCGTGAGAGTAGCATCAAGGAGATTATTAACTAAAGGCACGAAGGGTCAGTCAGAGATTGAAATGCATATCAACATGAATGAGCTTTACCTGTTGTAAACCGCGTTCCCAAGGACGTTTGTATTAATAACAATTTTACCCACTCCAGGTCACCACGCCAACCTAGTAGGACCTCTATTACCGACCGCCCACATCAAAGTTACACTTATCTTGGCTCATCGTGAACCCCCACCATCTTTCCTCAGACCCCGTCCCCCTCACCTGTAGTCCTGGTTTCACCACTTGTACAGTTGTAAATAGTTCCAGCTTTCCATTACAAATGTTGTTTTTAAGTTGACAGCATGAATGCTTCCGAGCTGCATCTAAACTCAAATCCTCCATCCATCCTTCCTCCACAGAGTGCATTACTTTAAACATATTGCAATTTACTATAATTGCATGTGCAGTAAACAAATTACAATTTCGATGTGAAGTGGGCTACCAAACTCAGTGGCCACATGTTCTCTGTCACCTGAACACATCTTATGAAATATGGTCCAGAAATGGTCCCTTCTGATTTTTTCCGTAGCTAGTGTCTTTTAGTTGTTTCCAAACACAACACACATGACAGAGTCAAAGGTTGATGAAAACGGATTATCAGTTATATGAGCATTCTTTTATTGCCAAGAGATGCAAGTAAAAAGACAAAACTTTATTCTGTACTCTCCCAAGAGAACTCTCCTCTGAAGTTGGCCATCCTCTTTTCTCATCCCTTCTCTCAATTTCCTACCCTTTTTAGTCCCGACCTCGGTACATTCTTCTTTGCTCCAAGACTCACCAAAGCTCCCTTTGTGAGAGTTTAATGATGCATGCAAATGCAAATGGCCCCGTGGACATCTCAGAATATTGGTCCTGAACCCAGAGGGAATGAACAGTGCAGGGGAAACAGACTTTTCCTACTTCTAAAGAGAATAATTTTTAACCCCTATCCCCAGGTTGGAAAATACATACATAAGAAGCGTTCAGCAGCAGAAACCAATTACCCCTCCCTCACCCATTCCTCTGCACAACAAACTCTTGTATTGATCTTGTGATAATTACCTCAGTCACATCATAAAGCACCTGGAACAGATTGGTGGCTCAAATTATCGATTACCCCTGGGCTACCCTTCGTTGTTCATTGTATTGCCGCCACTATACATTACTTGATGAGATCTGCTTTTCCATGCTTTCCGGTGCATTTCTCTTTGGCGCTGTGCAGGGATACATTGACAAAGAGGTTTCGTGTTCAAATGCACGCTATCAAAGTCATTTGTCATCTCTTCTTAGTCTTTAGCTTATCCTGTGTGCCACCCCAAACCAAGGTTAACACACCGGTAGCTAGTGCCAGCTCCTCCACCGCAGCAACACAAAGATGCTCATTTAATCTCCAACAGTTTTGGTCCAAAAATGACCTTTTATTTGTGGTTGTGACTTGGGGCCTGCCCTGGCAAGCACCAGCTGTGTCTAATGCTTCATTACACACCTTCCTAGAGGCAGGTCAGTGAGTGACCCTGAAACCTCTGCCCACTAGCCACCCATACGTCCCCGACCACAGTCACAACAACCGTGTGACCTCCACTGAGGCCAATACATTTTGTCTGCAATAAATAATGAGGGTGGAATTTCAACTCAGCTGTTTTCTGCTGTTTAAATTTGTTCACAAAGCTTACTAGAAGGTGCCTGTATTATTTTACAAGCCGTAATATTTTTATAGATCACCGTGGCAGCCTGTCACAAGTCTCCCTCTGCTTGTTTCCATTGAAAGGAGAACACGAAGACACACAGGAGATGCTCTGCTTCGTTGCAGAGTCGGTCTTAACGTTGTGCTTGTCTGGGTATCAAAAGAACAATGGCTCTTGGCACGTCCCCGGATTCATCTTCCTTCAAACACGATGAAAATACATCCGAATTTGAAACAGAAAAGGCTACACGACTGTGAAGTTTATGGATACAAATAGCTGTTTTTCACATGCTCACTTGCTAACTTAGTTAGGTTTGAGAACTTTTGACCTGTAAACATCTGTCAAACAGATGATATAACTTCATTTTCATTCAAATACTCTTAATATTCTTACGTGGTAGCAGATTAATTAAATACAAATGGATTAATCCGTGGGTTAACTACAGGGAGCCACGTTTGGTTAGTAATTCTACTGTTGCATCTAGAAAAAAATGTCAATAATAGAAACTATTCCCATGATATGTAATTAATGTATTTTGTAAGTGCATTGTGTGACGATAAGAGCCATTGAACTAATTCCTGGTTAAAGAGAATGATCACTGTGATGTAATCTCTTGTGTACAGTAACAGGATTATCTGATGAATAGTTTATAATAAATAGATGTCTATTTGTTTGTGTGTTAATGCCACCCTGACAAGTGCCCCTTAATTAGAAAGCTGAAAGACACCAAATTATGTTCACTGTGAGAGCATTATCCTTAACACCTATTCAAACACAGAAGTCACATTGAGAACTGGAGCATAATCTAGCATCCAACACAAAACCCCATGATTAGCTGCACATAAAAGTGTCTGCAACCTCTGTGGAAACCAGCACAAAAGTCTGATTGGAATGAAAGTAAAAATGTGTTGCTATGAGACCATGTGTTACTTCACACTATTTGTTCAGAAATAATGGATCATATTATACAACAAACACGCAATATCGGGCAACATATTTAATAAGATCTAATCCTGCATCGTAAGAATACATGTGCAATATTGTGTTGTTGATTAATCCATCATCCTCCATTCATCAACGCTAATTCTGTTATCTCCTTCGACTCTGCAGCTCATCATATTCAATATTGCAAGAAGTTAATATCGGGGAGCAGGGATTAACATGATATGGCGCTGACTTGGTTGCGCAGCTCTCTCCGTGCACGCGGCGTCGCCTGCAGGAAAAGGTTGCTGAGGATGGAAAGCTCACCGTAGCCATCTGCAGTGAACCAAAGCGGCTCTGGGCAGGTGTTCAACATGGCCAGGTGGAAAGCAGCTGACACAGACATAGCTCCCCTGCGCTATTTGTCACTGTAAATAACAATTGTTTCTTCAATATTAGAATTGGACAGGATGGAGGACCTAGCCAGTCTTCCTCATTCTCCTCTAATTTAGGCAATTAAAAAGAAAGGTCATGTGTGGAAACAGATGGCTAAACTGTGTGCTGAGTCTGGAGGCTGAGAGAGACAATTGGCATTTTACATGCAACTCCATTCAAGCACTCAGGATACAGTATATGGGAGACAGACAGTAAACGGCAAAATTACTTCAAGTTTTATTTACAAGAAGCACCAAAGTGTATATTTATGTAAGATTGTTTTGCAGAAAATCCCCCAGGCGGCTTTCTGTTTTGAGCCTCGCACATGTTGTTCTTAGTTGTTTGCATGTTGAAATCATTGCACACTCGATAAGACTTTATATAGAAGACATTTTGATCCCTCTTCGAATATTTCAAAGCTTTCCATCCCTCTGCAACACACGTCGAAACGCTTAAACAGCTTAAAATTATATGATATTCAGCTGCTCTATCTAAAAGACGATAAATTGTCAAGATGTCGTATCAAACTGTTTTTCCAAGGCACTGTTTTCCTTAATCACCCACTGCAGAGGGAACTACTGTAGCCTACACAATAAAAAAAACAACAACTATTAAACCAACTGAGAGTGCATCTGGGAGAAGTTGGGATACATTTACTGTGCTCAAGGACAGGACAATTAAAGTAAAATAAAGGCTGCTAAAGTTAAAGCAGCCTGGTGAACCTCCCAAGAGTCACATAGGAAGCTTGTGTAGGCAGTAAGGTGGGGAGGAACAGCAAACAGAACGTTGTCACACTTCCACTCCCTGTGGATCCGAGCTAAAAGGAGGGGAGACATGGATCTGGAAACAGTACACTGCCTCCAGCTTCTGTTATTTTCTTTCGCAATCTTCGTGAAATTCCTGCTGATGAGTTGATTATGCTTGAACATGTGTTTCTTTCAGTCTGACTAGTTACTCACAGTGGCTAATGTTTATGCGAGTACAGATATTTTAATCCAGAGTTTAAAAATGGAGAAATTTCAGAGCCGGTAGCTTGCTGGCTAAGGGTCTGTTTAGCACGGGGATTTGTGTGTATTTTCATGCCAACATCTGACCCCATTGTACATACAGACTCACTGTGCAAACAGTACTTGCTCTAGGGATTTTGTGTGTGTGTGTGTGGGGGGGGGGGAACCATCTTCTACTATCCATGGTTATTTATTCAGGTTCAATGGTCCTTTTGAAATGAACAGAGAGCGCAGAGTGTGTATGCACTGTGACCGCCAATTCTGTTTCAGCGTGCTCATCATTTCACCTAATAACACTACTGATGGATGGATGTGAGACGGAAGTTTTGCTCGTACCTCAACAGTCGAAACATTGTCTGTTAAAACCCCAGGAAAAGAGTTTTACCGTAGGCTTATGAAGCAGTTCTGATGTGTCTTTGGGGAATATTAACTTTTTCAGTTTATGGAGCATTTGACAACACTTACTGGCAGTGTAAGGCGTGTTTTTAATGCAAGGTGCTACTTGGGCGCTTATGCATTCAGTAGGATCACATCATCTGCTTCTACAGGATGTATGTGTGTGTGTGTGTGTGTGTATGTGTGTGTGTGTGTGTGTGTGTGTGTGTGTGTGTGTGTGTGTGTGTGTGTGTGTGTGTGTGTTGACACTAATCTCTCTGAACAAGCCACAGCTTGCCATGAGCACGACATTACATGCATCTTTTCACTCACCAAAACTGACTATGGCATCGCGCTATACAAACCAGCCAGCTAAACAAACCATCCTGTCAAAAACCTGCAGTGTGTAAAAGTCCAAAACAGCACAAATACTCAAACCCACAGAGAGCGATAACCTGGTAACTGTGTTTCCAATGTCAACAGATGGTGAGTAGATGACGAGATGAGCAGCCAACAGTCTTTTCAACACTACAGACACTAACAAGTTAGAAAAAAATCATCTCCTCCAAAGGGTACTTGCTTGGCAAAGATAAACAAGCATCTGCTTTGTTCTGTGAGTTACAGGAAACGTAACACTGTGTAAATGAAGTCATGGTTTTTAGTGCGAATGCTTGAAGGTTGTAAGATGACTTCACTTGGGATGGTGGATATTAGCTAGTTCCATAGTAATACTGTAACAAAGACATTTTTATCAAATGTTTTAGTGCAGCAGTGTCCAACTGCTTTTTGGCCACATTCATAAAAGAAATGGTTACAGACAAACAAACACATTACAAACCACACCCAATACTCAATACAGTTTTTAAATTGCATGGAAATGGCCTTTTCATGCACCCTTTTTTTTTTTCTTCAAATAATGTATTTGTGATAGGTTAGCCTGTCTCACTAATTACGTTATCAACTTATTGTAAGATATATGGACATGACCTCAATATTGCCCTTTGAGTTTACATGTCTGTTTGTTTATATAAAAATGTCCCCAACATTTTATAATTTTTCCCGATCACTATAGGAGACTAGGGCAGTGAATAGACAATGCACATTTGTGTTAACATAGTCAATTTATTTGTTTTGGTTGTGTGGTTTTATTTGAACTATTTACAATATTCCAATGTCTGAATATTCTTAAGAAATCAAAATTCCATGCTCCTTTAAAGGATGTAATTGCATTATTTTGCGATTACATTATCATTATAGTAGTGGTATAAAATTGTATTAAAATTACAATTATATCCTTTATTGCAATTATTTCTGGGACAATATATTGTCATAGTTATTGTGAAAGGCCTAGTGGGGGAAAAATGACTCTTTATGTACAAAAAATAACGTGATGGATTCAAGACACTTGCGGACCAGAGAGTTATGTTCAGTTCTATGTGTAGAGTTTAACTGAAAAAAATATAAAAGTTAAGAGATTCGACCCAGATTGACATGGAAGTGTTTACTTTACAAGTTGAAGTCAAAAAGGGTGTTTGCTCCCCTTTATCTCCCCTGGAGTGTTCTGTATGAGGCTTGTATTGCAATAATAGAGGCAGTTATGCTGAGTCTCCGTCTCCATGAAGTGTGCACTTCAGGTGATTACAATTAATACGGTATAGTCTGATATGGAAATTAAGAAGCACTCTATTAATGGCTATGAGTTTAACCAAGGCTAACCTTAAAGCTGTGTTGAGAGATATTTAGTTTCGTACTCAACTTTTTATTGTGGTTTAAACATGTTCAAGACCCACGTAGTGAAAGCACAGGATTACAACACCATATCACATCTAATTAACACATCTCACTGAAATCCCATCTAATTAATACAACCCACTGCCGACACATCATGTCTCAACTATGATTTGACCTGCATATAAAGAGCATGACAAGTGTCATGAAGCTCCTCATATAAAATAGAAGGCAGCTTTTTTCTCAGTAAAGCAGAGTGTCACTACATGTTTAGCACAAAAGAGCAGAGAAACACAACAAACAATGACCGGTGAAGAACGCTGAGCACCCAAACATTCTTCTCAGTGGTACAAGGCCAATGAACATCTGAGTTTAATTTATCTGATGGCCAGAAACATGACTCCAGTGGGATGATAGCGTTGCTTTGTGTCTGATGTATAAGTAAGCTTCTGTTTATGCAGCGTTCATTTTGACAATCATTTTGAATTTAGAGACTGAGAATGTGTTACTGACTTAACGTACTTCTTTCATGTCATACGTCATTATTGAAAATGTTTATTACCTAACGAAACAGACTTCTTCGATATTGTCCTCCTGAGATCTGCTAAATCATGCCATGTTTCACTTCTATTTAATAAATTAGCAGTAGTAAACTGAGTCGTTCAACAGACGGGCATTATTATTATTATCTTCTATTATTATTTTATATGAATGTGTAGCAGATCGTTGAGCCTCCCTTTGGGTGTGACACAGCCAGTGGGAGAGCAAACTGTTCATGGACCACAGTGAAAATGTTGTTTTTGAAAGGCTAACAAATATGGAATGAAGCATCGTGTTTTGTGAGAGAAAAAAAAACATGTTGAGAATTTAGGAAATTATAACATCTATATATTTACAATACATTTTGACTGTTTGGATAGCACAAGTAGGTAACAATCTTACGCAGCCACCACTAGAAATCTAAATGATATAATATTCACTATAAGCCTGTAACCGGTACCAACCACTTTATCTTAATTTCTCGCCTCTGCTCTGCTTGGTGTGTGTGCCGAGGCCACGACACACGAGAGCAAAGTGGTGACAGAATGAATATAGGAGAACTGATGCGTTTTTAGTATTGTCAACATTATGTATGGAGCTTTGAACTCATGACAATGCCGGCAAGCATGAGATGCAGTCTGACGTCACGGAGACTGCTGATGCCGTGGCTCCAGCCAAAAACAAAACCAAAATGGCGAGCTTTCATGATGATGTCATTGTTTATATAGCCTGCCTATCAATTGCTTTAAGGCTTGATAAATAGACAATATGTGGCCGGAATTTCTCCCATTTGCGTGGGACATTGAAATCTTCCAGGAACAGATCCAATTTTTTTTTCATAATGGAAACCCTGAATCAGACGCGCATCCCGAGGCTCGCCACTCGAGTGAGCCGCTATCTCTGCGTGACGCACCACAGGTCTCACAGTGAACAGACTGCACATCAGACTAACCCCCCATAATAATAAACAGAGACATCAAGGACATCAATAATGACTTATTGTCAATTTTTTTGTTGACAATATTAACACTGTGTTTTGACAGATACATGTAGGCATTTTATCCATAACTATTCAGTAAGCCAATATATGTTATGAGTGTTTGTCTTGGAATCTTTCGGCCCCCCAGCGGTAGAAAAATCTCTTAATACAACAAGCGTTATACAGATACTATATTATTTGAGACCCATATTGATTGATAATTGTTAATACTTGCGACTTATCAAAAAAATGATCTATTGCATTAAGACAAAGATTTTTTTGGTAGTTGCCATAAACATGCCAAAATGTGTCTCCTAAAGGAGTTGTGACCTAAATGTTTCCTGTCAGATCTTTCTAATGAACAAACTATGCAGCTTTGGCCGACATATACACCAATACTGATCTGCTATAAGCTGCCAATTCATCAGGCTGGTTATAATATTAATTATTGCTGATTGTGCTTCTAATTATCCAATTACATTTAGTCATATCATTTTCACACTGGGGGCTTTCATAATATTTGCATGAGTGGAATAAGTCAGTTCTACATTTGTTCCCGTAATAAGAACACATTCAAGTAATACCTAATTAATGAATCCAATGAGTCCATAATGTCCATAAATTGTGCTCATATGTGTTTAAGCGTAGATTTGTTCCTACAATCTGACCGTAACTGAGAGCCTTTGTCACTCCACCAAATCCTGAGCTCTCTCCTGGTTTCAAAACCAACCGGTAACTGTCTGTCTCCAGTTTGAGTCAAATCTCAGTGAATCTTAATTAAAAGAGGAATGAAACACCAGGTCCAGGGGATATAAGAAAAAACCCACATCCTTTGATACAAATTTGAAGCACTACTCTTACAGTAAAATAAAGTAATTTGGGAGAGTAGTTTATTAGCCCTCTGCCCTTTCAGCCAGAAATGCCCTTGCAAGCCCCTGTACCAGAGGACCAGTTGCAATCCATGATTCATTTAACACCTTCTGGGCCTCTAGAAGCCCCCCAAGCACATGAACTGTTGATTAAACTCTTTGTGGGAGAATTCATATTTAAAGCATACGCCACATGAAAATTAATGATAACCAGCCAAGCAGCAGAACACAGTACAGAAGAGCAACGATGGGCAATTTATGAGAGATTTACTCTAATTTACAATTTATTCTGTAATCATCACAATGTTTCTTCCATATACAGCATAATGTAATGCACATTTTTGAGTGGAAGGAATTATAAGTCATATGAGTAGGCTACTCTCAAAATGATATAAATGTCATTAAAATGCATTCAAGCAGGAAATCTAGCACAGGGAACTAGAGATTAGCCGCTGGGTGGGAACGCTCCACACGTGCCCATAAGAGTCAGTGAGTGAATGAATGGGCGATTGAGCAAACTCTAGTGAAGTTTTGGGCGGCTCTGAATCTAGTATGGAATTTAGCTGAGGGTCTTTACATCTTTGAACTAGCTCACAGTGACTTTCAAAGGAGACTGCAATACTCCGCTTACCGTCAGAGCCTGAAGCGAAAAAACAGAGAAAAAAAACAAACAGTACTGTGTAAATCTAATGCTGGAAAAAAAGGAATTTAATTTATATGTATGCACGCCTTGTTGTTAATGCCTTCCGTGGCCTCTGCCAACTCTACTTGCTCTGTATGTTCTGAAAAATATCTCCCATTTCACCTGCAGCTTGTACTTGCAGGAACACTGCACCTCTTGGACTCAACACAATGTCACCAGCGGCTCGTTGATGGAAGTAATCCATCATGTAGAGTTCAAGGGTTACACACCAGGTCTGTGTTTCACGGTCACGCTCCCAGATATAACACCTTGCCCCCCATCTGTCCTAGACCTTCTACAAGTGTAATTTTGCATCTGGCTGGCTGGCTGATGGCTGTTTATCAAACCGCACAACGCTAAAGCTGCAAAAGTCCTTCTGAAGGGTAACAGCACCAAAATTGAGGATTTAATTGTGTTTTTGTTAATGATACAGGACAATTCAACCTTCTATGTGAACACTAACTACCATGCACCACCATAACAAACTATGTTGATTTTTCAGATGACCTGTTCTGTCTCATGATGTAAATTCAGGAGCAACTTCAAAGGACTGCCTCAAGAGCTGCTAGCATGGCTCTACGTTCAGACTTGTCTGGTGAAATGTCTCGACAACTATTGCAAGGCTCGCCATGAAACTTTGCAACTGTACTTTGTAACGGGACATGCATGGTACCCAGAGGATAAATCCTAATAACTCTGGCGACTCCTTCCTTCAGCACCACCAGCAGGTCAAAGTTTTCACTTATGCTTAGAAATATCTCTATATTTACTTAATAGATGGCCTCAATACTGTCTTACTGTTCATGATCCCCAGATGATGAATCCTACTGATATCAGTGATCCCTTGTCTTTTTCTATAGCGCCAACATGAGGGAAACACATGTGGTTTTGAATTAAATGTCTCAAAATAAATGAGATGGATTACCATGAAATTTGTCACAGATGTTCGCGTTCCCGCCAAAGGATGAACTGTAATTATCAGGGAGAATACTTCAGTGTATGGCCATGCGCAGTGACATCAGCCTACGGTGTACTTTGTGTTTTGTGCAAATTACCAAATGTTATGTTAATGTTAGATGCTAAACTATTATGCTGAACATTATACCTGCTAAACATTAGCACGTTGACATTGTCATTGTGAGCAATTGGCTCAAAGCAGCATAGCCTCAAAGTGTACGGCTGTCGAATTATAAAGTTAGATTCTCACATGAAGTGATGAAGTGATGCCCAAGTACACAGTCTGACATTTACTCACTGTGGTTGGCCCTGCATGGTTGATTTTCACAATGGGATTTTGTCTATGTCACTGGCTTTGTTTTAACATGAAATGTAAATGCTGCTGCTTATAAATTGAGTTGCTGTATTGACACTATACAGGCGTTTGCGCTTGTCAGAACTCAGCATCATAACCAGGCAGCTGTCGGTTGAGCTGATGAAGCTTCCTGGTTGAGTGGAGATTAATGTTTTCATTAGTAAAACAGCAAATTCAGCTGCCTTTGATGAAGTATTTCTAGAAAACTCATCACCTGCACCTGAATATTTTGTCAGTGTGAGTATTTGCACTGGAAAGACTTATGATAGAAGCATTATCACTGTAGCAGCTGTAAGTCAGGAGATAGGAGAGAAACTACTAACTAAAAAAAAACAGTTTTGAATTGTAACATTAAAAGCTAAACCACCACGACGATCTGTTACCACCATTTCAGCCACAATATTTCAGTAATCTTACTGATATCTGACGTCATCGCAATACAAAGCATCTTTCAAGGCTACCTTGTACATGTCAGGCACATGTACACTCTGCCGAGGCAAGGTCAGCTAATACAGCTAATGTCCGTAACGCTGTACATTAAGACCAGTTAACACAGACTGAGCAAACAAACGTGAGTTATCTGGTTTATAGCTTAAACCTGATTCTCCCATTAGCGTATGTGTGTATATACAAGCCTTAGAGAGAGAGACAGAAACAGGAATACACAAACACAATGAATTAACTTAGCTAAAGCAATTAGGAGAAGAGAAATCACAGTTCAGGCCAAAACCCGCCTCACCATGGTAGTTCCGGCTACTTGGCTATTGACAATATTGACCGCAGCTCTCTCAGACACAACTGAGCAATTGCTTCCAGACGATAGTATGTGTGTTGCAGTGAGAAAATAAGTTGCTTTCTATAAATGATACTGTAATCAGCACAGTGTTAACCTAGAGTGCGTTTGGTAATCAGAGCTGTTATATTGGTCAGCCTCACGTTAGTGAAATTAGCTCTAAAATATTTGTCACTTGTCTTAAGGCTCATTATCCCCTTCGAGTAGCGAAGGTTCTTTACTTTACAGACATTCATAATTCATATATATAAACAAAACACGAGCAAATGAAGAAAACATGTTCAGCAATTTGACACATACACACTCATCTCATTTAAAACTTGTGTTGTGTTGTTTAAATCCTCTTTTTTGCTAGAAGTCGGCACTTTCAGAGCCTTCAGGATATTTGGCCGTGTATGCATTAGTTTTGGGGACCGTTGGTGTAGCTGGTGGTTTGCCAGTTGTGGTTACCATATCTCTTTATTTTCAGATTGACTTGCTCTGTGCATGTCTTCAGTGCCTGTGGAGGCTTTATGTTACCACAGCCTCAGGCTGAATGTCATCTCAACAGCCAATCAAATTGAGTGACAAGTGCTGGCCTAACTTCCAAACCTGAGGGGACAAATAAAGGACACACGTTCACAATGCACTCTGCTGCCTCGAGGTGAAAAGTTGCACATTGCAGCCTCAAGACATGTTGTCCTTTTTTTGTTTTTTTTCTAGATGATTGATTTTTTTTAATTAAGATTCATAATTTTACGGAGGGTATTATGCAACTAGTTGTAAGACTGATCTCAAATGAGGGCAAGGCCTACAAAAATGTAGCCATGTGCAGCTGAACAAGACCAAAAAAACAAATCCAAAACTAAAGAATAAATACACAATTTCTTCGTAGAAGTCTTGAAGTTTAATTCGATTAGCTGTCTGGCCTTTTGACCATGACTTGTGCACCATTATTTATAGGGTTTTTCTGTATATTTTACACAAGATTACACAGACTGCTTGAGTACAGACAGTGATTTTTTTGTTTTTGTTTCCAACCATCCATAAATTTAAATTGGATTTTGTTATGGTCTACTGTTGGTCTGATTAGCGCTTATTTTGTACTTTTCAAAAACATTTTCTGTATCTGAAGTAAAAGTCCATGATCAAACTTATGACGGCTATTTGCTTTTTGCGTTTAAAGTTCAAACCCATTTCTTGTGGATTTTATGTGTCTGCACCAAGGCACAGGAGGTTTTTCTCACTGAGGAGATTTAGCCATCATTAAATGAGAGTGAATCACTACTATTGCGGTATGTAGACATTTTATTCATTAAAGCCTCTATTCACTGAGCATAATTAAACTGATAATAATGGCACTTTGTAATCTGCAAAATGAAAAGTAAGGGCTTATCTTTTAAAGCAGGAAACATTTTAATGAAATCATGAAGTGGTGTTAGATCAATCTAAGTGCACAGTTTTTAGAAATGCTACTTCAATATCTCTGTGTCATTTTTGATGTGGCTAAAAGTATATTTTGGTTTCAGATGTTGGAGGCTTTATAAAGCCACTGTAAAACTGAGATAATCTTAAACTTTTGTCATCATGATTACAGTCCCGACATTAATTGCAGTTATCAAGCTTCTTGCTGATAAGTCTTTGAACTACTAAAGTTTCATAATAATAAATATGTCATCTAATGTTAGTTACTGTAATGCATGAACCTCTGTGGAACTAGCACTTAACTTTGACATGTATACATGTATTTCTATTTTCTGAGCTAAAAAATTAATGCAACTGTAAATGCCCACTTGAGCAGATTATAATTTGCATTTAGTTATTAATTAAATAATCCCTGCCTTAGTAATTAGGATGGGCATTATTGACATTGGGTCATACATTTTAATTGAGATTATATGAGCACATCTGAAAGACAGGCCAAACAAGCACTTTAGTTCACAGGGTCAAGCTAATTACACACTGTGTTAAAAAAAGTATGTTAAAGAATTGTTTGAGTAAGTCTTGAGCAGAATGAAACATACAGATAAATATGTTTGGACCAATTTTGTTTTGAGTCTATTTCATTTATTTGAAATGTAGATTGCATGCAGCTGGAGTCGTTAAATATCAAAGAAAAGCTTGATCAGCTATCTAAAATGTCAGTGGTAAACATAGTGGTGGAAAGTAAATAAGTACATTTATTCAAGTGCTGCACAAAACACAAGCACAGTCAATAAAATATGCGTATGTACTGCTCAGGATAGAGTTGCACAAAGCAATGCTGGGAGTGAAGTCACCAAATAAAAATGATAATAACAAAACTAAGAGTCTGAGTGTTTCTGCAGGCCCTCACAGTCTCTCTCTCATTAGGCAAAAGCTGTGGAAATACCTCTGGGTTTGGATGATGGGTATGCAGGGTCTTTGAACTACCCAAGAGTTTATAAAATAGTTTACATTAGCTCCACCTCAACCAGCTACATGAAAGTTGTGCTTACTTTTTAACCTTTTAGACCCACATTTTGAACGTCTCGGCGAAGGTTCAGAATGTTCCACATTAAAATCAGGCATATGTGTAGCAACATGAATATTACTCGCACTTTATGAATTATGGGTAAAAATCCATTAGAGTCCATGCTAAATCTAGGAATAACTATACACTGTAGACGATGATGGTATGTGAGATCGTGTATAATATCTGCCTCGCTCACAGATTGGAGTGATGCTCCGCTGTGAAAAACATTTTCCTTCTTGTATGTTGTTTTTATATGATCATAGGGAGTGCTAGTATCTCAGCAGTAATATAAAAAAAATGGAGCAATATGCCTGGATGTAAAAGTCTGCACGGTAGAGTATGTACAACTCAGACTGCATGAATAAGCACTTTCTGTATGACAAATTAATGTCCTTGTCTGACCACCATTAAAAGGAATATGGTGCATGATATATAGAACAACCCTGAATATATTATCCAGCCTCTCTGCCGTCTTCATTTAAAGAGGACAGTGAGCTCTTTTCATGTAATTTCACACCAGTGTTCAGTGAAAAAAACCAACATTGTTTCAGTCAAAAGTGTCTGTTGAATGTGTCTCAATGTGCACAGACCAAAGTTCTGCCTTATCAATTCATTCTGCCATGACAACAGGCCGCCCCTCGCTCTGGGGTACTTTGAGTACAATTGCAATAAAGAGCTGTAGAGAACAGTTGGACCTCAGATCCTCCCACTTAAGCTTTGCAAGGTTTTGTAATTAATACAGTGCTCCTTTCATGATCAGAGAGAAACTGGATAGACACAAAGTTTACCCCGGCTAACAACACTTCAATAACTGCGTTTCCTTTGGGTGGAATCAATCAGAATGGTGAACCGGGTTTGTTTTCCATTTTGTATTTAACGAGTGTGATGTGATAGCAGCTCAGTGAAAAATGAACACACACACACAGCAAAACATGACACTTTGCATGCCATCCACATACAAGTAATGTTTTTGCATCCAAATAATGCATTCATGCTAATAACATGTATTAATCACAGTTGTTCGAATACATAGATTGACGCTGTTGCAAAATATCAACAGTGAATACTGAATTCCCATCCACCATTAGTCATAAATAATTGCAGCCTGCATCAAATTAGAGGGGATGGAAATGCTTCCACAGAGCCGAGAAATGGATGTTTTTTTTTTTTCTTTCAATGAGGGTAGAACATTGTCTCCTGAAAAGTGTGTAATTTGTTGAATTATGGCAACAGGAAGCTCCGTTAAATTGTCTTGCTTTCTTGAGATGTGCTTGTGACATCTGATAAATATGTGGCCCAAGAATTTCTATTAAAAATTGATCTTTGACTGCATGTTGCCTCTGTGCATTACCCAAGGTGTTTTTCGGCCAAATGAAACAATGTTCTGGTGCAATGACTCTGTGCTCAAAGGATTACTACCTCTTTCGCTGCAGACCCCCAGCGACCTGCGGCGCTCTGCATATCTTACTCCCAATGTCGGTCACCGCATCCAGATACACATGTGCGCTGGCAAATCTGTTCACCTCAGGGAAAGCCGCCTGAGGGAAAATTGCCTCAGGGGGACGAGCACACATCCCTGTCTGTCTCCATTATGTGAGATTTAAAGCTGCTTTACCTTGTTTACAGCGTTGTCACAGAACACAGCCGCTGCACTGCATCTCCTCGGAAAATATTTGCGGGATGGGTCTGAACAACATTTACGTTAATTAAAAGCGGCAATGTGTTGTGATGATGTGCGTGTGTGTTTGAGTAATCAGATGCCAACTCTGGATGGCTGTGGTGAAATGAGCCTTTTGTGCTGTTTGCCTTTGAGCAATTAAGTGCTAATTGTTTGCTCCTCTGCTTTCCAGATACGTGAGCAGATGTACAGTAGAAGATGAATTGTTTCAGACCGGAGGGAAACTCTGAAAAGGCTTCATTGATACTATGCGCGCCTGCAGTTGATACATGGGTCAGTGAGGCTGCCGCGGAGCTGTCACGACATTTCATTATTTGATAAACAAGAGCATCAACCTGGGTATTATCCTAACCTCTATTAACTATTCATAGAGTAAGCACACATCTTTGTAGCCAGATGAAAGAAGCAAGACTGTCAACCGTACTGTGTGAGCGTGTGTGCTCCTTTTGGACGCAGTGATGGTATGCTCTGCCAGCATGCCTCGCTTACATATTGTCTTGGCTTTGAAGGCGCGCTGTCATGCATGTTTGATCACAGGCAAAAACAGACACTCAGAAGTCTCACAGTCTTGGCAGACGAGAGCTATGCATTTTCTCAAGTAGAGAATTTCATTTCCGCCTAAAGAAAGTCTTGATCCTATGCCATCTCCCAACTCGCAAGGAATATTTGCTAATGACCAAACACACCTCCAGAAACAGGCCGAGAATAGAAGGGCTCCTCCTCAACATCTGCTCCCTCCATCTCTCCGCGGGTTCCCAGGGGATCTCAAAGACCAGATTCCTTCCTCCTTTCCACCCATGCTCCCCACTATTTACTTAAAGGGCACACTGAAGAAGCAGGTTGTCCTGGTAACAAGTGAGGAGAAATTTTGAATTGACGCACACAAACACTTCAGTACTGTCTACGACTGAGCCAACTAGCATAAGTCACAGCCGGGGCTGGATCTGTCCGGAAGCCAATCATCACGGCGCCGTCGTCGTCGTTGTGGAATCTGCTCTCGAATAGCATTCAGTTAATGTGTTGCATGCTGTCTGTAAATCAAACAAATACCCACCAGCACTTGAAGGCACCACGTCAACAAGTTTTCAAACTAAATACAGTAGATGGGAAAAACACACATAATCACTGGTACAGTACACACTCTCCCGTCAAGCTCTTTACTTTGGCTCCCCATTTCCTATATCATCCTGTATCATATTTCACTTATTTCTTTTCATTCATTTTCTTTGTGGCAACATAACACGTAACATGAGCCAGAAGATACAGAAACTTCTGAATGTCAAATTGGGATAACTGGACACTTTTGGGGTTGACTTACTATATCAGACACACTGGCTATCATTTTCAAATCCTGTATCATCTTATCATCAGGCTATCCATAAAAACACAATAAACAATCATTGAATATTCAGACGGTCTACCCATACCATCTCCTCCAGTAATGAAATATCCAACTCAGACAATAAACCTATTTCAAACTGAACAATAACATAAGCATCAGTAAAAGAAGGCACGTCTATGGAAGACTATTTTCATCTGCCACATTGTGAGCAAGGAATTTGCAAGTTGCAGTTTTGAGATTACTGAGTACCAAAAGTTTGTGTTCCCAGCTGACAAAGCCATTAGGAAAATCTATACTGTATCTACGGTTAAAATGATGGTGCAGGGTAGGTTTGAATTATTTTATCAAAATTCCCAAAATATCTCATATCATATCTATAAAGTTTTATGGACCAGTTAAAAATGGGGACTGGATGTACTTGATTTAAACAGTAGTATTTAACTTGTCCTCTTCAAGACCTGCTTTATTTGACCCAATCATGCAAACAGATGCAGTGGAGGAGGATGCTTCTGCCAGCAAGCAGAAATGCAAGTGGTAAAGGTAAATACTTAGCATGTGGACACTAGTGGAAAAGTGATTTATCCTGCAGGAGGGATTTGAAATGTGTATGTGGACATTTCTATACTGTATTCAGGAAATTAGGTCACCAATGGACTTTGTTTGAACTGCTGCAAATCCAAACTAACAACAAACTCTTCAGAGCCACCTTTCAAGACAGTGCTTTGTCAAAACAAAGGTTTTCAGTGAAGTATTCCATTCTAAAATGCACTAGACGTCAATGCAGTGCAGCAGAACTGGAGTAATAGATAGAGCTCAGCAGCCCTGCTGCATTTGAACAGGTTGCTAACGCGCAGTCGCTGAACCATTCAGACACGTAAATAGTTGCACTATTCTCGGCGAACGGAAAACGAAGGCGTGGAGAATTTGCTCAACTGTATTTCTAGGCAGCTTTGTTCTAAATTTAGTGACGTTTCTTGGCTACAGAAACCGCAGGATTGCACATGGCTTTAAATGTGCCGATTAAAATCCTGGTTTGGAACAAAAATTACTTTCAGATTTCTGGCTAAAGGATTCAACATTTGCTGTCAAAAGCCCGAGACAAAAGGTTATACGGACCAATGACTGGATCTTAGGTTTGTTTTGAACTCTCAACCCAAAAAGTGGTAACATAAAAGTATTTTGCTCCAGTGAAAAATGAAACAGACCTAAAGGATGTAATTTCAGGCTCACAAAGCTTTTTCGCTCTCGACTGAAATCAGCTGCATCCTTGAGCAGAGCTAACAAGAGAAGAAAAGGTTGTGTGAGCGATGGAACAAAACATTTTCAGACACTGCAATGTCACTTAAAGATATGTATGTGCTTAACTAGATTTAACAGCGTATTTCTTCTGGTGCTGGCAAACTGAGATGAACAGTGGAGTGTAATGTAATGTTGCCTGACGGACAGCACTAATGGATAATAAATCCCAGGTTGAGGTGCTGTTTGATCATAAATCATACTCAGACTGTTGGCCAACGTCAAATCCATCAGACCGCAGTGCAACAGGGAGCACTGGGCTGAAGATGTGAGAATAAATCCCATTTTGCTTAATGGTTTGTCTCACTATACAACAGAATATTAAACAAACAACTTCCATGGTTAGGAAAAACATCATCGGTTCGTTGGTAGCTGCGGCTAAAATAGGTCAAAAGTAAGTTAATGAAAGAGGTGCAAGTAAACACGAGCTGGATATTGAATACTTTGATAGGAAAACTTTCACTCCATAAAAATAGATCCCTCTGCTATAATTTAAATCTTTTTCATATATTTTTCATATCCGTCCAGATTCATGAGCCAGGGGGTCCAGTGAATCAGAATGTATCATCAAGCAGTGGGAAGCAGTTGAAAGGTTCGCTAATATGATGTTTTGCTGCTTGTTTCTTTTACTGCAAGGTCATCATAAAGATAAAAATAATCCCCCGTGACAAATTTGTTTTCAAAAGGTTTCACTCTCCTTCTCTATCATCTCCGAGAAATACTGCCCGATAGTGCTGACTCCAATGGAATGCTTTGATCGGGGCCTGATGTATTACCCTGTCTTTCCTGTAATTCAAATGCCTCCACCACTTGTTTTGGGGAAGAACATGAGAGTGTGAAATGGTCCTTTGGGAATCCTACTAAAGGGCTTCTTTACTCCCAGACACATGTTGAGGCATGTCAAATTCCTAATCTGATGGAAACACTTGCCAGTGAGAGATAATTGTGCAAATGCAAATACGCAGCCCACTGGTAGGAGGGACCATTTATCAATGCAGCTTGATATTGCAGGCAGCAATTTGCTTGTCCTGGCCAGGTTTCAAAATGAGATGAGAATTCTGCGGTTGATGCTTCAAGCATTGTTGATGAATTTGTCCAGAATGTGAGCGCGGTCAACACGTAATATATGGGACAGCAGAAATTATCCACTCACCACGACATAATGACTCGCTGAACTATGGGCTCTGTGTTCCAGCCCTAATGGATCCTCTGAACAATGCTCACTTTTTTTGCTCAGTCTCCCAGTCTCCATAAATTTGAACCGCACAAACTACAGTATGGGCCTTTTTGCTCTACATTTATAACACACGACTTGTTCCCTGGCAATTTGCTTCAAAGATAAGCGTGCTGATTTACTCCAGAACCAGTTACAGAACCGACCAATTATGCTGTAGGCCATGCCTGTGAGAAACACTGCCATGTGTAATGAGCAACAGTTGAGATAGTGGGCTAAACCCAATTTACACATTACGTGAGCGCTAACAAGCAAACCTAACACGGACAATGTATTCACAGCACTTAGCTGTCTGACTTTAATCAAATCATAAGTGATAAAACCAAAATGCTCAGATAAAAGCTAATCAAAATAGACGGCATATCCATTTGGTGTTTTGACCGCGTTTTATTTTTTCCATGCTAATGGCAGAATTGCAGCATTGATATAAAATGTAATGGCTGCGCAGGCTCTTGTGTTCGTCCTCCCTTTATATACTTCTTATTGAAAAAGAGGATGGATCTTAAAAGTTGCTTTGAAGCAAGAGTCAGGAACAAGAGCCTCTGATTTTTGTTGATCAATACAATTCCAAAGCCACTTCCTCCTTAATGGCTGGCTGAGCAAAGAATATAGCTTTGCATTGCAGTTTTATCAGAACTAAAATGAAAAACAAAACAAAAACTCAAAAAGGTTGTAAGCACTTAGTTTAATGTTCCTTCAATTTAACCGGGTATATTACGCAACGATCCCAGCAAAGTAATCAGATTTAACCATTCCAAGCAAAAATGACTCAGACCTCATCTTTTCTTCTTTTGGAGGAACTCATGTCCTGAATGAGCTTCACCAAATACTCACAAACTTGTCAAATACTTGGTTACACTTGCATTTTCTGTCCAATTGCCTTCAATTGAAGATGTTAGTTTTAGTTAAAAAAAAAAGAGGATAACAACCCACGTCACAGCGTCATTCCTCAATAGTTGACGTTTGTTGTCTCTTTTATGGGCATAATGGCAAAATGTAGAAAACACAGAATCATTCACCATTTCTTAAAAAAGAGAACGGGGCGACAACATGTTTGTTGTCAGTTGTCCAGCAACGACATTCTCAGAGGTTAAACCTCTTGAAGCTAAGCACAGTTTGCACCCGTCCTCCCATCTCGAAACACCACACTAGCTGGCCTTGAAGACGGTTTTATGTAAAAAAAAAAAAGAAAAAAAAAAGAAATCAGTTGATTGACGGCTGAGTACTGTGATGGATATTTTTGTATGTGTTGGGTGAGTATTATGGCACACTGTGGGCCAAAGATTACCTCTTTTGTTTTTTTATGTTGCTCTTTTTTCATAATTCTGTTCCCTTTTCTTTTTAACACAGGAGTATTCTAAGAAATTATATACGCTAAATTAGTTACTAGTTAGTTACACATTTTTCACTTTTTAAAATATCACTCTATCTCTATGTGTTCTCAAAGGAAAGAATGCATGCTCTTAATTTTCTTATGTTGAATAAACAATGTTGTCGTTAACACATTTCCAATCATATTAGCCAACATGGCACATGTAGTGTTACGGAGCAGTCACACAGCACAGTGGGGAAAGGCAGTTGTACTGTAAGTGTGGCATACACACTGTGTTGAGAAGCTAAACCCATAATCCATATAGAGTTTTGCTTAGGTAAGCTTGCCTCCACTTTAGAAAACAAACAACCAGGAACACAAAAAATACACTTGTATGGCAGGGAAACATTGATGTCTTGTAGAGTGATGGCAGCTTTGCCATGAAGACATATTGCAAAGGCAAGGCTTTTGAGCAGGGCATTGCATGGAAGTAAATGGTTTACCCTCTTCCTGACTCGAGAGAAAATGGCTCTTTGAAATGAGCCGCACCACTAGAAATGAAGCATTGAACTTTCATCTTGGGCTGTCTAAGATAACAGTACCCTTCAAATAATACTATGGTGTACTGTATTCAAGAATTTTAGTGCACATGCACTTATGGAAGAATACTCAACAGCATAATAAAAGTCGTCCAGTGTCATGGGATTTCTACGAGAGGCTTCGGGTTCATGGCCTTTTTCCACATCAGTCATATTAAGAGCAACACAGAAACATGTTGAAACCACAAGAAGTGCCTTTCATTGAATCAATCATGCAGTGTGACGTTTTTTGGACTAATTAATTATTGGAAATAGCATTGCACACAAATCCATAATCTAAATAATTAACAAACGGCATATTTACTATCAACATTTTTGGCTTATGTTATATAGGGCGACTTAACCTGAGTGAACACTTTGACTGCACACATGCCTACTGATGGATGCATAATGGCTGCTGCATGAACTAACTGTATGACCTTTCAGTGACAGGGGCATCTCCCTAACCACTATAGCTCACTACTACCACAATATCCATAAACCTTGGTCGAGGAATTTCTAGCTCAGTGAACAAGCCAAAGGTACGCAGGATCGAAAGGTTACCAAGGCAGCAGCGCTTGGAACTTGTGGTGCCGTCAGTAACGTGTTTCAGTGGACCTGACAATATACTTAGGCGGTACTTATCTTGGAGAACATCACGACAAGAGCAGATAAGAGACTGGAGCTCTGTCCTCATTTTCCAGTTCATTTTTCATTTGCCCCCAACTCTCTCTCTCTCTATCTCCCTCTCCCTTCTTCACTCTCCTTTTCACCGGCGCTCTGAGGTGGATTGTTGAATTTCCCTTTCTCTAGGTATCATCCTCTGTTCATCCAAGTTGGCAGAATTTTTCCCACAGCTTTTGGCCTGAGATCAGTGGAGCCTTGGGCACAGAACAAAATATAGAACCGGGACGTGGAGACAGACACAACTACCCGCAGCAATCTCCTCCCAAGCAATTTTGATAGCAGGGGTGGCGGTGTGGGTTATTCCCTCTGTAATACACTATGAGGCCCTGAGCTTGTTCCCTGCACAGCAGAGAGCACTCGCCTCCCCCTGCATGACTCTCTCTTGACAGTCAGACAAACAGACATCCAATCTCCGGTTTGGATGATTACGCTGCTATTGACCATGACCTTATCATTCATGTGTAATTTGTGTGAAAGAATTCACACACTGTTTTATGGCGGCAAGAAAAGTCAGGCCTTTTTTTTTTTTTTTTACTGTCACAAGGATGGGATTTCAACTTTCCAAGGCTGCTAGTGAAGATTTTGATTTATATTTCTTTGACAAGAAACTATATGAAAAAAGAAAAAAAAAGAAAAAAACAGATCACTGTGGATCTGGGGCTGGTTCCAAGATGCAGGTTTACAGATTTATCTAGATAACTTTGCTGAGTAAAACCTGGAACCCCTTCAAATCTGGAATGTCGAATGTTACTAAATAAAGCTCTCCAGCTTACCCTTTAAACCAGGACATTTAGCATAACATTCAAGCTTTTTGGTGTATTTTATGCTCCATGACTTATTTCATTGATTAGGCTGATAACAATGGCAGCCTTTCAGTGAAATATGAACTGCCAGCGAGAGAAGCTTAGCTTTCTCATTATTAAAAACCCTCTGCATCCATCTATGCCACTTCTGAGGCCTGTGGTTAGGGCTCGTATTGACGGTTTATTTGCTTGAACCATGTTTATATACAGCAAACAGATCAAGTTGATGTGTTTTTTTGGCTCTTCTGTCAGCTACTCTAGGGTGTTAACATCAAACTGTAGAAAAGAGTCACACTAATTGGACAGAAGACAGGTTATAATATACATTAGCACATCTTCCATTGGGGACTAATGCAATTACCAAAAACCTGTGATACTTTGACAAAAAAAGTAGTGCTCCTCTGTAGCCGGCTCAGGCTCTAAGAGGGAATGAGTTACACGGAGGAATGTTATTGTTTCAAAAAGAGGCTTTAAATTTGTGGCGCTGAATGCAAATTAATGCCTTTGAAGTATACAGAAATCTTAGAAAATTAAGGATATCTTTTTTTTGCATGAATAAACCTGCAAGCAGCAAAGGTTGGCAGAAAGAGAACGTAAATTAAATAAATTAAAAGGCTGTTTTGTTAGTGGTCAAAAACAACTACAACCATCTCATCTTTTGAACCGTTTTAGACAAAACTGAAAAGGAAGAGTGGGTAAGTAGTGTCAGTCTTTTTTGCATTAAAGAGCACATTTTTGTTATTGGAGAGAAACCTCTATCAGGGATGTGCAGGCAATTACACCAAATGCTCCCATGCATGAAATCCCAGCTGGTTGTTATTGATAAATTTCCAAACACCTCCAAAGACTTTTCAAATTACCTCTCTCCCTTATTAAAACTTAACTCATGCATTTCATCCCCCCTCCCTCCCTCCCCCATCCCCCCATCCTTTTTTTTCCAAGGGTATGTGCGAGCGTGTTTGTGTGATAGTGCAGGAGCAAGCAGGAAAATATGCTTGCAAGAGAGTGAGAGTGAGAGACAGAGGAGGGGAGATAAAGAGAGCGAGAGAAAGAGAGAGAGAGAGCGAGAGAAAGAGAGAGAGAGAGAGAGCGAGAGAGAGAGGGAGGGTGAGAGAGAGAGGGAGGGAGAGAGAGAGAGGGAGGGAGAGAGAGAGAGAGAGAGAGAGAGTGTATGTAGGATTGGAGTGCTGGACATACGAACAGACAGCATCCATTTATCTCCTCCGAAAGTACCGATGGGCAGGGCTTCATTATTAGCAGGGAAGCCGTAAGCCGAACATATTTTGAGTCTCTTCTGTATTCAAGCAGCATACCTCTGCATTAACACAAGCCATTTCTCTTTACATGGCTGAATGAGATTCCCTTTAAAACCATCTGAAGGTCAAAAGAATTGCCATACTCCAAGGGTATAAGAAATCTCAAGTTGTCCTCCCTAAATATTCCCTTGCTTCGGTGTCATCTCTCAAGGGTGGATCCACTCATTTGAAATGACATCTTAATTGCGCTGAGTGGAGATGAATGGATTGCATAAATGCAAATGAATAAGTAAGCACAGTAGTTAAGTTATTTATTTTCTCTGGCGCAGAACACCCTTCAACATGCGTGTTCAGACCTTTCAAAACAACGGCGAGGTGCCTCTATTGTGCAAAACATATCAGGAACACGGTTCAATTAGCAGACAATCGTAACAAACCACCAGCCCCCACAACCCACCCCTGTAATCACACAGCACATTTACTATAAAAGAGATGACAAGATGCTTTAACTGGACCTTTCATCTCTTATTTCAATTAACCATTTATCTGCACTGTCAAGGGAATAATGGGTCTTTACTCTCACCAAACAGTGAAAAGCTCCGGTTGCAAGAGATTTGAGCCGTGGTTTGTCAACAACCGACTGGCCATTCACGCAGGAGTCCTGGTTTGGTTTTGACAACCTGCACAGAGGAGGAAGACGGACCACCACATCTGTTGACTCTGCTCTTGAACCCGTCCTGCCCTCCAACCTAAGCCCAGGCAGATAAGAACATACCGCCCATGAACACATTTAAATGTAAATGTAGCTCCTTCATGAATAAAGACAGAGTCCTGACTGCGACAAGCCTTTATTACGGTGTAATTAATCATCTCATTGGGCCTGAGATTAATAGCGGAGGGAAAATTAAATGCATCTTTGCACACTCTGCAGAGATTGATTTTGTAAGCCTCAGAAAAATAATGAAAGGTGCAATATGATTAAAATGAATGACACTGTGTGTTGTTCGGCCCTCAAATATTTGTGGGGCGTAAATATTTATCAGCAAAGTGTTCAGAGACACAGAATACCAGCCATCAGGGCTACTGTAGAGAGGAGCACATTTCACTTTGATGGATGTGAACTTTTTTCCCCTGAAAGCATAATAATGACACATGCTTTGATGTCAGAGCACTCCGTAGATGCTTGGAAATGCTACATAAAACAGCAGCCCCTTTTTAAAGACTTCCTAGATGTGTCACAAAGATGTACGGACAAGGCCCTGCTGGAAATAAATGATGTATTCCTCTCACGCGTCTTCCGTCCAGCCCTTGGAGACGCAGACATAAACCCACAGCTATAAAGTGGATGCGCAGTAAGACCTCTCCCCCCTACAGCGTACCGGCCACTGGGGGCCATGGCAGCACAGGCAGCAGCAGAGGTAAGCGGCACTAGTGCCATGCAGCGACGCAAGGAGGCAGGCTGCCACTTCTGACTGGTCTGTGGGCTGCAGAGGTGTATGTAAGGCTGGATTAGTATGCTTCGGGTGTCTCGAGTCAGAGTGGGGCACAGTGTCTATCCTGACAAAGCACAGGTGGGAAGACGGAGTGTGCTAACAAAAAGGCAGGTTTCCTTTCATGCAATGACACTCAGTCTGTCATCTGAACAATATGTCACTTACTATTTTATTCTCCCCCCGCCCCCGCCTGATTTTATTCTCGTAAGCGGTGGCAGTGGGAAGTGGTGGTGATCGTCGAGTGAGATGTTATAAGGAGCATATGCATCTGTTGTGAGGAGCGACAAACTAACAAAAGAGAACATGATGGATAGTTTTTTTTTAATCCTTAATTTGCTGGCTGAGTTCACTAAGAACATATTCTTATTCATGGTGACAACGCAGGGGATCAGTAGCAGAGGGAACAGGAGTAATACACGGCCGCATAGCTGGAAGCAATAATGGATTTCTTACCAGAAGCTAAACACCTGTGGCTCTAATCACAGGACTGGATTTTAAGCTTTTGATGGCAATGACAAGAACAATGATTATTAATAGCATTGTAGCTCTATTTTGAACGTAGTATTGCAGCCACCAAACAGCCGGTAGCACTACTGCAATCACAGCTCTTGGCGTTTGCCCATATCTTTAACTGCCTCGGCTGCTGGCTGCTTTGAGGCAATATTTTTATATTAGAGAGCTGCTCTGATTCATGTTTGACCTCCCTGCCACACCAGCTCTTTTGAATGCAGTGCTGGCAGAATAATAAATGCTCTTGTTGGTATAAAAATGGAGGACTTTCATGACTGTGAGGATAAGAAAGTAAATTCATAAAACGTTCACGTAGATGTAATGTCAAAAGCATGAAGAAAAACTACCACCGGATTGACAGTTAATTCCTCCACATCAGTTGAGGTGAAAGGGAAATTGGAATACTGAATATTTCCCTGTGAACACAATTCAACTGATTTGCATGGCTCACGGTGTTTGAATCCTATTTTTACACTCAATGGCTTGTGCCTGTGGTCAGGAATATTCCCAACGTTGGTAATTCTCTGAATATAAACTGTATCCGGCATGTATCTATCACCGTAAATGGGATTAAATATTTCACAATATTTATCCTTCTTGAAGGTCATTTCTGACATGTTCTGGTCAACAACATGGTGTGGTCCAATAATGACAGGAACAATATGTTTCACCTTGCTCCCATCCTCCCCAAAATGTATGCATTGTATAAAATCTATATTAAATGCCATTACTCATAAGCGACCACTTGCCTCTAACAAAACCTGACGCCAGATTGCATGTCTCATCAATGGTGCACTCCATTTAACGTGAGCTGACAGACAGATTGCAATTTGTTTTACACACACCCTTTATGACAGCGTCCTTTACCATCCAGCAAACATAATATCGTGTAGGTACTTAGCGCAGAATTTTCCTGAATACATTTCCCTCTTGACCTTGAGACAAGGTGCCATATATTACGCTGTTACCCTCGCAAAAATTAAATTTCCGTGTGTCCTTGGATCAATGATTAAAGTTACAGCTGTTGACGTGTTGTTTAATTTGCTTGGTTGGAAATAATTACGTAGCACCACTTTTGTCTCTATCGCCTGTTAAATTCAAAGGACACAAGTGCAAGCAATGGATGGTGTAAAGCAGGCTGGTGTGTACATGATTGTTCCACTAGCTGCTTTTATGATAAGGTCTCTGTAGCCCCCTGGCACCAGACACCCCACCATCCCCTCTTGCTCCACTGTTGATTCATCTGAAGGGGGTGACATCTTAAGGCACATACCTGCTGGGTGCTGATCCCTGAATCCCATATTATTCCTTATATATACATATATACAATCCTATGTTGTCAAGTTACATCAAGCTGCATGACTTAAGAGTCATACCCATGCTGTGCTTGGACTCTGGTGTACAACTTATCCATATCCCCTTTCAAAAGCACTGTGTTGCATTGTCAGATCACATCATGGTAGGCAAATGCAGTCATACATTAGTTACACAAGAGGGCTACAGCGTCTTTGAATCCTACAGCTGCTCTCGTCTCCCAAGGAGCCCTCCCTGCTCTACAAGCACGTGTGACCTGCCATCAGCAAACATCGAGGGTAACTGCAGTGATGATGGGCCGGTAACTTTTTGTTTTCAATCGTTCTGTCTGATTCCATAACAGCGCTTTTCACCTGACACATCTGTCAAAGAAAATAATAGTTTTTTAAAGAGTTGTTAACATAAGTGAATTTGGTATTTTGAAATAAAAGTCAACATTTTACTGCTTTAAGTTCTTCCTATCCCATAGGCTGTATGTCTATTCAGTAGCCCAATGAGACACCTGCATTTGATAACTCTTAAAGCTGCACTAATTCGCACAACAATGGTGAAATGACTTTGTGTAACGTGAAAAATGTTGCTTTAAGTAACAAAGTCACAGAGAATCATCACCCAACTCTGCATTTCCCTTCAGCTCTATGGAGCGTTTTAGTATTGGTCGGTTCATTGTTTTGGTTTTGCAGCCCGCAGCTTTACTGTTTTGCTTCAGGCTTACCGCTGTCATCACCCTCCATTCCAGCAGCCGGTACAGTAGTTGTTTTCAGCAATAAAAGCTCCAAAAAAATCCCCTGTACACTTACCTGCCCAGCACCAAACAGCAGACAGTTAGCGACTATCTGGTGAACATAGTGAAGTATTTAGCAGCTAAAGAGGCAGATATTTCCCTCAGGAGTTAGAGACCAATGAATATTGAACATCCATTCGTCAGGTGGCCAAAGACACGATTCAAACAAATCCATCATTGCTACTGTTTCACCACGTCTGCTGGATGTGTAAATAGGCAACCCTTTGCTAACAGGCTCGCCATATCAACTTTATAGTATGTTGTCTTGTCAATGTTGTCACATAGTCAAAAAGCCCATCCATGTAATCTTACATATCCAATGAAATTACAGTTACTGGACATTTGTTGATCAAATCAAATCTCAGGATCTTTACGCAACAATTTAATACAAATACCCTTCAAACTGGGAAAAGGGAGAAGAGAAATGTTGAACCAAAATCAATCACTTACAATAAAATAAGACAAGATACCTTTAATCATAGCTTTGAAGGTTGGGCTAAGACTTTCCTCGACTGTAAATGGAAGACGCTTCACTTTTGAACTTTGATGTTGTGCTACAAAGGCGGAAATGAATACCTTGTTCTTCTTATTGTAGATTCAGTGATGCCCCTGAGACACTAGCCTCCTCTGAATCAGCTTCCATCAGAAAAGTCCCAGGGGAAGCCCTGTGGGATGATAAAAGAAAAGCTGAGCCAAAGTAGACAGATGTCCCAATCACACTCACCAATGGGAATTGAGAACATATACATTGATATAAAAAAATCCCAGACTGGCCTGAATTCTTAAGATTTTATTTCATGGTGAATTAGGAATATGTGTAAAGGAGCAAAGCTTATACAACTATTTATCCTGCTCTTTTCCCCTCGCATGCAGGGGGGGGAAACCCAAGTATTATTTTTTCCTAAATGTTTGATAAGTAACAAGACCTCAGCTTGTTTCTGATTCAGTGAACCATACACAGCTCACAAAATATATGGAAATTGGATCTAAATGGAAATCTTAGGAGAACCTTTAATATCATAGCCAAATGTCAGAGCCCAAGATGCTGAATGGAACAAGCAGTGTACTCTCGGTTTGTGAGACATGTAAAATCTCATCTTTTACCTTGAACAAAGATGTGACTATGGGCCGGATGGAATCTCTCACCTTTCGGTTCTGTTCTGGCCTTCTTGAGATAAACACTCCAAAGTCAATCTGCCCATCTGATCACCGACTCTAAGCCACTTTTATTCTTACTCAAGTGACTAGGAATCGAAACCAGAAGTCCAATATTTGAACCTCACAAAAGAGAGAATGTACACCACTAAGCTAAAAGCTTAACCTCCAGCTCAAGTGGTGCCTTTGAGCTTTACCCTGCAAAGCTGACATATTCACATCAAGAAAAGTCGCAACGAAAAGGAAGAAAATCGCTTAATTCTTCATATTTGATATGATAATGACTTGTTTTGGAAGACAAAGTATTACACTGAAAGATGTACTGTTACCATATTTTGCTCTGCCATGCGTGATGTGATTGCCTTCATTGGGCTGTTTGCTTGTTTGTGACCTGAGAGTTTCTCAAAAACAAATGGTTGGCTCCCGATAGGGAGAAACCTATTGATTTCTGTGACCCAACTTTTCTCAAAAGCCACATTGAGGTTAACCTTTGACTGCTCACATGGCACCCTGCCTGGGTGGTTAGTGCTGTTGACTCATAGAAAAATGTCCTGGCTGTGAACTCCTCTTAGGCTGACAGGAGTGACAGAAACACACGTTAGGTATAGTATTAGAAATACTAAGTGCTGCCATGACCAACTCAGCAGCTTTTGACTGTTGCGATGGGATCAACTTTGAAAGATGAATTTTCAAACGGACTAATGAAAGTAACTGCAGTTTAAAATTAATCTTGTCCTAAAAGCTATCAGCAAGTATAAATCACTTAACCTATGTAGGTTTGAAAAGTGGCTGTAAAAAGTTGGTAGTTTGCCAGAAAAAACTGAAGGTGTCACCTTCCATTCATCTTGGTTACCATGTATTTTAATAATGCCAAGTTTTAAAACAAGACTTAAACGAAGCAGATTTTTTTTCCTTGTATTTCTCTATTTAGTATTTTGCAACGAACGAGTATTTGCCCTTAATACCCAATGGGAGTATTCCTTCCAGAATGAAAGAGGGGCTTGACCTTGACTCCAATGATGCCACATACCATAGCAACATTTATTTCAGCCATCAACTATGATGGAAATAACTACAATTGTGCCCAGACAGCGACAATATGTTTGTCCTTTATTTCTCATTCTTGGTGACGTGTGGATAATCTCAACACTGTTTTTTCATTCAAGTTTAAAAACTTTATTTGTATTTGCATCACCCCGCATATTCAAATATATGTGTTGCATTGATTTTATATGTAATCACCCCACGAGAAAAAAATACACTTTGCATTTGGTCTGAAAAAACCTTAAGACTCAGCCATACTACTAGTTAGCATGTTGATAATTAGCAGGTATAATGTTGACCATGTTCATCATCTTGTTAGCATGCTAACTTTAGCTAATTAGCAATAAACACAAAGTACATCTGATGCTGATTGGAATATAATCTCACAAACTGACATAATTGTCAACCTAACGTTGGCAACAGAGGAAAAGTCAGGAGATCACCCGTCAGATGTATTCATCCTGTGGGAAACATACCTAACTTTATGACAATCAATCCCACAGTTGTCGACCGGCTAGCGGTGCAACAGGAAAAGTCAGGGGGTCACCAAAGATACTAGAATAAATTGTCTGGGAATGGTTGTACCACACTTTGAGCCAAATCCATGACGTAGATGCTGAGATATTTCACCGAATGTGAAGTGATAACTTTGACCTGCCAGTGGCACTAGAGGATATGTCAGGGGAAGTCAAAATTACTTTTCCTCTAGGGCCCATGAATGTACATCCCATAGTTATTGAGATATGTCAGTTTGGACCAAAGCAGTGGACCAACAGACCGTCACTGCCATCCCTAGATCCATGTAGCCTCTTCTTCTTCGGCGCAGCGGATCATGTAAGGTCATCAACCTCTACAAAAACGTAGAGGCCAGGTGCCAGATTTAAAGCATGCATCCAAGAGGAAGCTACAAAAAAGTGGACACAGTGCAGAAAAAAAAGCGCAAATGTGGTGCGGCAAAAAGCCAAGCGGAAAAAGATAGTTCCAAAACTAGAGTAAATTTGGAGTTGGTTTTCACCCGCCAGCGAGCACCCTAACCCGAACCATGGTCAGGGGGTGATCACGTCTGATGGTATTGCCAGGCAGGAAGAGCCAACATTGAATGTTACGTTTACAAACCTCAACCGACAAATCCTACTAATTGTCCCTTAAACAGTTTCTGAAGAGGTTGTCAGTGGCAATATGCATACTAGTGAGTGTTATCTTGTTAAGAGGTATTCAAAACAATACATGATTGATACTTCATTTTAATTATTTATTTGCCACCTAAATAAAAAAGGGTAATGTTTGAGCATTCGGAAATTAATTATTCATCGTTAGGCAGTGGGCACAGAGGAGCTGTTCTTGCCTGGAGAAAGATGACCTTTTGTTTGTTTTTCTGTTGTGGACTGGCATAGTCTGGATTATGACCTGCCCCTGGGAGATCCATCTATCTATCTGTCTGTCTACCTAGCCTAACAACTAACAACTAAGTGTGTCCTAAAAATCACTGTACAAATCTTTATCAACATTTCACGCTCTAATGTATATAAACCTGATTTTTGGCTCGATGTATCACCACCACTTTAAATTCTTTTAATGTTAACTTTGGCGAGTGATAGAGCCTTTAAAAAAATCAAATAATAATAATCTTAAACTAAAAGTAAAAAATCACCCCCGAGTGCATAACGTCTGGTTATGAAGAACATATGCTGTTTACTATTCAGCAGTTCTGCTTTGGCCCTCGCCTACTTGATCTGCCTTGTCCATCACCCTCTCTACTGAAAGATTTATTAAAAGAATAATAGATTGTTCATCAAACACTGGGTGTCAGTTTTTGTGTTTAATCATAAGGTGTGAAAGCCGTGCTCAATCACAGGCCATTCCTTAACCTCTTGCCCTTGAATTGAGTCGAGCTCTTGTTTTTGCTGACACATCGAAGGTCAAATCGAGACAAATTGTTGATAGGGGGAAACGGGTCCATAAACGTAGAAACTTTGACACTACTGTTTGTGCGTCTTAGCTTTGTAACTGATGTGAACACATTGCCCAGGAGATGGCTTGTGCCAAATATTTTGTCACAACTTGTTATTATTTAATCACATCTGCTCCTCTATTAAAGACAAACAGTTCAAATAGATTCAAGAACATTTCGTGGATACAGAAACTAAGCCTTGATCAATTTCATAAAGAGCTACTAGCTATGTGGTGCTGAAAGAACTACTTTGTGTAATTTAATCATCCCTCGCACAACTATTGACATGCAATATGATGAACAATGTGACTGTGCAATAGGAACAAATGGAAAAGCCTGAGCGATGTGTCAGTCCATTTCTTTAGAAATGCATTTGTAATCTAAGGTGGGTAGCGTGCAGGAACAACAAAGCCATGTGCTGTAACTATATGATACAATAAGAATATACATGCTCTAGGCTTCCTTACTTATCATGCCAGTTATTAACTCTGTACTGCACATGGCCTTGCTTCTGCATCCCTCTGAACCACTACCTCACCTTTTAACCTCTCACCCTCCTTCAATCCCACCTTCATGCAATAAAAGGACCAGACACGGGATGTGAGTGTAATACGGAGGGTAACAAAAATGAAAAAGGCTGATAAGGCACACTCGCAGGATTAATCCAGACTCTTTTGGAAAGTTAAGTGAGCATCACCTTTTTATTGAGGAGACCCTTCAGGAGCATTTCTTCACTCTTCCTCCTGCCAGCTCAGACTGTAAATTAAGACAAGACTTAAAGACATCAATTCATAAAATTCTGTTGTATGTAGTTAATGTGGAATTTTTTTATTTATTTCATATGCTCATATAAATTTGCAATGACATAAAACAGAGCGAAGCAGAACATTCTTAATATTGAGAAGCTGGTATCAGTAAGTGTTGAATGAAATACTTACCACATTTTCAGCTCTACATTTAATATGCCATGTTTGATCTGATAGTGTAAAATATGGCTGTCGTGGTGAACCTCAACCTACGCTTACGTTCAGATTTTTCCAGATACATAAACAAGCGTTACAAATTTACAAATGAGATCTGCTACAAAAGGGCCTCATGCCAAGGATCGCCGGCCCTTTCCAGCCCAGGATAACCGTTTTGACCAGCCAACTGTTCACAGAGGAGAGAAACAGGACATCAGAGCATCCACAACAGACAAAAGAAGATAAAACGACTCCTGCATCCTCTTTCAAGCTTACACCATGTCAAGAACACCTAAGACACCTCAAACGTCTGTCAGCGCCAAACCTACGCACCTGCAGCAGCTCTGGCTGTGGGTTTCCTTTTTTTCCCTTCCTGTGACTGCATTTAAAAAACACTTAAAACTGTGTCTTGACTCACCTAGCCCACATGTCTATCTACCTGTGAGGAATGAGTCAGTTCTCAGTATAACACCCAACGCCAACTCATACACAAATTAAGTTAATCTCTTATTAAGCCATTTATTTATGTCTGGATATACTGCATGCTGTCAAAATAGTGCTAGTTAAATTGCATTTGCGTGAGATACATTGTTATACGAAGTTTCTGAGCGTTAGAAGAGCAGTGAATTGTTGTCTGGAAATAGATTGCCTTATCTTTCTGTCTTTGCTGTTCTTTTTACAGTGTGACAATAAAGTTGATCTAATGGTGCATATTCTATATACAGTTTATGATTGAACTAATCTTATGAAATAAATACAAGAATGTCTCCTTCAATGACACTCGCTGAAGACTACACTTTTATTGTATTTCTAACAAAGGGTAATATAGATACCGACTTGGAAACCTAAATATTTGATTCACTTATTGTAAAAAAAATCTTTAGAGGAACTTTTCCATCATTGGACAGCGATACAGTAGAGAGCTAACAGGAAATGAGGGGAGGTTGTGTGTGTTGTTTACATTTCCAAAAGAGCGTGGTGAGGGTGGAGGTGTGGATTGAAGTGAACAGTTCTACAGCCGTATGGCTACATATTCTCTCGAGGCTCATCCTTGCTACTCCATTACTGGGTTCGAAATGAAACCCTGCCCACACATTCTGTTTACTTAAGAAATACATCACATTATAGAATCTAAAGATTCTCTAACAGTCTTTTCAATGGACTTCGCTAAGAAAATGAAAGTGTGTGACTGTGAAAAATGATTTGGTGGCACAGAGAAGTCACTCTGTTATGACACCCGGGGTTATCAAAATATACAGATTTTCTAAACTACAACGTTAATGAAGCTGTTATCTCTTTTCTCTTAAAAGAGCAGTTTACAAACATTCATCTAGCAGCTAGTATTTTAACAGTTGTGCTCTCTGGAAGCCGATGTTTGTACTCAGTCGAGGATTGTTCATGAGGTTAAAGTTTCGTCTCTCTGTTACACCACCGTACGACCGCAAGTAGATTGAGTGTTTTTGTAGTTCCAAAAGAGTGATACATCGTCTCTCTAGCTGATAGCTTCATGATAATTTCAGGAGTCACATTTCCCAGATTAATATCATAATTTAAGCTTATTAACGTTGTAGTTATAGTAATTAAGACCTAGAGTAACATTTAGGTAAATATGCTCAATATTAAAAAAAACTCTTTAGGGCCAAAAACACTTGATCGGGACATCCTTAAAAAATAACCAAGCAGTGCTCCAAAAACTGTTTTGGAAGGACAGTCTGAAAATGTCTCACAATGCCAATCAAACAACTTCTTAAAAACACTATAGTTGCTTGAACCCTGAACTATTTCTTATATATTCTCTCTACATTCCTTCCTTTTCTCTTTTTGTTCTTTCATATTACGCGTATTGATACGAACACCCTGCAAGCAGATTCTGCAAAGATCAAGACACAGGGATGTGAAGGAAATCAAAGACAGTTCATAGATCGAGCAGACGCCCTGCTTCAGCAGCCAGGCACCAAGCCCAGTGCTGTGTAATAGCTGGTGGCACAAATGAGGGACTAATACACTCAATTGTGCACCTTTAAGGGGATATGGCAGATGCTGAAGATGCTCCAAAACTACATAAGCTCTCTCTAGACTTGGTAATGGGGTGGTGTTCTCATGCTCTTCTCTGATAGAAGCATTTCAGTTTGTTTGTGTGGTTCACAGATAACTAGAAAGGTGCACTCCAGAGTGCAGATCTCCGCCAGGTGTGTTTGCCATAACCACTGCTGTGTTGTGTGGTTGAATGAATACAGCCCACAGTTTGCAACCCCCCCCGGCTAGGCACTAATAGTCTGTCAGGTGTCGTAAAACACACTTCAGTCAAACTCAAAAGAGAAGCGGTGATGTATGGAAGCAATCCGTTAAAAGTCATCGTATAATACACTTCTTACAATTGGCCAAAAACAAAATTAAACTCACCAAGCTGTCTGCCGGCTTAGCAGTGGCTGAGTTGCGGAGAGGTACAGCATTGTGTGTACTGGTCATTACGTTAGCTGTTCGGGGTTATCCAAACACACTGTACAAAACAATAAAAGTGCGTTGCACAGGCAGACGGACGGACGGACGGACTCACACGCCCACATATGTACAAGCAACCAATTGCATGATCCTCCTGGAGGAGCTAACAACTTAATTATAGACCATGTAGAGTTGTTTGCTTGCGCAGAGTGAACTCAGCTTATTTTGCTCTCTTACATCATCAGACCAATTCAGATGATGTTACCCTTCACTACCTGCAGGCCGGAACGATCTGAATGCTGACAGGTGTCACCATCTGCTTGCTTGACATTTCTGTCATTAAGAAGCAGCTGGTTCTCATCACAGCCCCAACAAAGCTCGCCACCAGGCTCGGATTCTCCTCCTCTTTAAAATAACCGATGCATCCCTTGGTAGTTTAATCTCCGAACATAATCCAGAGTTGAATCTGAAGCCTACACCTGAGGCTTCAGGGAGAGAGGGAAGCTAACAGTAACTGTAGAAGTACCAGTGACAGGTTTGACTGGTATTGAGTACATGCTGGAAGCTATCCTTTTTATGCTGTAACCACAAGTGAATTGTACTCACAATTTTGATTTGGAAATTAAAATGGAAATATTGTGAAATTCAATAAAATGGTCCCCCCAAAGCAAAGGGATGTCGGTGTGCGAAAGGAGACAGCTAAAGCTCTGAGTGTTGTAGCTTGAACCCCTGAGTATTAAAGCTTACTTGTTAGATGTCAGTAAAATCTACAAATAAAAGTAACATAAGCTCAAGATTGCCATTGCTAAAAGTGGGGAACGAAAAATGGAAAGGAAACAACAGAAACATTAAAAGAATGGGTTTAGGGGCATTTAGGCAACACTTTAAATATCTGGGTCAAACTGTTAACTTTACAAGTCAAAGAGGGTAAATTCATCAATTCTGCATTTTGGGTTTCTCACTCTTGTGTATGAGGCAGGCAGTGTCACAGTCTACACACTCAGACATTTGACTGGTGCTGTAGGTAACAGCAGTCTCCTGAGGCAGCCCTGCACAACTCTGCTCCCTGTCCCGACACACTACTCTCAACACAAACAAAGCGTGGCCTGCGCTTGTAGTCTGTAATCCAGGGAACGATGACGCTGTCCTTGTGCATCACTGAGCCTCTCTGTGAGCAGGAAGGGCCTAATGCCTCCTCGTCTCTCCATGCTTTTAGCCTCTTTACATGGGTATAAGCAGTGCAGTGCAGGTACAGTAAACAGCATATTGGTCTTGTCCCACACAAGCACTTCCCTCTACACTTATGTTTTACCACATGGAATGATGTAACCTACTGACGCCTTGATAGTTCAAACAGAAGGATTGCTGTGTACACAGTAATCATGAGAGTGTAAAGAATACATGTAATACATCCTGTGTAATGTAGAGAAGAAAGCACAAGACCAAGTCATTGAAAACAGATGCAACATTGTTCGTGCTGCACTACTCAGTTGAATGTAGAGCTTACTTGGTTGACTTGTACCCAGTTAGATTTTGAGATGAACCGATACTTTACGGCTATTGGATATCGGTCTGATACTGACTCAAATATCTGGATTGGGTATATATTTATTCGTTACATTTTATTTTACAAAGTTAGGAAAGCATTGTTTAAGTCAAGCCCAACGTTGCCTTACACATACAAGAATGATCTAAGTCACTTCCACACAGTAAGGCAGACAGCTTATTGATTTCACACTATTAGAACGGTATTCTGTATCGGCCGATACCCAATGCCCAGGTAACGTTATCACCATCGGGACTGAAAAAGTTACAATCTACCCCAAGATGTAAACATGGAATGTAACAATGCAGGTTTAAAAACATTAAAAAATGATATGAAAATGTTTAATGGATGTTTGTCACACCATCCACAACAACAGATCAGGCCAATGGACCCTTCCCCACTTCCTACCCCGATACTTCCGGCACCCATTTACGAATGCTGCCTTCTATTTGATCTCAGCTACACACCTGCAAAATTCCGTGACTGCATCTGACACGATGGTGACAACATGTGTCCACAGACCGACAGAAATATAAACACCTGGCAAAGTACTGTAGTAGTTCCCGCTGTAGTCTGTGTCTCCGAGACCACGTTTTGCCATGATGACACAAAAGCCCCTTTCACGCAGATATTCTTGTACACTGCCATAAAGAAGATCCTCTGTTACACCGGCTTTGCTTTCTCAGACTGCACCAAACAAACAGCTGCATAATGCCACCTCAGTGTGTGATTTCAGATAGCACAGCAACAATACAGAAGCAGAAGAGGCGGGACGTTTGACACAGCGGCGTCGGCGTTCAGCTGTGCAGGTGGTCCCTTTTTATACAGACGTCAGCTTGGCTCTGTGACTACCTCCGCTGTCGGCTCAGTAGTGGAACAACTCTGTTCCCCCATTCCGCCTGAATAATGGAGGAACAGTCCCGCCTTAAAAAGGCTGTGTGAAAGGTGCTACCACCTCACGATGTGAAAACAATACCAGCGTCGGTCTTGCGGCTGGTAACTAAACTCTTGTTTACAAGAAAACAAAGGGTAAACTGTCTATTACTTACTGGTGGGGTCCCATTTTCATCATCAACATGGTCAAGCAAAAAGATACACAAACTAGCAGATATCTTTAATGAGAATGGTTTGAGGTCATTTAATGATATACGTACTGCCTATGGCATACCTGGCTCACCATTTTTTCTATACCTACAACTAAGATCATCACTTAAAGCATATGGGGTACCATGGAATGATCCTCTGGGATCACATCAGCAGCATTCTATTTTGAATATACAATGCCAAACCAAGAGATTAGTATCAAAACTACATTGAACAGGTTTGGGCCAAAGTCCTCGCACACATGACGGAGAATGTGCTATTGGACTAGGATTATATTTGGAAAGGTATAACTGAAACCTCCAAAAAACCCAACCATCAGCAGATTCATCAAATTGTTTTACATTGAACCTATTATACACCTAGGAAAAGCTTTTTGATGAAAATAACTACATAATCAATATGTACCCTTTGCAGAGAAAGACATGTTTTGCTTTTGTAAAGATGTGGTTTCTTTTTGACAAAGATTCTGAACTATGTAGGTCCATGCAACAAAAAAAATGCTAGCAATGCTTTGGAGTCCCCCACATACTCTCACGAAAAATGTTGTGAACATGGAACTTTCAATAGCTAGAATACATGGTGCTAAAGAAAAAACTACATTATCCGGGTCTAAGGCTTTAAGCAAAATCCAACAATTTATGTAATTGTATCATAATATAATACATTCCCTTGTATAATATTTGGAGATTTATGAAGGGCTGGGCATCGCCAATAGTGAGAGGGGGGTAATTAACACTCTATGTATATATGTGTGTGTGTATGTGTATATGAGGGTGTATATGTATGTATGTATAT
This sequence comes from Ophiodon elongatus, assembly GCA_016806645.1. Lineage (NCBI taxonomy): Eukaryota > Metazoa > Chordata > Actinopteri > Perciformes > Hexagrammidae > Ophiodon > Ophiodon elongatus. The sequence goes on along the minus strand of JACSYO010000669.1, from coordinate 283,977 downwards.
GTATATGTCTGTATGTATGTATGTATGTATGTACATATATACCTTTTATTTATAATATATATATATATATATATATTATTTTTTGTATGGTTATGTGTGTATGTGTATATTTATGTATATATATATATATATATATATATATATAAATATATATATATGTGCACATGCACACAACATATCAATTTTTGTCATGCTCTTCACTGTCACTTTTTAATGATTTTTAATGCATATCTAAAAAATGTAAATAAAATTTATCACAAAAAAAGAAAGCAAAGGGTACCTTCAACCCCTGCTCGCAGTATTTTCTCCAGCTTTGTTTCTGTGAAACACCTTAGGCAAAATAATACTATTCTCCATGGGTTTTTAAAAGGAAGATAATTAATCTTTTTTTTATTGGCTTGTTGCAGTGTGCCCAGTCTCAGTGGCCAAAATTGCAGAAGAAAACATTGCACTGCTTTATTCATTGACCCTATGAACCATCATCTGCAACCACATGTCAACAATTTATTTTACATCTTCCATTTGGGTTAGAAATGAATAGGGGATGTATGCCCTTATGTGACCACGCAAGCAGGGAGGCACTCTTAAATAGACAGTATCATGAGGAAGAAATTGATAGATTTTCTTAGAACAGCATGAATGCTCATTGGTAAGCGCTGCTGTGTCACAGCCAGACGCTCCAGACTGTTTCCTTGCCTTCTGCTCGGTGCATGCTAGGACAGCATCACTGTCAGTTTGATAAGGGCTAAGTAGGTCTGTAAAGAGGATCAAGGAATGAAACTTTTCCTTCATCAAGAAACGTAAAAAAAGTTTAACACAATCTCCAGTAATATTCAAGTCCAAAAATATTATATTTCTCTCCGTTAAAAAACTAGGGATGCTAATTTTAGCCAACCCTTATACTCTGTCGGGGTTTCTGCCAGGATATTCCAAGCCTGTAATTATACTTGGTTACTTGGATTTTAAGAAATGAGGAGTAGACCCTAAAATTCGGAACAAAAATATTAAGTAATATCCTTCACTAAGGCTTTATTCAAACTGTAGGCAAACCTGATTTGTTTCTCAAATTAGATCAGGTTATTTGCAAGTCGGCTGAATGTTTGTCTGTCCAGATATCAGACACATATTATAAAAAGTGATGGTTTTATTAGCATTTACAGGACTACAATTTCTATTGTTGTGGAAGTGCAGGTTATTAATCGTTCATGGGAATTTGTAGGCAGAACAGAAATCTTCCAGGAACTGCCAGGAATTTTCCATTTCGGGCAGTTTTTACTAGCATGTGCTTGTAAAACACTGACTCATTCACAGACTCACTCACGGACGCATGGGCGTACACACGAAACCTACTTGCCACTTTGCACCCCAGAGTTTGGAGTAATTCTTTTTTTATCAGATTTTGGACTTTCTAGGCTTAATAAAAATGATGTCTGGTTCTATGAAGCATTTCTGTAGCATCATTTGAGACCAACAAGTCAAACTCAGCCCTAACGGTGAGAATTGTCTTGACATTAGGCGTAGGTCCGATAAATGCTGTATAAAAAATGATCTTGCCTCTCAGATAAGCCTTAAAAGCAGTCCCAGATAGTGGCAGCTGAGAAGCCATGTGTTACGCTGGCATTAACCATGTGAGTAGCTATGAAAGCCTCAAACTCTTTGTCTGAAAGTAACAGTGAAATAAAGCGCCAGGGAGAACGCGAATCTGACCCACCTGGGATGGAGAGGTCCATCGTAACTGATGCGTGACCACAAATAAGAAGACTATGTGAGCAGGAACAGACAGATGGGATTAGTCTGTCATCCGAAAGGAAGTGGAACAGAGTGGTGAACTGGGGAGAAAAATGAGTAGTGGATCTGGGGTTAAAAAAACACCAAACCTCTGAAATGGCACACTGGTCAGTGAAATAGAGGATTGCCTTGGAAGATTTGGATCGTACAGCAGATCTGGTTGAGGACAAGGACAGGGATGGTGAGAGCCTACTTTGGGGAAATAAAATAAAAACTTAGACCATAAACATTGGGAGGGTAAAAAAGCTGTTATGAATCCTCCCTGTGACAATAATAAATCGCCCAAGAGGATCAGCAATAACCTCAGATACAGAGGCACATACTGTATGTGTGTCTATCAGTATTGCAACATCCCAGGATCTGTGTAGAATGACAAAGTTGACCCACCAACCCTTTTCTTATCCTAAAATGATCTGAAGGTGGGTCTCCGTCAAGAAAGCAATTGAGCGACTGGATGCTTTAAAGGAACAGCGTGCAACATGTAGGGGGATTAAATGGGTGAAATTTGTGTTTTTTATTAGTACTTTTTAATGTTTGGTGTAAGTTATTATCACGCTGAAGCAAGCATTTCCTCTTCTCTCTCTGTCGGGCTGAGCTCCTCTAACTACAAACACACATAGACGCAAACACGCACAAAGCGCAAGCAGATGAAGAGATGAATGCTCAAGCTGACGGCAACTTCGCTCATTACTGTACGTGCAATAAAACAATTGCAAGGAAAAAGCCGATACTTTATCAATACATCTGTTCAACATGAAAATATAAATACAAGTGAAACCTAATTCAATCAACTGTATCTCATCCACCGCTGCCATGTTTACACAGCACGAAAGATTGGCCAATTTTATTTTAAATTTTTTTACAAAGAAGCTAAAATAGAAGCAGTCTGTCTTTGGTCAACTGTATCAAATCTTAGTTTGTTCTTGAAAACTTCTTTGCTGGCTGAGACGAAGAGGACAGGAGGAATGACATATTATTTGATGTGTGTGTTCTTCATTATTGCTCATTATCATTTATAAACTTCACTCAGGAATGTTATTGATATATTTTACATTTTAGTTTCCAGTGAGGTATTAATGACTTTATATAGTGACTTTGCTGTTGTAAACATTACTGTTGCTGCTCGATAAATATTTTGTTATATTTAAAATATAAATAAGTATTGATAAGAGCAGCTCTTTGTCGTAATAATATCCTAAGGATAACTAACTATCCCTACCTGAAGGCCACCATAGTTTACCTACACACTTGGAAAGGAAAAGGTGAGCAGAGGGTTATGTCGTTACAGGTCTGCAACCTCACCATTAGATGCCACTAAATCTCACACACTGTCCCTTATTGCATTTCATAGGAGAGATTAGACCCCTTACATTTTAGCTAGAAAACCATGCCAACAAATGCAAAAACACCACCAGCTGACATTAATCCATTGAAAGGTAATTATTGGGACTAGAGAGAGAAAGGTATTCAATTGTCTCCCCACACATCCACTAAGCAAAAATGTTGTATTTTAGTATTTTCATTAAACGTACAGACCCAGTTCTAGCAAAGAGTAGCAGAAGAGATTCAGTTCCATCTCTATCAATAAAAAGTAAATCCTTTATTATATCTCCATTTAAGTCAAGAAATATGTTTATTTCCACTAGATTCATATTCATTAGCTTCTTACCTTTCAAGAAAGACCAGATATAGGTACAGTATATAAACGTTATGGTTGAGAAGCAAGTGATTCTTCATTTTGGCTATTACTTTAAATATATATTTGACAATATACTATATTCTGTTAGTAATTATTTGAATACAAGTTGGCTTTCAAAGTTGGATTTTCCAATCTTACAACACTCACTGTCATTTTATGTCAAGTGTGCTTTTATGAAATATGCATGCGGTCAAAAATGTAGATTATATCAATGACATAATAGTAATTTAGCAATGTAGGTGTTTTTTCATTGTTTTGAAGTGAAAATTGAAAAACACGGGAAATTCAGCTTGAGTTTAAAAATGTAAAGATGTGGATGAGAAGTTGTAGTTACACTTTGGTAACTATAGCAACGACATGTGTAGGAGCCATTGGTTATGTCTGTGTATTATATGTGTGTGTGGAGCCTATCTCAGGTTGACCACGGGTGGCAGTGTGTATTAGTGTGGGAGGTATTTTATATATGGGGCACAGGTGCAACTGACAGAGGTAATGATGCATGGGTGACGGGGAGATCGCACGTTTTTTTCCGCAAAACAAAACACACCAGAGGGAAACCAATAGATATCAAGCAAATGGTCAGTTGTGAACTATAATTAAACGGGAACCTCACCCAAAAATACGAACGGCCTGGAATCTCTTTGTAACAGCGAGTAAAGAACAGGATCTTCTCCTGCACCCAGCCGAGTGGCTCGTCACGGAGTGGCTCGTCACGGAAATCAGTCACTATAGCTTTACTTAGAATACATGATGGGTTAAGGTAAAAGGGTACATTAAAGAAAATGTGTGTTTACAGTAAATAGTAAATATAAAAGATGCTTCTTCTTTTGCCAGTTCTGAACCAGATGCTTTCTACTACCAGTATCAAACCAGCCTTTGAAAAATATGTAAAACCTGTAAACAGTCTATGGGCATAAAATGTGTAATATTGGAATACAAATCACCTCTGCTGCTCAGGACATAGTCATTGCCACACATTTTACTGCCTCACTACATTCATTTAATGTTGTCTCTGCTTACATATAGATCAATACCATAGCGAAGAGGAAAACCTCTACTGTGCCCTTGATACTCTGCGCGGTAAATGAGTTTAAGAGATCTTGGAAATTGTCTAGCAATATCGTAAAGGTGGACAGAATAATATAAACACTTCATGATGAAAGGACTTTTAAGTATTTAAACCATCACTGAGCAAAGACAGGTCAAAGGTTGCATGCTAATTAGCAGCTTTTCTCAAATCCATGTGTACCTCATACGGTTTGTGACAGCTGTCACGTCTATATTTGGCCTATAATACCGTTTACGGTGCTAAATTCGGAATTCGGAACATACCAAGTGCCTCCACATGGCTCTCAACTTGGCGACGGCTGAGCCTGTGGCTTGCAGCTAACGGTGTTTACCTGAGGTTGGACAGAAGGCTGGGAGGGGTGCTGCCACGACGACACCTTCTGTCGGGACTTTTGGTTGGGAGCACTTTCTATGACGCCCATGTCTATTATGCATTATTAAAATACTTATAATGCGTTTGAAGGTGTAGGCAGATCATTATTTGTTATGAGTAAAGTGAAGAAATATCATTGAATCTATGCAAGAGCAACACATTAACATTAACATTGTAAAATGGATAATTGCTTTTAAGATAACAGAAATTGAGTACTCCAATTTGAAAGATCTTTTTGATGATGAACAACTGGATGATAGACACTTACACTTCACAAAAGTAATGTTTCCAGAAAAACCTCTAAAGACTCAAATGACTCAAAATAAAAATAACAGCGGAAACATTTTCTACTCTACCTGTAGCTATAACAGGTAATTATTTGAGTCAATTTAGTGTATAGAGTGATTTTTTTGTGGGAAACATTACATTATTGAAATTTAAATGACCATCATTTAGTTGTGTTAAATTGGAGTACCTTACCAGTACTCAGTTTATTGTCTGTTATGACCTGTTACAGTCAGAGGTGAAGAAGAAAAAAGAACAAACTTGATCGTTGTTTTTCTCACAACTTAATTGCTTTATTAACTAATTGTTTCAACAAAAGCATAGATTCATTTTCATTAACTGGTTTGGTAGAGACATATCAATGTCTGCATGTTGGTTTTGTCTTGTGTCTTGTACTTGGTTGTTCAGTGACCAATCTGAACTGGGATTGGCTTCTGATGGTTAAGCCGGATTTCAAGAAACTCCGGTCTATATTATCCTTCCAGCCAGTAAATGTAACTTTAGAAGCTGAGGTTAATGTGGAGAGGCTAATTGTTGTGTCGCCTCAGTTAGAGTCAATGTGAGGGGGAGAATCCTCAGAGAGGACCAGGGGAGGACTGGCCATCTGGAGAGGTGGGAGTGCTCCTGGTGGGATGGCAGACGTAAGTTAACCACATCTCAAGAGTCCATCACCATCCCTGAGCCAATTTCACTTCATAAAGTACTTTTTTTGTGCACTGAACTGCGATTATTACAGACTGACTGTGTTTTGCATAAATTTGAACGAACAAATGAGCGTTATGCTGCCTTCAGGGTGCTGTCAGAAGTACCAGGATTACAAGTTAAGCGTGAATGAATGATATAAATGAAGAGGTAAATGAAAGGGGACAGTCGGTAATTTCTGTATTTCAATACATTTATTTCACGTCGGTTATAATCATGGCTGTTCATACACACGTGGATACAAACCACTGATTGATGTGTGAGCTGCTGAGTTGGCTTAATTAAAGCTCCTATATGTATAACTTTGTTATTATACTCTCAAAATTATATTAATGGCACATTGTAGAAATATGAGATCATCCCAGTGAGTTTTTATGGCAGAATTAGGACAGCCACATATGGGGCTTTAAGTCTTTGGTGTGTTGTATGTTTTCACAAGCCTGATAAAGTGCTGAACAAAATGCAATGTCAGTGTTAAATATCCTTGATCATAAATTGTTTTATGGTCTGAGTGTGCAGTTACAACCACGAACATGTTTCTGACATTTACATTCTTCTGGCAATTACCAACACATCTTACCACACTGTGTGCAGTGGGTGCAAAGCTCTATCTTCTTCAGCATAAAAGCCTTGTTAAAAACGAATAGGAAATTAAGAGTTTCTTTTGCTATGACACAATTCATGTTTTTTTTGTTTTTTGTTTTTTGCTTCATGAGCTGTTATCGTGCTCTGCTTCAATAAAACCAGCTTGAAACAAGCACCCGGCTGGTTTTCACTAGTTTGTTCAAAGTCACGTTTTTGGCTCACTGTCTTCCATTATTTGGCTTTGCACAAGGCAAACAATACTTTTGTCTGCAGATGTTTTTGGAGGCAGATTATTGGCAAAAAATGAATAGCTGTTCCTCATTACAGTTGAGTAGTCATCTTTGAGCTGTGAGCGCTGTATGAAGCTCACCAGCACAACTGGGACATGTTCAGTAATGACAATCTGAAAACAGCTTCGTCCTGGTACAACCTGCTACAACGCAAATGACTCGGGCCCCGAATTTGGGGACATAGTATTAAATTATTGGAAACACAAGCAATTGTTAAGAAGAAGAGCTAAAACTGTCGGGAACAGACTAAAAAGGAAGGGCTATTAAAAATAACAAGCTGCACCAGTAACCTATATACCAGACACATACAGTAAGGCACTGATCAACCATCATCAGCTCTACTCTAGTTGTTATTTCAGATCAATAAGGTTTCAGTTCATAATTTAGAGACAGCAGCCTTAACACAAAATACATCTTCTGGATGGTGAAACAAGTACAATCACTCTTTCCAATAATTACCTGAAAAAAAAGGACAAGTTGTCTCTTCTCCACATTCTAAATGGCTAATTTACAGAATTCTGTGATTCATATAATTTATGTAATTCCTTGTGCATGATTAATATATCTGAAAAAAAGAAAGAAATATATATATACATATATATATATATATATATATATATGTGTATATATAGAACATACATATAGTGGTTTTCATTCATTCAAAAAGCTGAAAAATATTATAGCTCTAAAAATGACCACATGAGATGTCCAGTGAAGCAGTAAACACAAACACTGTTAAACCCCCTCAGAGCCCCTAAGGGCCCAATTGGGACTGCAACACTTCAACACACCTGTTTTTGTTTTTCCTGTCATGTCACGCTTTGTTTATAAAACATTTGCTTTGAGAGGAAAATGAGAGACAGCTTTCTTGAGTCAAAGCAAAGTCATGTATGCCCTCAGATTATGGGCATACAGGCTGTATAAACAACTTGCGAATTTTATAAAGCCCAAATATAATTGTTGATGGCTATCTGGGACAAGAAAATGCCCCATATCTTGGCTTTAAGTGCAAGGCTGCATAACTTTGGTGGTGTGATTATGTTCTTTAAAACTCAATTCATCAATTATCTCTCCAGTCATCTGTGTACGAGTGTATGTGCATACGTACGTGTGCGTATCTGGATCCATCTGCCTAATATTTGTTGTGCTCACTCATGATTGTATGCTCTAGGACCTCTCCTGGTTGATGTGATTGAGAAAAACTGTTTTATTGACTATTTTATACCGTCATTGACTCCTGACACGTCCTTCCTCTCACTGGCTGGTAAGGGAAGCAAGAGATCAATGACTGCTTCAGTAGCAAGAGGGATTTCTGGTAAATGGCTAGGCTAGAAACAAGCCTTACCGACACTGTAAACCCGAACAGTAATACAAACTCATAAAGATTGTGAACACTTCAAATAAAATCTGTTACATAAAACTTAAAACTATTTGATTTTCTGAACAAGTAATCTAGTTTTATTTTTGAGTAAACACTGCCAGTTCAATGATTATTTTTAAGTGTACACTGTACGTGTACTGAGCGATGTACACTGATGTGTCACAAGTCACATGGGACGTCACACCGGTTCACACATGGAGCAACTTGTAAGTAATCCAAAAACTTGTCAAAATACTTCAACTTAAATGTTAACTCTTTTTTTGAAGTAGCTTTATAAATACATAAAATGTTGGGCTAATATTTGTGGATTTCAAGTTAGTAACTCAGAGAATTCAAATAAAATGGTTTCTGTGTTTATATAATAATAATAATATTTGTAAAGTTTTGAATTTAAAAAAACAAACAGTGGAAACCCTGATTGTTTTGTGCATCATTATGTTTAAGGAAGACAAATGTAATGCAGTGTCTGAAAAAAGTCCTAGTCAACCAGCAATCACTTGTAGCAGTAGTAATAGAAAAAATAGTAGCAGTAGTAGTGTTAATGTGAGTACTACTAAATACAGTAGTATTAGTATCTCTAAAACTCTGCCAAATGTTTTTCCTTTTATTCTCTTTTTGAGTTAACTAATCAAAATCATCTCTTAAAAATTATACACAATACTTTTGTGTCTGTTTTTGTGCATGTGTAACCTACATAGAGTCACCTGACTCATCAGAGAGCAACTTTGTTGGTAAGTTAACACTTAAATTTCTGTATTAATAAATTCAATTTTGATTAGTTTCTTTAAAATGTCGGTTTTTCATATTGCTTATTTAATCTGTTCACACAGAATAAAATTATTGAGGACATTGAAAAGCACTGACCTTTCTTCGGTAATCAAAGCAGTGATTTAAACTCACATATTTCACATGTAGGAACACTATGTTTGTTTAAGAGTTTGAAACTAATCAGTCTGGAGTATGATTTTTATTGTTTTATATATTTGCTAAAACATAGGAATTTGACATCTAGATAACCGAATTTCTGTTTTGCATTGAAATTGTAGGATTCAAATGATTCAATGGAAGTACAAGTTGTGTGCTGTCTTCTCAGACCAGGGCACAGTTATTTAGGCACTACCGTCTAAAACATAGCCATTATTCAGTTAGTCATTTGCCATGTCTCTATGACTCTTGCATTTATACATTTCATTAATTTAATCCATTGAAAATTCATGTATCACGGTTTCACAAAGACACTTGAAAAACTGGTGGAAGTGAAGGTGCACAAGCAGGTTTGGGCACTTTTTACCTGTCCCTTGTGTGACTTTAAACAGCCCTTCTCAGAGGCAACACTGTTTAGTCATTTAAGGGGACAGCTAAAAAACCACGAGAGTGTAACATGCCCATTTAAGAACTGTAGCTACTGCACAAATGTCTAATCATCATTTAATGCACACAAAAGGAGAACACATGCAGCTAGTTTAGACATTTGTGATGACATTGTGTCAACAGAAAATGATAGTGCCCCAGTCATAAGCACTGCTGACCTTGATGGCGAGGATCCGGCTCAGTGTCAGCATTCAGACCCATTTGCTTTTCCTGAGGCTGACAGTTGGTGTGACACCAGCCAGTTAATAGCCCAGTTACACCATCATTTATCCTCCTTGTTTCTGAAGACGCAAACTATTCTTCATGTTTGCGACATGGCATCTCAGGAAATAGTTGATCATCTGACTCAGATATTTTCCTTGTCTCAAACTTTCATCAAAGATACTATAAAAGAGCTACTACAGAGGCATCACATCTATCCTACTGAAGCTATCCTGAATGATTTGGGGAACGCTGTTATGGATATTTTTGTCAGTGCTACAGCTAAAGGTGAGGAGTTGTCTTCGACTAAACGAAGAAAAATGACCCTGTGGTAATGCCAGTGCAGTAGGAGTTAGAACCCAGACGAACAGTCTTTTAGATCTCAAAAAAGGCCTCAAGCTATCAAGATGGTTCATAAGTCCAGGAGAATGATTTGTTGTCTTTTTCAATTGCAAATCCACTTGGCACACAGAAAATCCATAAACGTTGTTCAGTATACTGGGTTGTTGCTGATCTACCAGGTAAATACCGATCAGCGTTGCATTTCATTCAGCAAGCAGCAAGGTGTACCTATGTAAGGTATCTGATCTTCAGAGGGCTATCAAAGAGCTCTTGTTCCTTAGTTTCAAGACCTTTACACTCTTGAACAAGATGGTGTATTCATTGAGTGCTTTGGTCAGTCAATTCGGATTCGCATTGTACCTGTGAAGTTGGCCATGTTTATTCAGGAGATGATTTGGCTCAAATATTTTACCCTTGAGTATTTGAACAGGAAAATTGTGTCATTCCCAGACTCACCCACAGACAAAGTTGACAAACCAAAGCCTATCTCAAATAACTTTGCTGGAAAACATTGGTGGCAATAGCACATTGTTGAGACTACTACCATTGATGATTGGTAACATGGTTCCTGAGGGAGATGGTGCTTGGACTGCATTGATGGATTTGAAAGACATCGTGGAGCTGGTGTGTCCCCAACATTTGATGATGAATCTATCCAGTATTTGCAGACTAAAGATACAGAATCACAGACGAATGCTTCAAGAGGTGTTCCCTGAGTTCAGAGTGCTGCCTAAGCATCACTATGTTAAGCACTACCCAGATCTCATACGTTGTTTTGGTCTTATTGTCCATTTGTGGACTGAGATTTGAGGGCAAACACCGCTCTTTCAAGCGTGTAGTACATGACACACCAAACTTTAAGACAGTGTTAAAGACACTAGCAACTAGGCATCAGCACATGGTGGCAAACTAACTCAGTGCACCATCATTCTTTAAACCACATCAGCAGACATCAAAAGTCTCTTCTGTGGTTATTTCAGCGCTTCCTGAGGTCGCAAAGGAATACATAAAAGAAAAAAACAGACAGCGACATGATTTACAGCACATCAAAGATCATTATTGATGGCACTAATTATGATGTTGGGATGTTTGTATCAGTGGGGACTGCCTCAGTTTAGCAAAATTTAACACATCCTCCTCGTTAACAAAGATGTCACATTTCTTTGCCAAGAACACAAATCACGCTACATTGAACACCTGAGATCATATGGAATTTCCTCAGGGAATATGACTGTCCACTGCAGATCAGCGCTCAATGACAGCTCACCACACTCTGTATACAATGTTGAAAGAAAACTGCTGTTGACACCCAAACAATTCATACTGCTACACTGAAAGTAGATTCACATCTACAAAAACAGAGCAGTTCATTTTAAACCAGATTTTAATGTGAGGGTAAAGAATAAGGCTGATATCCTTCCATTCGAAGTTCTTGATAATATGACTACTGTTACATTTTGGCATGCATTTAAACCATTTAACAAAATCTGCCTGTTTTACCATTTCAAGCCTTCATTCCTGGATTTTTCCATCAGATTATAGCAGCACCCCAGAAATTCCTGCTGCATGTTTACATTGCTACAAATGTTGCCATGAAGTTAACACTGACTGAGCGGCCAGAATCAGTGCAAGAGCTAATCAACATATTGTTAATAAAGTCAAGCCAAGACTGGACGTTGAGTTTACCCTGCAGTATGAGGATCCTGACTTTGGTGGACAACTCAGCTGTCTAGTTGATATTCAAGAGTTACCAGAGAAGGACACATTGAAAGTTGTCAGATCAGAAACCAACACCAACTCATGTGCACGTTCTGATACAGACATCCTCCTACATGTGCCTGTAAGCCAGCGTCAGAAGACCTGCCCTCACATTGTCCCTGTGCTTACTCTTTCCTATAATGTATAGGGAAACAGTCCCTTTGAGATATCTGGAAAGAGACTGGAATTATCCAAAGCCTAAAAGCACAACTTCTGAGAGAACATGGCTGCTGTGATGCACAACTTCAAACCTTACCCAAGTGACAGGGACGTGGGTATGGCAGCAGAAGCTCTCATTACAGCTCATCCATGTTTTAAAGATCCTGGTAGTGTGAGTGGATGGTATGGCTGGAAGACAAGCCTCAAGTTTAAATTGGGGAATTATCGTACCAAGCTAACCAGATCTGGATGTGTGGAGGTATCTGTCAACGCAGGCAGAAGGAGCCGAAACAACCCTGACAAAGAGCATCGCCACTCCAACATAAAAAGAGCCAAATGAGCTGAAGTGAACTACCTTCCAAACTTTCCCAGAGGAGAAAACCAGACCAGTCTGGAAGAAATTAGACTACAGATTGTGCATGAACTTGAGAAGAGTGAGAGAAACCTACTGTTGATAGAAAAGCTTATGCAGATGACCTTTGCCCTTCATTTCTGGGAGATTGTTCAGGAAAACCCATTAGTGGAGTACTGGCCAGCCCTTCGGATCGAATCACAAGTAAAACCCAAATTGTGTCAATATTTCTGTTTTCTACCCCTTTTCACACATATTTTTCAGTCTATTCTGAAAACACTGTATGTCTCACCATTCTTTATTAGAGCCCCCTGGTAATCACCCTCTTTGTGTGAATAATGGTTACCTTTTAACCAGATGATTACAGAGCCACCACCGTGAGGATAATTAATAGTTTGCATGCACCCATGTTGCTCAACAATGCTTTTTAACAGAAAACATGTTACATCAGAACACATTTTTCAGTTGCAAATCTATTATTGGTCTTCACACACTTGTGTGTATTTCTGCTTTGTAGATTTGTGCTGAGTTCCATAGTATCACAAACGTCAATCTATGGAACCAGTTCTATCCTGAGCTTGACTGACACACACCACGACTGGTGGCCTTAAACAGACAGAAGGCGGCAAGCACCGGAAAGATATCAGAGGTGCTGCGTGACATCCTAAAGATTTATCATCTCAAGGTGAGTTAAAGATTAACTTGGTTCAAATTAGGTTCTGACAAGGACAGCTGAGTCTATATGTGTCAACGCTCACTCCCACCTTCACTATATTCATTGTATACAAACTAATCACTCAAAAATAAGTTGCCTTGCTTGATGTCACATTTTGTCATGGCTGTGACATGTTTTGAGCTTCAAGTCATGGAAAATTATTTTTTGCCCCGCTGGCAAGGAGGCCTCAGGATGGCGTTGTCTGTCAGTCTGTCCAGCACTTTGCTCCAAGGCAACATAATTCTACTGGGCCAAATACCATTAAATCTGGTAAGTACATCCATGCTCCCTTTAGAGGGTAGACCCTGTCAACTTGGGTGACCTCATGAACTTTTCGTTAGTGCCACCATTTGGCCAAATGAGAAAACCATTCTCCCAACATGCACCAAGCCAGGGGGCAGCAGCAGCAAAGGGTCTGCGCTTGTTTGTCATGTTAATTGTTGCTTATCCTTCCAGCTTGTGGTGCCCAGTATCATAACTTGACAGTATGTTGTTGAAAATATTGTTGCTTAAAGCATTTGAATGAAACAGTTCGCATTTGGTAGATTGTCTTTCCCACCAAATCTCCCTCAGTTGCTCGTGTTTGCACTTTTACTAGTTTATATAACAACTTGGTGATCGGAATCCTGAAATAATGTGAGATGTGCCTATTACAATAGTAAATTATTTTATTTTAGGTTTTGTTTTTGTAGGTCTTTACAGATGGGACAGACGTGATGTCTTTGATTTCTTGGAGATACACACATTCACAACCAATCACACTCATATACAGCCCACACATACTTTCACAGAGATATTTACACAGCCACCCACATTCACCCACAACCCAAATCAGGAGGTGATTGAGATGTTTAATGTTTACAGTTTCCATTTGCAGCTAAAGTAGATGTGTCCAATTGTGCTGTGCCTGTGCTGGTTTTCCTTCCAGCCAAACACTTCACCGGGTGATTTCACTGACAAACACACTTTCAGCCAGAGGAGGAACTAATAAGTCAAATCCCTTGAGTCTTTGGTTGGAATGAAAACCTGTGTCCATGGCACATGGTTAAAGCCCTATGAGCTAGACCAGGGTTTAAAAAATATATTTTGCTGTTACATGTTCAGACATGTTTGGATAACACAAATAAAAAAGTAAAACTTTTGAGTTTGAATAAATTGTAATTTGTTTGTAATTACTTACAATAAAATGTAAGTAATTACTGTGTACTTACATTTAAACAAAAATAAAATGTTAACTTTTAGGTTTGAATACATTTACTTTTTTTATAATTACTTACTTATGGGCTAAGGGTTAGTTGACTTAAATAGTTTGATGTAATCAGTTTCCACAAAAGTTATGAGTATTCTGAACTTATTGGGTTTTATTGGGTTTTACAGTGTAGTCTGATGCAGGGCACTTTTAGGCCTTTGAATTTGCTCAAAAACTGACAACCATAGAAAAGTTTGGTCTCATTTTGAACTGGAGCAGATTCATTCTAGACCCGATATGTTGTGATCCACTACTTAGGCACAATACGAGATGAATACATCGCTGTTTTTCGCATCTTTGCCTCCATCTTGACTTTCAGGAAGTTGGGAGGGACAATTGTGTGAGATTCAACTCTTCTTTGTTTGGGAGGAGAGAGGGAGATTCTACTGAATGCACTTTTCTAGTTGTGATTATGATAATTCTAAACATTCAGCTACACTAGCAAAAACTACAATAAACAACCAAGAAAATATTTCACTTCTGATCACAGTAATATTAAAATAAAAGTCCCATTGTGAACAATTTTGGCATTGTCCTTGCTGTGTCATCCTCCTCCACTAATTGGCCAAGAGTCAAGCTAAAATGGACTCTGTCCTAAAAGCAGCCACAAATGATTTGCAGATTATACTGCACCAGAACAGAGAAAAATGCCAAACACAAGAATGACAATTAATGTCAGTACACAGTACATTTAAAGAAACTGTGAAATGTAGCTACACACAGAGTGAGTGTAAAGGCCTTTATACACCGGAGGCATGACAAATAAACAACGCAAAAATGCTAAATACTCACCAGAAAATATTTCCCATCAAAGCTATTCATACCAGCAGTGATGGCAATTTGCAACAGTTGCAAAACCTTTTCAACAAAAGGTTCAAATAGATTTGCACAAGCAGAGGACCAACTACCAGGATCCTATTGACCGAGAACAGCAACTGGCCGTCAGTCTGAGGTAAACTGTTCTATAGCCTAAGCGACTGTAGGATATTATATTGAGTTTATTGGGGGAAACTGAGTTCCCTCTGGTGAACAGTTACACAGTGTACATGTCCAAAACTGACGATATTTACATATACATAACATTTGAAACTAAGACACCATAATATATAAATGTATTATTCATAATTTATTTGCATAATGAGGTCATGATTGTATTTTTTGTGTTTAAATAGTAGAGATCCTATAAGGGCTATAGTGATTAAGTGTATTATTGCCACTCTTGCCATTTTTCTTCTCCTGTAAAATTGTATCTGTGTCAGTAATTCATAATGACCCTTTGTGGCTGCATTTGATATTTCAGCCACAGCTGTAGTGGCTTTGAGTGCATATTCTATTTCATCTTGAGAGTGATCTCAACCACTGTATTAGAACATATGTTTCTCAGTGTTACGGCAGGGTGGGAGGGTTAGATATTTCTCATCATGGTTTATCCAAAGATGCTAATGAATGTTGATGAAAGCCTCAAAAAGGTGCAGGAAATTGCTCAAGGCTGAAAAGCAAGACATATCCTGATGACCCAACTCATTATGCCTTCTTGATTGAAAATGATGTGTTGGAGCACAACACAGGGTACATTTCTATAGCCAATTACAAACCCTGGGCTTCACAGACACATTTGCTTTTTCCGGGGGACAAAACTCACATTCCCAAGTCTATCACATCTGTCCCGCAGAGGTAAAACTCTGAAGGCAATTAGCCTTGGCCTCCCAAAGGATCACCTCCATAGGGATGACATATGTTTATTGTTTGTTACGTTCTAAATGTTCCAATAGACAGCAAAAATAAATTGTGTGCTCTTTTTAGATCAGCAACAGAAGCACTGTAATTTACTCTATTTACAATATCTAACTCATCTGTCTCAGTATCAAAGTCTCTGTTGAGACTGTTGAAAAGTTTTAATTGGCTTCATTACCGACACATTGGGCGTCTCCTGTGTTGCTTCTCAAATCAAAAAGCTTAACTTGTAAAATATATAAATGCCCACATATTGATTCTATATTTTTTCCTTTTCTTTCTGAATCCTTTAAAACATTTAGCAGTTTAGTTTTCTAACTGTTAAGGTCCCTCGCTGTCTATAAAGCACTAACAATGCATGGTCTGCAAGGGTAGTCAAAGGAAATGGGCAGACTAAATCCCTCTTTACTGACATCTGTCATATCAGAAATGGTGAACCTAATAGCTTGTGCCATCTTAAAAGCTCATGGGAGAATGTCATACAGGTTGAAAGTCACGTGTTTGACTATGCTGTGGTAAACAATTTCCCTTATTTTTTAGGTTAAAATGTCACATGCATGAGATCTGTGGGTCTGCTGTAGACACAGTGTATCGAAACCTCAGGTACTCCTGACAATTACATGAGGCTTTTATCATCTCATTATGGCAAGAGATGCCAGGTGTGTCAGAGAGTCAGGTGTTAGTGCACAAAAATTGGATTTTGCAGTCATGGTGAACAATAATATGCTTCAGTGTCATTCAAATGAATATTATTTATTTGCTCACATCGTTATGAGATCCTTCAGGGTTCGCTTTGGAATATTAATTTGACCTCTTCTGGAAACAGAACACAATACATTTATTTAGAAGAAGAAGCAGAGGCAGAAGAAGAAGAAGAAGAAGAAGAAGAAGAAGAAGAAGAGCAGAGACTTAAAATAAATGTTGTCATTTTAACAGGGCGATTATGAATGCACAGCAGTTTAGTTACATATCATCAGGTATTCATGATCAGTTCTGAAAAGTTAAATTACTGCAATTTAACTGCATCTTTGTAACAACATTATGTTTTTTTAGCCTGCATAGGAAGTACAGCATTTGAGCGTGCCCTCACTTACAACAACTACGTGCTAAGACAGTGTTCCATTAATGATTTATGCTAATCAGACCACATCCACATGAGGAAGTGACCGCTGTGCTATGATGTAACGTCAGACAATAATAGGACGGGAGGAGATAAGATGTTAAAATTGAGGTTTATGAAATGCATCTTGTGGTATTCTCTTTGAAAGAGAACCATGACCTA
Organism: Ophiodon elongatus; assembly: GCA_016806645.1. NCBI lineage: Eukaryota > Metazoa > Chordata > Actinopteri > Perciformes > Hexagrammidae > Ophiodon > Ophiodon elongatus. The sequence continues at coordinate 266,643 of JACSYO010000669.1, read as the reverse complement.
TGAATGTATTACATGTGCATGTGTTCTCATGTTCAGATGAATTATGAGAAAGGTAATACTGCTAGGTAGTACCCATCACACCCAAGCAGCAACATCCGGTACTGAAGAACGAAGCCAATCGGGAAGTGCCAAAAGCTCAGTTCTGCAAATGGCCCCTTGAGGCTGGCTTCAAAATGAAGTCACTCCCCATAGACCCTTATGTTAACATGTCCAACTTTAGAGCAGAATATACATGTTTACAGCCTGGTAGGAAAAACGGTTTTGGTCTCTAAAGCTAATATTGTTCATGACAACTGTACAGGGGGTGAATTTGCATATAACTCAGAAGTTTAAATTATATTAGGCTTAAAGTTAGGCATCTATGAGGGTCGTCCGCTTTTAGTGACCAGGCTGGTTGCTGCGAGCCTTTTGCTTCTGCTGCGTCAACCCAGCTCACCTCACATCAACCAACAACTCACCTCTTTGCCCATTTTCGGTATTAGACTGTTACGTCCCTGCCGAGTTGGCAATGACATGAGCCAACCCTCTCACCCCCCTCACACACACGCACGCACGCACGCACGCACGCACACACACACACACACACACACACACACACACACACACACACACACACACACTTTGAGCTTCACAACAGCTCTTCAGAATCCTAAGGCTGACGTCACAGAGACTACGTTTATATCTTATACAGTCTAGGATCACAACACATGGCGGCTGATCCCATCTCTTTGTCATTATTTATACCATACCAACATATAATCACAAACTAATTTAATAGCACAACTTAGAGCCATCCCTTACAGTGACATTATACTTATTTCTTACCTTTCCTGCATGCTCATCCACAGCTGGCCGCTTCTCATTTACATGTTTTATAATGGGAGCAAAAGAACAATTGATAGGAATCAAGCCTAATAATAATAACAATGGTAATAAATGGTTTGTATTTCATTTTAGTGTTAAAGGCAGGGTTGATCATTTTCTTAATTGTCTTCATTTTTGTGTATAAATATATTATATATTATATTTATATAATATGCAAATTAACATCAGAGTTTATTTATTATTAATTACAATTAATTCATCCATGCTACTGATTACATCTGCAATATTCCAAGCAGCCTCCTCTTCTTGAACAGTAAATTACTGTTTTCTATGCAGGCTTTGTATTTGATTAACACGTTTATCTTGGGAACATGCAATTATGAAGCCTCCATTAGCTCTCCATTGTCTTCCCTTTATTGAAATGGATTTTTCTCCTAACCATTCGCGTTGTGGCCGATCCTTAATTCAATCTGGACGGTGAGGTATGAAAACATCAAAGGTCTCTGAGGCAACACCTTGCTTCCGGTCCAAGTAAAGCCTTACTAACTCTCTTTCTAAAATAAATGCCCCCTCCACATAATTGGTGGCTGAGGCTCCAGCTCATGCACAGTTTTGTTTTTTGCCGGAGCCTCCCTTGCGAAAACAAATCCTCCATTCCCGCAGCCGCATTACTGCATAGTCACTGCGCCAGAATCCCCATGGCAACAGACATGTGCAACAACCTGCACTCCCCTCTCCCTTCCCCACCACCCTCAGAGCTCTTTCCTCCCAAAGAAACTTAGTGATCTCGAGAGTACAAATGTTCAGCATCTTCCACAATGATCTACAGAGGTAGACGCCGTAGAACGGAGAAAAGATATCTTTCATAATAATCTGCCGACTGAAAAATCTCTTCTAGTTCAGCTGGTTGCTATTGGAAACTGCACGAGGACAAGACGTAAGGAGAAACAAGCACAGCAGGCAGGCTGGAAGTAGGTGGTATATATTCACTGTGACAAGGAGAGACAATCTCTTGTTCTTCGAGTTTTCTGGTCCAAAGAACAACATCAAAACCAGTTAAAAGAGCAGGGTCTGCATCACTACACTCATTACATTTTTGCCACCATCAAGTCATTGGATGACTTGAATGGCACACACACTCACCGATATAACTTCTTACTTTGACTCTCTCCATCTCTGTGGCCGTCTGGCTCGTTTACATGCTTTTGTCAGGTCGTCTACACCTCTCTTCCTTCACATTGTGTTTCTGCTCAGTCTGACCTTAACCGTAATAATATTGTGAATTGGGGTCACTGCGAGTGAAAAAGTCAGGCTGACCGGCAACCCCTATTTCCTGCTCTTTCAGCACCTCATCACAGTAGAAAAGACACATGATTTCTCAATCCACATCTCTCAGTGCCCCACTTGCACTGCCTGCTCCAAAGAGAACTGAGGCTCAGCATTAAAGTCAAGTTCTCCTTACTTTCCCCCCCACACATTTGGCTCTGTGGAAAAATTAAGAGTTCTATTGAAGCTGGACAATAAAAGCAGTTAAAATGTTTTCATAATGTTCACATCACTTCAGGGACAAGGCTATTCCAGTATGTGTCGTTAAAATTCAACCACATCCATTATTTGTGTACCAATAGTGGTACAATAGGCCTCCAGGCCAATAGTTTTGATCATTTGAAAAAAGATTCCAGTTTTGGTCTTGAACTTTGAAAAATTCAACAATGTATTCGAAATAAGTGTATGAAATGTTTTTGGGTGGTTAAATATAATTTTGATTTAGTTCTGAAATTGCTTTGAATAAAATATTAATTAAAATGTTTCACTTGCAGATTTTATATATATATATATATACAGTATATATGTATTATTGTTTTTTTTTTTCCAGTTTCAAATCTTGTTTTTTCGGTTTCAAATCTTTTTTCCAGTTTCAGAACTTCTTTCAGGAGACGTAGGTACTGCGAGAATTATGACTCAATACTTTCTATACAGCATATTCACGTGATTGGCGGTAAACAAAATTGATGCCAGTGACAAAGTTATGTTTAGCAAGCTGTTTTAGACCATACTTGGCACGAATCACAGTATAAAAGCAATAAACTATGCCAGGCTGTCGTGGTGGAGCGGATGCCATCGCAACGATAGTACGCTGTGTTCACAGGGGTGTGTGGAAGTGCGAAACATAAAATATTATAGTGGGGTTTTTGAACGGTAAAACCTGGCATAGTTAATTGTTCTTATACTGCAAAAGAAAGAAAGTATTGAGTCATAATTCTCGCGGTACCTACTTGCTGAAGGTAATGTGGTTGAGGCAGGTCCTCAGCCTTCTTTGTTATGCTGTTATTCATGATACAACACCCCTCTCAGTTGATACCACGCCCCCCACACCAGATCAAGGCCAGAAGTCTCAAACTGAAAAAATACGATCTGAAAGTGAAAAAAAGATTTGAAACCGAAAAAATAAGATTTGAAACTATAAAAAATATCTCAATTTGAAAATATAAAATCTGCAACTGAATTATATTTCGCCCTGCGATGAACTGGCGACCTGTCCAGGGTGTACCCTGCCTTCGCCCAATGTCAGCTGGGATAGGCTCCAGCGCCCCGCGACCCTAAAAAGGATAAGCGGTTTGGATAATGGATGGATGGATGGATGAATTATATTTCACCCCAAAAAACTTTTCATACACTAATTTTTATTTTGAATACAAAATTGGAACTTTCAGGTTCAAATTTCTTTTTCAAATGATCAAAACTATTGTCCTGGATTTGGCTCCATATACTCCAGCAACTAAGTGTTGCATTGCACATAAAACACACCCGGCCTACATTACATCACTTCCATGAAATCTCACAGAAAACAAGAAGGGCAAAACAACATCACCATCCGTTGTAACCGAAAAGTGTCTGGTCTAATTCATCTCAAAACACAAAAACCCAGAATCTGTCAGCAGCCTGTCGTTACAATCCATATAAATGATGATGTCATCAGGTAATTTGCTCAGACTTCAGAAAGCTCCTACAGTGCCACAGAGAACATTGTGTAACTTTTTACAGGTTGAGTAGAACTCGTTGTGACAAGGGAATGAAATTGTCAACTATTTTGATAATTTACTGGGCCTAATTGTTCGTAGAGTTTCAACAGTTTGTCAATTAATTTATTAGTCAAACAACAAATAATTAATCTTAAAAAATGGTCAACTATTTGGAAAATCGATTGATTATTTGGGTATTTTTTCAAGCAAAAAGCCAAACATTTCATGAATCCAGCTCCTCAGATTTGATGGTTTGTTGCTTTTCTTTATTTCACAAAAGAATATAGAATATATAAATATATTTGGGTTCTGGACTGTTGATGAGAAAAAATAAAATAAAAATGATATATTGGGCTCTAGGAACTTATGATGGACACTTTTCTGACAACATGAATCATCAATAATGAAAAAAAATCATTAGTTGCAGCCCTAATTGGTTTTCAATCAAAATAACGAAACAGTTGATGGTTCCAGCGGCTCGATTGTGAGGATTTTCTGCTTTGCTTTGTCTTATTTGGCAGTGAACTAAACATTATTGGGCTTTAGGCTGTTGATGGCAATGACAATTTTCCTGATTTTTCTTTTTTTACATTTTATAAATCCAGTAATTGTCATTAATCAGGAAAATTACCAACATCCCTCTGATCATTCTTATATTTCTGGCGATCTAATTATCAATTACTGAGTTTCTCTATCAATAATTCTGCTTACATCCAGAGTACCGCTATACTCACATCATTTGTGAAAGGTTAAAAGTGACTGAAAGTCAAATGCCCTTGAGACTGGTAGATGGCCTGATGGTATCATGCCATCATCATTTGTTTTACTTGTGCAGCTTAATGTAAAGGTGCCAGGGTCATCAAGTCCACATGACATCCAGTCCAAGGTGATAAAATGGGCGGACTCTTTAACCATGATTAGCAGCAGCACTAGATTACTTAATTTAGTATGCAATCATCTCCGACATTAGAGGTGAACGGCCTGACGCCTGAGCAATTCTCAAATACCATCACTTTTACGCCCAGTGCTACCAATATCAATGACGGCCCTGATTTTTCCCTTCTTCTGCATCTAACAACTTTTTTTCCACACGTGCTTCCTTCAGGGCATTTTTGTCCTTTATAGAACGGAGATAATATCTGTACATGTCACTTACAGTACATCATTGTCTTTATGTGTCATTTGCATTTGCCGTGTCAATACCGCCATTCAACAGTCACTTCTGGTTCATCGCAACAAAATGTCAATTTATCTGACAACATAAAAGGTCACTGTATAGTACAGGCATTATGTGAGAAAAAAAGTGGAGTTTCTCGTGCAAATTGCAACAGAAAAACGAATGTTTATCACTCATGAAATTCTCGGCTATAACATATGAAAAGTCCAAAGAGATCAAAGTGGCAGGCAGCCGGATTAAGACCGATGTTTTACTCAACAACAACTCAAATCGTGTAAGTCGCAGAAAAATTCATAAAATTTTAGTCAAAATGTTTTCTCTCTTAATTTAGTCAGCTATTTTTTATTTATTTTTTTGTCCTTTGTCAAAATATCTTTTTTTTATCAGATTATATTTAATACTATTCAATAATCACTGGGAACTATTTGATCTCTGAAGATCCCTCCAGTACTCGGATAATAATAAAATACGAGTTCTCGATAATGGAAATATTTAAAATGCCCTCCCTACTTCTGGTACAAGCAGCAGAATCCAAGCAGGTGAAAAGTATTGATAAAGAAGCATGATGCAAAGTGGTGGTGGAGCTGTACTCGAAGCCCAATCCGCAGGGGTCCAGAAATAACATTCGGTAGGGTTGCCTTCATGATTGTCTGTCTGATGGAGGCTCCAGGCCCACAGGCAACCCTTTCATTAAAACCCTGAGGCTTTCTGGAAGAAAGTTGCTGGCAATTTATACCTGACAGTGACAGTTAATCAAGCTCCTATGAGATTAAATGTGGCTCATTTTTCATAAAAAAATTACAATTTCCCAAAAAGTATAAAAGGTAAACTGAAAATGTTATTGGTCTGATATAAAGAAAATGTTTTAAGAGAACACATGGAATATGAGACGATAAAAACTTTTCCTTGCAAATATATTGGAGGAAAATTAATTTAAGGGTTAATAATTTCCTTTCGCACATGCACTGTACTGCATCGACCTCCATGTCTCATGTTAAACCGCATGTGGTTGATTGTGGACAGTACTGAACCCTTTGTGTGAACATTAGACAAGAAGACATGCATAAATCATTTTTTTAACTTAAGGTGGGCATCCGCAATGGAAAATGGTGGCATCAGCGATTTCAGTATTTTTCAATACTTTCCACCACTTGGATTTCGTAGGACTTTTGATATGTTATAAATGACATATTTATGAGACTAGAACAGTTGGAAGATTTCTCTTGCATTTCGTGTGGGCTCATGTTGTACACCGTACCCACACTGTGTGCACCGAGCAAAGAGACGCGCTTGGCAGTTCGCTAACTTGATGCTCTCGCTATCGATATTAGTAGCTCTATTGTTGGGATGGGTATTGTTACGGTTTCAGCGATACTAGTACTCTTATTGTTTCTGCTTATCAATTTGGTTCTTTATCAATACTCTTATCGGTTCTTTTTGATTATATTGTGAGAAAAAAATTCAATTAATTAAGAAAATAATCGACATTGCTTTATTATTCTTGTATGTAAACAAATAGTCTTTCTTGAGCAGCAATGCAGGAAGTTCCAAAATATTTAAAATGCCTTCGCAGCTAGACAATTAGCTAAGTGATTAGATTTAATTAATTAGCATAATCTTATTAGCAAACTCCATATGGATAAGGTTACCCGGCGTGGATGAGGATGAATGGCTGTGCTCGCCAAACAGTCGAAAACAGTGCATTTCTGCAGATTTATGTTCTGCTTGTTCTCCAAATGTTTTAATAAATTGCTGGTATTACCTGTCTCACTTGTGAGGGTTTCATTGCATTTGTGACAATTAGAGTTCTCAGCATCTACTGGAGTAAAGTGTAGCCACACTTTGAATCTTTCTGTTCTCTGCCATGATGTGTCGGTGTGTGTGTGTCAGAGTAAAGCACGACTCCTCGTGCAAAGACATGCAGAGTCAGAGAGAGGAGGTTTGCAACGCTGCTTTTTTTCCGCAGAGATCTCACTCCGTAACTTCTGAAGTCCCAATAGCAGAACCTTTAACTTCGACCTTATCAAAACTTCATGGTTTTTACTTATTTAGAACCAATTCCCGTTTAGAACTGAATTTCGGGGGGCATCTCAACTCTATTGTTAACAATATTAGGCAGAATTTTTTTTTTTATGCCAGCTGAAATTCAACAAGATGCAGTGACTTAAACCAAGTAAGAGTAGAAGAACTATGAGTCAGGAAAAGCCTGGGCTGGGCTAATCCATGCAGCTTAAAAATGCCATGTGTCTTAGAGTTGCTATATGAAAGTGTATTTGTCTAGATCACTGCACACTTGTAATGCACTGTAGAAGGATTTATGTTCTGTTTTTGTAATGTTTATGTACTGAGGTGGGTCACACAGATATTGGTATTGAAAAGATGAAGCTTTTTATATTACAGACATATTTAAATGAAAGCACTCTCTAAATAAAGATTTAAATGACAGCTATTATGATTTCTTGAAAAGGTAGCCATGTTCAGTAGTATAGAAAATTGAGAATGCGATACATTGAGATGAATTCAGGTACATTGAGATGAATTCAGATACATCAGTAAATCCCAATCAAATCGTGAGATTCACATCTCGACTGTCAATCTGGCATTATCATACAGCAAGAAATGGCACTGGTGGTGCCGTCCAGCGTGACTGAAAATGTATTGTCATAATGAGGACTCACACCTGAGAATCTGTATGACCGATGTGTTTCCCATCTTTTGGGGACTGAGATTGGGGTCACGGGCTTTGAGGCAGAAAAGTCAAAGCACAACTGAAGCCTCTTTTTTCCTTTTTTCATGTGCTTGATTTTCTTTTATGTCTCTTTGGACTGTGGATGATCATAGTCCACAGCTGTCAATTTCACAGTACACATATGCAAGCATTTGCAAAAGACCAAACACGCATTTGTGCATGTTATAGCTCAATTTTCCTGAATATTCAGTTGCATAGAAACAGACTAAAGGATGAATTTATGTATTGCAGCGTGATTCAACCCCAGTAGAACAGCTCCGTGCGGATTTTATCTTGATATTGCAGATGTACATCTAATTTGGGACCGACCAAAAAGATCTTTTTTTCCCCCTCTGACGCTATTATTATGGGAGTCAACTTGTGAATCAGGAGGACAGAGGGAGGGAGGGAGAAAGGGAGGAGGACAAACAGAAAAGCATCAAGAAGCAAGTCTGATATTCAATTCTCCAATGAAACCTAATCTTCCTCAGCAAGGGATTGTTTTGTGCCAGCAGGGGTCCAAAGCAGCAGCATCTATGAACATGTCTTGGACCATCTCCACCACATTACTTGCAATTCTGGGGGAGGAACCCTGGGTGCCCCAGTAAACTGTCTTTAGAGACTTTCGCTCTCTCTCTCCATCTCCCTAATTGGTTATCTATCCTCATTTTACCCTTCTGTTTGGTATTCAGAGGATGAGCTCCTCTTACTTCGCCTTGGCTAGATAGCTCAGGATAAATCTTGGCCGATAAGAGGAAAATACCTCTTCATCAATGTACAGTTCTTCACCCCTGGAAAGTGTGGGGCAATATTTAAGGATAAAATAATATCCTGGTTTTATCCCTGAGCCTTCCTTATTAACTTCTTGCATCACCCCTGCTACCATTTATAAACAGACCAGGCCCTTTACTCATTAAAGCAGTTTCATTTGTTTCAATTTGCCAGCTAGTACAATGTCACCAATGTCCCTGTAATGACTATATCACAGGAGTTTACAGATACATTTACCAACACACCAGCTGAGCTTGGCTGGTTTGCAGACGATTCCTAGGCACTCCCTTCTCATTAGTCAGACCACATGTGAATGTATGACTTACCTCACAATAACTACACTTCATGAGTCTGATAAAATCTTGCCAAGTTTTTCCTGCACAGTTATGTCGTACTCAAATTCAAAAGGTTATTATGAATAATATTACTGTTTTATCGTGGATTTCATGAAGCCTTAATTCCTCTCAGTAGCATATAGGCACTCTGAAGCTCCTCCTGTTATACTCAAAAGAGCAAACAGGTTTTCATGGGCGCAAAACTTAATGTAAGTTATACACATTTGGGTACAGACAATGGTTAAATTACTTTTTGTAAAATAGCTTACAGTGGCATTAAAATTGCTTTGATTTCTGCCAATTGTCCGAATTCTCTCAACCAGCCTTTCTACGACTCACTGGCCTCCATATTATTAAATCTTCCAGAAGATCAACTTTTGATAGGTGGTGATTTTAATCAAACAGGGTTAACAGAGAGCAGAGATCAACGAATGGCGTCCAGTGGACTACAGAAATTATCTTGAGATTAGATTACGGATTTAACTGATTTATGGTTTATGATGAATCCTTCTGCAAGGGAATGATCTTTTTCTGGTCAATAAAATAAATTTTACAAGAATTGGCTATATCTTTGTCCCCAAGAGACATCCGTAGCACCCATATGATTACAATTTCGCTGTATGATCATAGGGATGTCTTATGTACCTTCTCACTGGGGCTGTCAGTTGTTGTTTCATCACCACCCAACTTCAGAATGACGAACTTGACGCTGAATATAATGCTGCATATAAATAGTACATTATCTGACAACCCTTGAGGTTGCATTAGAAATAAAACAATATAATTTGCATCAAATCTTAATAAAGTTAGGAAATGTTGTTGTGAGCATCTAGAAACTGAAATAGCAGCATTAGAACAAAGCATACTTAATAACATTTCACCTGAAAACATTCGCAAGCAAATTTACTAGATTTAATTAAGAGTCTGTTAAAACGGCAAGCAGAATTCATTATTAATCGGACTATGCAGAACCACTATATTAACAGTGCTCAACCAGCCGCCTGCTTGCTCTTAAGTTGAGGATTAATGATAATTTAGCAAACATCTCAGCAATTAGGACAAAAGAGAGTAACTTAACCTCTGATCTGATAAAGATTAATATCACTTTTCTATTCAAACTTGTACAAGTTGTTCTTAATGAAAAAGTCTGTACTGAATTTTTAGAAACCATTAAATTTACCTAAGCTGCCTCCAGAGGCCTTCAGTTCATTAGAGGCGCCTAATATCCTATCACTCTAAAAGAGCAAAGAAAGGCCATTAAATCAATGAACAAAGACAGATCTCAAGGACTGGATGGATTACGTCCAGAATTATACAATTATTTTTGGCCCCAGCTTGGCCTCTGCAGTTGAATTTGCAAACATATTTCATCAGCAGAGATTCTTTTCCACTAACTACGGGTCCAGGTCATATTGCCGGGCTTAACCCCCGAATGTTTTGAATGTATAGCTCTAAATATAATTTCAACGGAAAGCCTGTGAAGATCGACAAAAAAACATTATGTGTGAGCATGCATGATAGTAATTGTTGCATAAAAAATGGCCAAGGTCTGACAGTCAGCACTAAGTGACTCACAGCGAGAAGAATAGAGGAGACATTTTTTTGCATTTTTCTAAAAAAAGAAGGAAGGGTAGGCTAAAAAGTGAGCCTATGTATATTATTTATGATATGAAGTAGGTTATATGTCTCTTCATCATGATTGTAGGTGCCATTTGATTTTATTTCACAAACCTCGGGATGCATAACATTACAATTTGCTACAGCGTGGTTCCAAAATGAACTAAAACGATAAACGACTGAATTTAAAATCGGTGAGCATGTTCCAATGCACTTTCACAGTGGAGACAGAGAAAGACACAGACAGACAGCAGATGATGGAGACATAAAAGAGAGAGAGACAGCAGCAGACAATTGAGAGGTAAATAGTGTGCGCACTACACTACATTACCTGTACGCTTTGTGTGTGTGTGTGTGTGTGTGTGTGTGTGTGAATGAAAGAAAACCCTTTTAATATTTCAATAAACTAATGTTTAACAGTGGTAGATGAAGAAGGCCTTAAAGTGATGAGTTTAACCCCAAAGTTAAGGTGGGCTGGCTTTTAAGGTGGACCAGCTTTTATCATTTTATTGACAGTTGTGAGCAGCAATGCACAAGGTTTTTTATAGATTTACATAAATGTATCACTAAAGCTTTATATAAACTTTTGCCACTTAACATTCATTAATACCTCAGATCTAGACTGGTACACCATATGGTCAAACATATTCCAGTCATCCAGAAATTGGAACCATCAAATGATACATTGCATAACCTTTGGTACCTGATGGTAATGAGGTTCCCCTCCCCTATGAAAACTTGAATCAATAATTGATCGATAACTGAAAAAAAATCCCTGTATTTTATTTGTCTTTTTAGCTTTCACTGCTCTGTTACCTCTTAACCTCCCTCTGTTGATATGCTTCTTAAAATTATTTGACAAGGACTCACCATCCCACTGAAAATAGTCTGCCTTTCATGGTTTATGTATAAATGTATTTGTTATTATCCTGCACTATGTATATTTATGTGTGCTGTGCCTCTGGAATAGCCAGGAGTTTAGTAATCAAAATCACAACAAATAAATAAAAGGGGCTCCAATCTGATATTAATTTCACTCGGTAATGAATTCTTAATGAACAGTGTAAAATAGTAATGAGTATGACTGATTAGCTTAGAAGGTGAAACTAATATAATACATTTAACTGCCCTTTTTGTTTGACTTGACTGGCTTTTTAGAGTAATGTCATGTGTATCCTACTGGAACAAAGTTAAATTGAATTGGCAATTTGTATTGTATATATATATATATAGATATATAAATATATATCTATATATGTGTGTGTTATTATCCAAAATGTTTCCAACAATTTTCAAACCTAGGGAAACCCCAGATTTTAATGAAGGTAACTGTCCTTTTCCTTTGGTCGCCTGTCAATGGCAGCATATACATGTTGTGCATGCATCAGCGTTGTGGTTGTCAGCCAGAAGTTGTAAATTAACTTCTTCCAACATTTGTACGGTATACTTTTTAGATCTTGATCGTTTTTATCTGTAGGAAAGATCTTAGTTATCGGGGAGGTCTGAATATTAAATGTATCCCAGAAACCAGCTGAGCAAACGTTAGCCGCAGCTTGACTTGCAGTCCCTCTGGGACATCCTGTGTCTGCCCAACAGCGTCAGAGAAAGAGACATTCTTTAAAGTGAAGCTGTTCTATTATGTGATTTTAGCAGTTTACCTAGTTGTTTGTTTTGGAGCGAAATAGTCCTCTGTGGGTAATTTGGCTCCTGGTAAAAACCTCCTGAACAATGAAAACTAAATGAATCCTAACCAGGAGAAACTGACTACAATGATGGAAATGGTGGTGAAGACATTAACCATGATACATTGCTAACTCACAAAGTCTCTAAACTCTTGGATCTTAAGAAGTGCAGGTAGGAAGAGGTTTTTTTTATTATCTTTGGACGGAGCCAGACGAGCTGTTTCCCCTTCATCCAGTGTTTATGCTAAGCTAAACTAACCAAAGTCCTGGCTCTATATTTAGCGTATATAGATATGAGAGTGGTTTGATGTTTTCATCAAACTCTTGACAAGACAGCAAATAAGAATTTTAAGCAAACATCCAACTCTTCCTTTGACAGAATGCATTCCTTATCGCCACACACTGAAACCATGTACTATCCCTTTAATGGTCTCTTGATGAAGATTTGGCCAGAAAATATTATCTTTACTCTAAAGGTCTAACAATCAAATTACATCCCAGAAGAATATTTTAAATCACATATGAACAAACACACAAAGCCGCTGTTGTTCTATGTCTCCCATGTCTTGATTTGTATGTTTTCCCTCCCCATAAACCTCCACCTCCAACTTCAGGTTGTATGTTTGTCATCTTGATTATAGACCCATGGATTATGACTGAATATTTATCTGCTTTTGTCCATGCACAACTCAACATTAATCGGTTCTCTTCTAATCCAGCCTGTCTTTTATCTTCCCACATAAAAGAGAGTTAATCCCCAAATCCCTGTTTACGGCACGTCATTTCTCCTGCTCACTTGATGAAGTGCCATAGGCTAGTTTTGTCAGGTGACTCTTGCAAGTCAGCAAGGTTAGTCATCACTTCAAGGTATCAGTTTTATTTAAATCCAAATATGTGAGTTTGTTTAATGGCCTGCGATAAAATGAATTTGTGAAGTGAGCCACGTCTTTTTCACACTCTAAATTTATTCTGAATGCCCTTAACCAATTGAGCTTCACAGAAGTCTAGTTAATCCTGAACATATAGGTAGGCCTGTCTGTTTTGGGGATAATGATGCAACTCCTCAACTCCCCTCCATCATACAGGGTAGTGTGAGCTCTAGCTGTGTATTTATGGAGTATCCAAGGGTAGGAAATTAGTCCTTATTGGCCTAAAACTCTCAGAGTGGTGAACTTTTGGTCCCACTTTAGGAATCTGAGTAAAAGTAGTTTATCAATGTTCTTAACCAGAGAAAGTCTGTCCTCTCCAGGATTTAGTGGGCCTGCAGAGCTGCGAGAGTTCCCAGCAGGACAACACAGATAACACAAACATGCACACACATTTCTGTCGCTGTGAAAATAATAATAAGCTTCTACAAAGCACTGTGAATATATATTTAATCATTTCCCCACCACTGATTAAAGTTGCCTGAACCTACAATAGATATTGTAGCCAAAGATGCATCTGGAACATGAGAGCAAACTGATGGCAGTGCAAAACATTGACCACATAATAAATGAGGCCAAGGACACTGACATTTAATAGGACTTCTGATACAGTAAATGCAGTGTTAGATTAAACTTAACTGGTGTGTGTCAATAAAAAACACACATATGACATTTAACCCTTAATCTGCCTTTTTATCCACTGTAATGCTATACACGCACAGAGGGCAAAAATATAAATAATGTAAAGCATACTTCATGGAATTATTGGGCTGTTTGTGCTATTCCTCCATAAATTATTGTACAATGAATATAGAGTCCATTATTTCTTGGTTTTCTCTGATGCAATGTTGATAGAAATTCCTTGAAACAATAATCCGTTGACAGAATGGATCCTCTACTTTTCAAATAGATTTTTCAAAATGTTCTCAACTTCCATATGCAGTAGGTTTCCCTGTTTCAAATGGTTGAAGCTGCACTGCTCTGCTATGTTTGTAAGCCAAAATCAGAATGAACTTAGAGCATCATCAATCACTGTTGCTATCAGGACTTATGCCAGTGGTGGTACACTCGCCAAAGATAGAGTTAATAGGCTGGCTGGTGCGAACCACATTGACTGCCCAGGTCCTTTTTCCCCCAAGTAAATCCTGGGTTTTTTTCGGGTTTTTTTTCTGAAGTCTCTTGGTTCTGGTTGGTTCTTTTTGTTTTATTATTCACTAAATCTACAGTACACGCAAAGAGTTTGATAAGCACATTGTTGAGGATTTTCAAAAGAGTGTAGGGAAACCATTCTGAATGAGTTAAGGACTTTTTTATGAATATCAATTACTTAAATAGGGTACAAAGATAAATTGAGGTTAAAATCAATTTCATTTTCAGATAATTCTATAAGGGAGACCTCTGTTTCAAAGTGGTGTTACGACCAAGACAAGAACAGTAAAAATCACATCTTCAAGACCAAAACCAAAATATGTTCAAATAATGCCTCTCTTTAGGATTTATATGGATGTACTGTAGTCTGCTAGAATTCATTGCATTAGTGCCAGGAGTCAAAACAAACCCAACCTGATGAGTGGATTAGTCTCAAACCCAAGATCAAAGTGAAGTACATACAACCCTAGAACATGGATCGCCATATAGTACTGTACTTACTTTCAGGCTCTGTAAATATGAGCTTATTAAAGCTTAGGCCATTCGCCACAGGAGACTGGTGATTTCACTTGATTAACAAACTAGTGAGGATGAACATCTGGTAGCAATTAACCTTCAGACCTGCATTCATGCATTCATGCCCATGGATCAGCATGCATCGGTAGAACTGGGCTGAGCTCCAGCTCTAAAGCACACTTCTTTCTACAACTGTACCTAGGGTTGTAACGGTGTGAGATTTTCACTGTACTCAGAAAATATCAAGGTTTCACGGTATCAGACTATTGTTATTCTTATTGTCATCATCAGTTATAATGATCCTTGAACAATTGAGAACATAACATGTTATATAACTGAAGCGTGTTAGTTTACATGTTAGCAGCGCTGTAGCATGTTAAATTAACTAACAAATAAAAAATGACATCAGCTGTGAGCTTTTTGAATAAATATTAACAATTTACACACACTGTAGGTTCACAACAGACTGCTCCTGTATTCTTTATCTCAAACACTCTCACTTATGTCAGTTCTTTTCAGTACCATAGAAAGCAGTACGTCAATGTAAATACCACATTATACCGTTACAACCCTAATCATCCTTCAAGGGAAATAGATGCAAAAATTCCTGTTTGTGCCTGAGTCAAAGGCCATATTCATTGAAAGCTGGATATAAAAAAACATCCCTGAATCACTATCCTGATGAGAAACTGACTGATTGTTATCTCTCCGCCTGTATCATTTGAAATAAGCAAACTCACAGTAAGTCACTGTGTGCTGCACATCCAAATTGTGACACTCCCCCTGGTAAGCAGACTGGATGGCAACAACCACAGTCTGAATTAAAAATATCCACCAATTAGTCATAATGCGGCTGGGATCAAGTTAGAGATACATTCCTCTTGTTTGACCTTGTTGCCAAGGAGGATGATTTTGCCAGGCTTGTACAAATCATCCAGGTCTCAACATTTACTCTTGCCAATTTAGAAATGCTGTGTGTGCATGGTACTCTGGGAGAAATAAACAACATCATGGAGGCTGCAATCTTTATCCACCTGATCCACTATTTTGTGGCCAAGGTTACAGAGGTGACACCCTCTTGAGAGATTCTGTGTAAAAGTATATAGGTCCTTCTTGTGTGGGATGGAGAGAAAATGCAGCTTGCTCTGTGTCTGTGTGTGGTGCTTTCAACTGCTATTGTGATGCTGTGGACATTCAAAACTTGTGTTGGCTGCCAAACAGTAATGGAATCAGATTAAGAATGGCAGCTTCTTCCATTAAAAAGGCTGTGGCTCGTCAATAGGAAGGTGGATTTACCTCAGAGCACATGAACGCACCACAGCACAACAAAAGCCGGCTATGCACCTTTCGCAGCAGTGGGACTTCTCTGAGCAGCTTGCTAAACCAAATGGCATGAGCATGCAAAAACATTGGTCTGGTACTTGAATATTGTCATAAATTAGCATGAGGGAAGGAGAGAAGGGGGAAAAAGTGGACCTACCATTCTGTTAACACAGCAGAGCAAAGTGGAGCGTGCTGTAATTACTGTATTTATTTCTTGCATTGATTTAGTGAACAATGTAATATGTTACCCATCTATGAGTGTTATTGCCATATTGTGTTGTTCGTATCTGTAGAAATAACAGTGCCAGCAGCACTTGCTTACCAGCTGAATTACCAGCTGCAGATGTAGACGAGCACCCTCACTGCGGTGGAGTTACACTGAAAACATGCTATATAGCTAGCTGCTAAAGTGGTGTTTTTATTTGTGTCTTTGGCCGGTTGTAATGACACCAGCTAGCAGGCAAGTTTAAAAGGTAAGAGAAAGAAACCAAAATAAGTTTTTTTGCCAACTCCTAAAATGAATGGCTACAGCTTACACAATCTTCTGACAACATTTATCATTGCAGCCAATGGCCAGAGCAAATGAGAAGCAAAAATGGCTTAATTGTTGCCAGTAATTAACACCATATCAGGAGTTATCAATAGTTATAAATATTTGTAATACATATTATTTATTTTTTTCTCATTTACAATACTGTGGCCTTTTTTTGGTTGAGGAATTTTCTGGAATATTGACTTATTTGCTTTTTGTCAAGAGCAGAGCATCTGATAGTTCATCCACACATTAAAAAGAACCAGTAATGAAAAGTTACGATAAAGAAGATAATGGTAGCTATTCTTGCAACTATAAATATGTATGCTTATCGTGTCATAAACCAGTAAACTCACCTTTTTACAACAAGTAGTAGAAATGTTTCAATAGTTCCAAGGGAAGTTTGTGGAGAGGCGCTGAGCAACAGCTGCCTATCAAAATGGTCAGTTTTTCAGTTGTTACCAGGTGGTTTCCTCACTGCTCTTTTCTCTTATGTTCCGAAGCTGAGCAGTGAACTTCGGTTAAGTAACTTGATAATGCGTCTTTTAATTTGCGTTTCTCCCGACAAATGTAATGTGAATGTATATCGCTTGAAAAGGATCACAAATCCTTTAAATAGTGGTCTAGAGCAACAAGCTGTAACAACTGCAGCTGACACATTCAACGTCTGCAAGTGGCGCAGGTGTTGAAATTGCTGCAGCTATTACTTTCCTTGCCTGTTTGTGTCGTCCTAAAATATGTTTTGAGCTGGTGAGTAATCCTGTCCCATCAAGTGCGTCGGATATAATAATAATAATTAAAAGACTGAAGGCTTTACCATTGGATTTATGCAAATAAGGGTCCGACATTGTAATTATAGTTAACAGCAGGCTAACCGTTTCTGGTAGTCTTTATGAGTTACACTGCAGGTAATCATATGATTTTTATCCGTCTAATTTCCAAAACCCAATTAGCTTTTCCCTCCAAGTACAACACCTATTTACAAGAAAGACAAATTGACGGGAACTTGCTCCTCATTTTTCAGACTCTATTTAAGTTTGTTTGACATTAGTTACATTTTCAAGTATGCTAATTGTATGTCTGGATGAAAAATAAAGTACTAACAGATGGTTGTAGCAAATGTAAAAAAATAAGTATTTTTTAATTATGTGTTTGTTAACCTCCTGTTGTGTTAAGCAGGGCGTGGAAAATATCGCAGTGAATAAATGGAATTAAAAGGCGATTTCTCAAAATAAAGCTAAATCTTTGGCATGGTACATGAAAAGGAGAAGCAAAAAAATACCTCATGATTTATTGCAAGTGTTCAGATTTGGCCACCATTGATTAACTATGTCCTTAGTTGGCACCACTTCAAACAATATGCCTAAATGATGATTAAAAGGAACCAGTGAGGAGTGTTAGAGAAGGTGAAATAAATATGTTCCAGTTGATTCGAATAGATGTAAATAACGTCAAAGTCTGCGTTTTTGTTCTTTTTCCACTTCATTTACTCTGTTGAAGGCTACTGATGAATATTAAGTATGTTTACCCAGCTTCTTTTGTCAGTGAAGATGGCTTACCATAATGACACTGCCAAGATTGTGTTGTTGTATTAATTTGCCAAACAAAAGCTATTCATCAGTGTTTTCCTGTATCTATCAGACTGTTTAACACCCAGGTGGGAATTAGAACCAAACAATAAGAGATCTGATTTACCCAGTTAGCAAGACATTTTTGCAGGCCTCTCATTAACCTGATGTCATCATATTCAACACTGCAACAAGACGTCCATATGATCGTATCATTCAAATGTGTAGCTGTACCAACAAATTATAATAGGCAACAAATAAAGATAAAGACAGAAAACAATGTTGATTCTATTTTTTTTAAAGTTTTTTTTATATAGTTTGACACACTTTACCCCTTCTACTTTGTGTAACGATAACTTTTATAGACATACATTCTTGTTTTTTTCCTTTTAAATAGTAAGATAAAAGGTCTTAAAATATAAACTGGTATTTTACCTCATGGCAAAACTGGTGCTTGTTGAGTTTAACATTCACGCCAGCCTCTCAAGGAATATTCATTCCCTCCCCACAGTCCCACTCCGATATACTCTTATCCTTCTTACCCTCAGCAAATCAATATCTACCTCAGCTACTTTGAGAATCAGCCATCCACACACAGCCGCTAAGAACTGATGCTTCAGAGGCACAAAGCAGAAATCCTTGGTGAAAATCTCTGCTTGCGTTAGCAACTTCAGATGTATCTTGGTTGTATTTGGGATTTTAGAAAATACTGAAGAAAAAGTAAGAGAGTAACTAATTCTCCATCAATACAGCAGCTGGCTATTAGGGTTGTATTTTGAGGGTGGATGTGTCTCCCTAAATGCAATTAGTGAATGTTTATCTCCCAATGGAACACTTCCAGCATGTAACCAAATCAAACATCAAACATTTAAATTAGACCATTCTCTCACTAGAAATGAGTTTCCTGACTTGTTACCCAATGACTTGGAGGGTAATTATTAAAAGTGCAGTTAATGGAGGTCAGAGAGGTAGGTTCAAGTAATTTAAATATCATATGTCATATTGTACATGTTTACCTTTGCCATTTATTTGCACTTAACAGTGCAGTGATATCGTTGCCTGCTTCCTGTAATCATCCGTGCTGAATATTGATGTTATATCTCTCCAGGCACTTCATCTAAATTGAATGAAGACAGGCCTCCAGCTCAGACAGATCCGCACAAACACGGCATGCTCATTAAAGACCAATCGTAAAATAATGTGCACCTGTCTAAAGAAATGAAAGGTGGCCTTTCTGATGCGTTCTCTGCTAAGAGATGTGAAATAAGCCATTAAGATTTATCCAATTTATGCTGTTTTATGACAGGTATAACAATTTATTTACTGCCAAAAGATTTGACCCAAGAGTGACAAAATTAATCAACTGAGATAAGGTTATACTATTAGGATCACAATAAATCAATCCCTTTAACATTACATTATTTAAGCTGTTCCTCTTAATATTTGCAATATTTAAACATTCTAAACATTTGTTAGTAATTTTTTCAAAAACATACAACTAAATTAGAATTTGCAGCAAATGTTTCAGTAGAGGCTTATATTTCCAAATGCAGCAATGAGAATTATTTTTAATTATATTCATATATAAATGACATTTTGCAGTATTTCTCTGAAATTCTCTGTTTTGGGAGCCAGGAGGTACCAAGCCCAGATGGGTCAAGTCACATGACAAGCTTCCATATTTCATATGCTAATTTTGTATATTGCAATGGGAGTTGGGACCTGAGACCTGAACCTGGCAATGAAAGCAAACTGAGAACTAATTTGAGTGTCCCCATCCAAATGGATTACATCGTTCTGAAGGGCTGTTTGTTTGTGAAAGAAAAATCAAACCTTTATTATGCTTCTACCGGTATACCCTATTTGTGACAATGTAATAAGTCGGCCTAATGTGGAAATATTTCACAAAACTTCTTGGACTATCAGGAGACAAATCTGGCTTTTTCTTTTTACCTTTCTATATTGTAAATGTGGGGCCATGGATTTTGCAGTTTAAGGAGATTCTAGATGACTTTGGTTTGTCTAATCTCTGACTCACTCAAAAATGTGACATTAGCTGGTTGAAACTGTTGAACAAAGGTTCAAAGATTAGTTCATACAGAATTGTCAAAGAAAACAAAGTATGCTAGTATGCAATCTTTATGTTGAATTTAAACAAGAGTTTAAATTAGAAATGTGTCTAGCATATGACAACATAAATTACAGACGGGCTATTTGTACCCTCAGGGTTATCAACACCAGAATCCCCAAGGTCAGTGAAAGACATAAAGGCTTGGAGCCGAGTCAGTAACATTAGAGGTGATAACAGTATCACAATTTATTTTAATTATAATAAGAATGTAAGTCTTATGCATGAAAGGTAACAACAAAACAAAAAAATGCTTTCCAAAGTTCAAAACCTTCCATACTCTTTGCCATGTAATCATGGTCTCAAGTCTGAATCGGAATCATTAAACACACATTTTGACAGGAACATCTGCACAAGGAAGCACCAGCACAGAATTTATATTTTTTCATCTTAACTGTAGTACTGATAAATGCTTAAGTAATCAATACACTATTTACAAAAATAACAATATGCAGTTTTATTTGAAAGGCAAAGTCACAAAGTGTAGCAATAATACCATAATTTTAACTGATTGAACTGTGCTGGTGTGTTTTAATAAAAAATTCATATGCAGGCCTCTTGCTGCCTGTGAACTGGGGGCAACTGTGGATCAGTGTGGGAGCAGGGTTGTCCTTCAGTCAAAGGATCGGCAGTTCAATTCCCGCCTCCACTAGTCGATGTCGATGTGCCCTTGGGCAAGACACGTAAGCCCGATTTCCTCCCCGCAGGCTGTTCCAGTTAGATAGTTCTGATGACCAGGTGGCACCTTGCATGGTAGCCCCTGCCATCAGTGTATGAACGGGTGTGAATGGGTGAATGATGACAAGTAGTGTTAAATCGCTTTGAGTGGTCGGAAGACTAGAAAAGCGCTATACAAGTACAGTCTATTTACCATTTCTCTGCCGCGCTGCTTGACTGAGTGCTGAGCACTTGGACTGGGGCTGCGCAAGTCATCCAAACTGATGAAATCATGGGCACAAAACCCGAAACAGGAGCTACATCAACCAATAGGAATATAAGGATGTCTCTCATCTTATCAGTTGTAACGTTCTTTTGCCAGAAATGAGTGAGTTAGACTGTTTGTCTCTCTCCCTCTCTCGCATGCACACACTTCCTCTCCCAATCTTTCTCTCTATTGGGTGTGCGCTGGCCAGAGGCAAAACGCAATTACAACTAGCGAAAACAATGACAATAATTTTTTTATGATTGCTTGTGACAGCCCTAGAGTCCATAATCAATGGCACTCGCAAAATCAGTCTGCACACCATTGATGAATCAGAATTGTTACTTTTTTAAGTATTTTATAGTGAATGCAATTAATGTCCCCATAAACCTGCATCCTGGAGTTGGTGTGGACCGGACACACACACACTCCCTCCTGGTGTTAAACATGATATTCGATGATGATTTGGGGGGAAAAAAGACAGAGGGCATAGTTGCAAGTCTCACTGGTTCTCCTAGTAAGAATATTTAAGAGCATGGTCTCCAAAAATAGTTCCAAAATGCTACTAAATGGTCGCAGTCTGGAGCCCTGCTTGTGTTTTTCAGTTCAGCCAAGGTGGGTGACACTGCCTGTGCAAACTACTGAGCTCCTCTGATTTATTCAAAACAATACACTAATGCTGCTTCCATTAAGGATGAGCACTCCCTCCTGTTAGCTGGAGGCTTTTTTCCAGGAAAGAGGTGCCTGCTCATAGGTGTTAACAATGACAAATGCAAAAGCTTTCATGAACTGCATATAATGAACATGTATAATGTACAGCCAGCACTTTGGGTTTTAGAGTCTTGGATACTTCTTCTCACTATACAGCAACTTACCAGGGACTTTTATAACTCAACATAATAGACTGATGTAATATTACAAACATGGCAATCTCTACAGATATCTGCATGAATGCAGAATTTGTAGGCAATAATGTTTGAGTGGGCTTTAGCTGTATGTCGTTAAACGGTCTGTATGGAGAGTAAAAGAGGCAGAACGCATTAGCCGAAATGCAATCTGGGAACCCACCGGATATCGTCTGATGGCGATACTGTTTTCACTGCTGAATCAGTTTGACATCCTTGATATTTCCATCAAACAGATAATGTAGACCATCTTGTCTGCCTCGTTCTAAAATAGCTTTTTTGTTTTTCCAAAAATGTGATCATATTTATTCAGTAAGTGCAATTAGTGACAGTGTGGGCTCCATGGCAGCTCAGACCGATTAATGGAGTAGCAGCTGGGGGCGGGGCTTAGAGAAGGGTAAATTTATCGGCATTCATATGCAGATATCTGTTCACAGAGATTAGCCGTGGATGTCGTCTCTCAATTCTAACTCCATTCTCGAGTCTCAAGTTGCCATTCAGACTGTAAACACTAACCGGCGCACAGAAGAGGGAGTTTTGGCCTGAATATTTGTTATCCAGATATCTGCTGGCTACACCGGAACCCCTGAAATATTAGCCAATGGCCCCAGAGGTTAATTCATCGTCAAGCCGATAGCCGATGGGTTATGAGAGTCCAAACTTGGGAAGAAACACTGGAAGAAACACTGACTATTTGCCTGAATATTTGTGTTCTATCAAAAAATGTAGGTGATACAGGAATATTATATACTGTGTCCACCAGCTTTCAAGAAGTACTCAGGTAAAATCCAAGCATCATATAACTAAACCAGCAAGGCTACAGCCTGTGTTCACTGAGTGCATAATGACTGATAGTAATCAAAATGTATGCATCAGTAAGTAATGAAAGTCATGTCTGCTGCTGCATCTGGTCTGTTGACATACTGCTCTTTGAAGCTTTCTGAGCATGGGCAGGACCAAAAGGCTATTCTTCCTTTATTGCACTTCTGATCAGTTTCATTTTTTTGCTTGGAGTCTTTCCAAAGAGCTAATTCTTTTTTTCTGGGTGGTCGAAGGCAGTCAAGCCAATCCTGTGGAGCAGCTTCTTCCATGCTGCATTGCACCTATTACAATCCAAATAGGGTCATGGCTAGAGGGTATCTGCATGCTGTTGAAGTGACATTCCTCTCTGCACGGTTGGTGTGTGTTGTACGATCTAGGCAGCTGTCTTATGTCAATATCACTGGAGGCCATGGCACCGGATGTCTTAATGAACAGCATGAATAAGCTACACCTACCGTAATTAGTTTTCACAAGCTAGAGTCTCCATTAATTAGGCCTTCAAAACATATTCTTTACTTCTGCATCTGTGGTATAGGAACATTGCCTTCTCACCAATTACTTCATGATATTGAAAGGCAGACTTTGACTCTCTTTAGAAATTCCTATTTGTAATTCGAAATTAATATACAAGTAAGGAAATTATGCTTACTGTATCTTTATGCTGCATGACTAATTACTTTATAATCACCATCACAAAAAGAAGACCCAAAAAAGTGGTCCAATTCTTGTTGTGATAGACGGCTAGTGGTAGGTCTAGCCAAAAGAGCACCACTATTATGTCAGGAAGTGGATTGTTGCGTTTGCTCTCATAAACGCCATCGAAGACTAATGATGACGTATCCGGATCTATAAGGGTTGTCTTATTTCATTGTGGAAGATTTCAACCACTACTCATTGAAAATGAGGGGTAGGGGACTTCGAGTTTTAGGTTTATTGAGTTTTAAAATGGACGATACAAATATGAGCATTTTTTATCAGTCCAATGGTAGTCAACTTGTTCAACCTGTTTTTTGTTTTTAGGTGTTAACTGGTGATTTTCAGCCTAATGCGTCTGAGACAGAACTTGTAGGTGCCCTAGTAAAAGCCTTTGATCAGTTTTAAATAAATACTCATCTGTGTTTATTATCTACGCCAACCATTTACGAAAGTTTCTATGAGCAACCATGGACGTGTTCGTCTGAAAGACACAACACGTTCATTTATTGTTTCACAGTTCAGCTTCCATACTCCCCAGCCACTCCCACCTCACCAGCCCGTCACAGCTCTGCCCCTCCTCTCCTCCCACTCTATCTCTCACTCATCTAATCAGCTCATTCAGTGCACCTGTTAGTCACACCAACCTCATCATCTCAATCACTCTCACCTGCCCACTTTGCTGCACCTACTCCCTTTAGTATTTAAACCCCAGTCTCACACGCACTCACTGCCATATCGGTCTCCGCATTATGCCAGACTTTCCCGCGCGTTTACCCTCCGACTCGTTTCCCGTTGCTGACCCTGCCTGTTTGGACTTCTCCGCAATGCCTCTGCCCAGGTCAATGACTCAGCCTTCTGTCCCCGACCACGAGATTCTTGACTTGCCTCTGCCCCGGTAAATTTCCATAGCCTCTGCTTCCTCTGGTTTCTGTCTGCCTTCACCCCTGACAGTATGGTGTTCCACCGAGTGGCTTTGTCCACTTGAGCTGATCCGAGACTGTTTGCCTCTTGTGTCTTCTGCCTGGAATAAAGCTTTGTTCAACTATTCTGTGTCCATCGTACTGCTTCTGGGTCCTTACCACACCGGTTACAGTACGATCTAGCCCAGCATACGACACCTAATTACAGGCCCGGTTTGTGTCGTTTGAAGAGGCGATCCAGCATCACGAGACCCGGTTTGTTGCCAACACCGCCAAGTTTCACCACACTCTGGCGAACCATGACCAGATTATGACCACCTTGATAAACCAGGTAAAGCAATTCACAGCAGCCACAACCCAGATCATTGCGGCGGTGGTGCTGCCACCACCACCTGCTCCAGTCCACTCTGGGCTCGAACCACCGCATTCAACGCCAGTCTCTGAGCCTCGGGTGGGGGAGGCGGAACGTTATGTTGGGGACCCTGAGGTTTGCAACGCATTCCTGACGAACTGTTCCATCCCATTTGTGTTGCAGCCCAACACCTTCACTTCAGAGGACATCAAAGTGGCATTCACCATCAACCACTTGACGGGGAGAGCTCGCCTGTGTGGATCGGCGGAATGAGATCGCCGTACTTTTGCCTGTGCTTCCTTCCGGTCCTTCTCCGACGAGCTTCAGGGTGGTGTCCGTGGGACTGGACGCTGCCGGCGGGCTACTGGGACTTCAGCAGGGCCACCAACGTGTCATGGACTATGCCATTGATTTTCGGACGAAGGCACGATTAAGTTCGTGGAACGTGGCTGCCCAGTGTGACGCATATTTGCTCGGCCTAACGGTCATTTTGCTCACAACTGCCCGGTAAAAGCATGGGCTCACCAGTAAACAAGGAGGTACTGGTGAGCCGAGCAGTTTCCCGATTCTCCTTCTGCCAAAGACCACTAATCCACGGCAAGCTACTTCTAAGCAGGGGGCCCCCAGACTATTTCCACGTTCCTGGATTCTGGAGCAGACGCGTCCATTATGGACGACGGAATCACTATACAGTTCGGGATCGACCGGATACCACTCCCACAGTCTGTTCTGTCAGCGCCCTTTACAGACATCTTCTGGGGACGGTGACAGATCAAACCATCCCGGTCCGCATGCTCCTGTCCAGCAACCACCACGAGACCAGCTTCCACATTCTGCAAACCCCTTATATCCCCCTCATTCTGGGATACCCCTGGCTGCGTCGACACAACCCCCACATCAACTGGACATACGGGGGTTTCATCCGCCCCTTGTCGTCTCCTGCAGGGGATGGCTTCTTCTTCTTGGAGAAAAAGGACAAGACCCTCAGACCCTGCATCGACTACCAGGGCTTCAATGAGATCACGGTGAAGAACCGGTACCCCTTGCCACTCATCACGACAGCCTTTGAGTTACTTCAAGGAACCACCATCTTCTCCAAGCTCGACCTCCGCAACGCCTATCACCTGATCCGGATCAGAGAGGGGGATGAGTGGAAGACAGCATTCAACACACTTAAGGGACATTACGAGTACCTTCACACTCTCCTAACGCCCCGTGTGCCGCAAGGTCAAGCCTGATGCCCTTTCCTGTCAGTTCCTGTTCCATGTGTCCGTTGTACTGCTTCTGGATCCTTACCACACCCGTTACATATTAAAGCAAAAAACATGTTGCTCTGAAACGGCTGTGATGCTGACAAAAATCTGTAGAAGTTGAGTCCACTGTTGGAAAAATTAATTCTGACAACGGCTCATGCAACAACTAGACATGTTGATGCTGGTAACTGTTTTAATTAAATGTTTAAAGCTTGTTAAATTTTCTGGATGACCACTTCTGTTTGCAACATGCGCATGCATATTTTTGATGACATTGACTGTTAAATGCGCTATTTTTCTTGTTTCCAAATTGCGGGACTGGTTGTTTTAGGAGTGTGGAAAATGCACACATGCATCCTTGAAAATCCTCATGAGGGAATCAGTCTGGTGAATTTGGAACAGTCCTTCGAAGGGATTCAATGACATAGCATCTTTGAAATTAATTTGTTGAAGGACCTTTCCTTGACTTTGAGACACACCCACTGTAGAGATAGACCAGGAGTCTCCATTTCCTCCAACTGTACAAATTTGAAGCCAAAATATTCGAGATATGTAAGCTGCAATCTTGGGCTTTTGATGTAATTTGCAGCCAGAGTCTGCTCTGTTGTCAATTATGACCTCACACACCCTTTTTTATAACATCAAATAACTAATTAAGACAAAACCAAAATCAGAAATAAAAAATGAACACGAACATACATCAGCGTGATGAGAACTACCAAAAATGACAGCAACCATCTTTGGGAAAAAAATTATTTTAGGTGTACTTTGATATTTTAGTTTAGCCCAAGTCCCATCTGCTAACATGGAGGGGTAGACTTTAAGACCTCTACTGCAGCCGGCCCCCAGGGAGTGATCAAGGTGTTTTCGCTTCACTTTTGGGGAGCTGTCATGTTATCCATCTTTCTATACAGTCTATGATCTGGCTCCAATGTTCAAGGTGGAAATCTGTGGAAGAATACTTTCTAAGTCTGGTGAGATGGCATTCAGTATCTATACGTCTAAAGAATAGAACAGTTTGTGTGCTGATCTTAGACTTACTCCAACACTGTTCTTTTAAAAAACAAATAAAGACCTTCCTTTTTTACTTAAGCATTTTCTTAAATGTGCAGACCATATTGGTACAGTATTTTCTGTATAGTGTTATGGATGGTAATGAACAGTTAAAATTATTTTTTACTGATTAATGCTATTAGTTATAAAGTTTAAATAAATATTAGAAATAGATAATAAAAATCAGTGCAAAACTCGGAGTGGCTTGCCAGTTTACAGTGAATAGTTGGTCGCCTTAAAGGTCAGCCCATTTTAAAGGTGCATAATACAAGATTGGGAGCCTTTCGATTGCCTCTTAACGGCTCTCAACATGGCAACGCCTGAGCTGGCCTTCTTTGTCTTAACACATTAAATGTATCTCCTGTTGCAAGATGAGTTCATCCAACTGATACAACCACACCAGTAGGGATGAGACAAGTAGGGATAAGGGGTCTCGTACTTCATGATGGCGTTCTAAAACTATTGAACTTCTAAAACTTAAGTTGATGGCTAACGTTTGTCCAAAAATGCAAAACATAATACAGACATTTATATTCTTTAACCTTTTTCTGCAAATTGCTCCACTATCATTGCAACTGGGAAACAGTTTTCATAAGTGTCAACTAAAAAGTTTAGCAGGGATAACATGCATGTGTCGCTAACAGGCAGAAGAACAACAGCCACACCTGAGTAAAGGGTCTGCACTTAATTCTGTACTACAGAGGGGCACGGCCAGCGTGCACACACACAAACACACCCACACACTCTCTCTCTCTCTCCTTCCCAGAATGTGGTGTAAAACGAGTTCACTCAAAAGTAAGGACAAATATTACATTGGCTCAGCTGCACACACATTGCCTTAGGTCCAATGGTAGCCTTGTATTTACCCTGGCAATATAAAATGCACACAAATGTTTTTTCTATTCAGTTCAAGTCTAAAATATAAAACAAGTCACAACATAGCATGACCTCTTACAAACGCCTCAAACCATTTTTCTGTGATTGCAGGCTAGCAAATGTTTTAGACTTCAATTTCAACTGTCTAAACTATCTATGAAAGGCACAAAACACTGTGCATAACAGACTGTTAAACAACAGGGGTTTCATTTTTCATTTTTAAGCAGTTTATAATTGTTATGGATTAATGGAATGAAGCTGGAAAAAAGGCTGACCGCTGACAACATCACCAGTCAAATCAGCCACAATACAAAAACTGTTCAGTTCCAAAAACAAAGCCTGCTGTCAAAAGACATAGCAGCATTTTTTTTATATAATCAGGGATGATGCTGTAGAGAATGTATATATAAAATATCTTGTGTACTTGACAGACTTTTTCTTTCAGGTTGCTCTTCTAGTCTTACTTGTTTTAAGTCACTGCATCTCCGACAGAACAACACCAACAGTTGAATTTTTCCTGCTTGCACATTTCTTTTCCAGCCCAACATACATTGGTAGCAAGAGCAACAAGTTAGTGGACTGCAGAGTGTTTGAATGCCGTCTCTCGGCTACGTGCCCTCCGTGATTTGATTTGAGCTAGTAAAATATGGCTAAAAACAGTGGTTGCCATCTGCCATGCATCAGGTCATCCATAACTTTAACAGGCCTCAATAGCACATCTTTTATTTTTCATTATTGAAATCGGTTCATGTTTGTTCTGAGGATAAATAGTGGGTACAAACATAATGACGGTTGGAATAAGATGCATGTTGACGCTGCCTTTAATTCAGAGTATCTTTCATTCAGTTTCATTGTTTACCAACAATGAGAGAACGTTATTATTTTGTTTTTTAATCCTGCCCGTGTTGTCTCATTGAAAGTCCATCCTTTAAAATCCCCCATGTGGATTTCTAAAGAACAATATCACAGCAAGATCACAACTTTCATTTTACAGAGAAAGGAAACATCATGAATAATAAAATGACCTTGTTTTTCATGATTTTTAAGATTGGCCATTTCCGAGTGCTATTCCAATTTCATTATAGGTTACCGTCATTACTGTCATTATGTCAAGAGTATATGTGAAACTGTGACACGTGAAGGAAAGTGGAGGATTTGCTGTGACATTAAACAGCTCTACATTCGACCTAATGCTGTTTAAGAGGTATAAGCAGGTTCCATGCAGCGACAGATCTGCTGCTCATCTCCACTTCAAACCAGGGTACACAGCCAGTCCTACCGCAGACGGCCGCCCTGCATCGCTACCACCGGCTGGGTTTATATGAGGTGAAAAAGCTTCAAACAGTGGGGAAGGAAGGGGAGACAGGGAACGAGAGAGAGATCAAGAGGAGGGGAAATCATACTGTACTTGTGTCCTGTCATGCCTTGTGGGCGGCACAGCGAGAAAACATCTAAACCATGCTAAAAAATGTCACATGCAAAGTAAATGTGCCTTAATATAGACACATGCTGCTCCTCTGTCTGACCTCAGCTCACATTCTGGGTTACCATAAAAACAATATTTTAACTCCCTGCACTCAACACACACAGGGTTTTCTAGCTATCTCCTGGAAACTGACTGCGGTACAAAAGAAAACTTTACCGGGGGAAAAGAATCAACACTGTTCACGAACTTGTACTAGAACAAGATGCAAAAAATAGAGTGTGTGGTGCGGCACCAGGGCTACAAGTTTTCACATTAAAATCGCGATTCAAGAAAGTGTAATTTTCATCTTAATTATCAATTAATAGTGCCTTAACAAGCTGTAAAAGGTGAAAGTTCATCAACTGTTGATCTCACAGTCTGTTATGACAAATGTTGCCGGCTTACTCAGCTGTAGCTAATTAGTGTTATTTTAGTTATTTAAGTAATCCAAGGAATGTAGAAGAATCGTGCTGTTGCCATGTTAGTATGCCTTCTCCAAGTGTCTGTCCTAGTCACACTTGGCCAATGAGCATTAATTTATGGAATAAACTCCAATCTGTTTAATTTCAATGTTTAAAAAAAATTCAAAAAGCTGAACAGAGTGGGGACCTCTCCATAAACAATCTAGTTTCACATCAGTTTCAGACAGGTAGCTCATTAGTAGTCGCAGCTCGTTAGGAATGTAAATGACAGACAGCTGGTGAAGAGAGTTGTTGGAATCTTCCAATTAAACTTTTAAGCACATCGTTGTTTTGAGATAATCACCTTATGAATTCTTGATTGGAGCCTTCAAGATTCGGGGTTGTGAAGCAGCTCGTCCTGTCAGTCTGTGAAGCTAACATTAGCTCACCCAGCTAAAATACAAAGCGGTCAACAGTATCATAAGGGGTGGTTAGTGAAATATCAATCAATGTCTGACTGGGAGGAACCTTTGGAGGACCCTGACGACTAGCCCCTGCATTATTTTTTATCATTCTATTCATGTAGAAACGATACTTTTGTTTACTAGGGTAAGTAGACAAGTGTAATTCATAGTGAATTATTGCAATCACAATATTGGTCAGAATAATCACAGCTAAGGCAATTTACTCAACTGGCTTTGCCCTCGTGAGGCGGAGGGACGATGAGGTGAATCACTTTGTATTTGAGAGTGCAGTCACGTCCTGAGCTGTATCATGTCCCATACAATCTCACGTGCAATCACATCAGGTTGTTTGTGTTCAGAGGTCTGACGTGAAATCACATGGTGTTTGTGGCTTAAGGTGACACGTGAGGGGGTACCGAGTACTGAGAGAGAATCACAGCAACAGCAAATAGTTCCACTTCCTCGACAACAGGGTGTCTGTGCTGATGACCATTTCAACATGTTGCTGCAAGGCTCAAACGGTGCAACTGATGGGCTGGCTACTTCAAACGTCTGCCCTCCTCAGGTGCGGCACCACCGAATGAACGAAGAGGAATATGATCCATAACGTCCCCTCATGTAGACAATGCCAATTCAGTCAAGAACATCCTGTAAAGGTTTAATTATTCATCACGATCAATCGTCATCAGAAAATGAAAACTGACACATGTTCTTGTGTAGAACTCATTTGCACATTAAAGGTATATATAGTAGATGCTGATGTGGTTCACTCTGGGGCTAAAGGGGGGGGAGGCTGCAGACTCACAGTTGGAATTGAAGTTTGTGATCAAACCGCACAGGTTATTGGCTTTAATTAGGCCTAAGCACCTTGGGCTGTATTTGAAGTTTTGGAAATGACATCTGGGAGCCAAATAACCTCCATGTGCAGGGATCATTATCATATCACCTTAGGCACAGGTTACTGTGTTAGCAGGCAAAGGATATCTGAGGAAACAGGTAGAAGCCAGGCAGGTGTCCCCGCACAAGTCAATGGTGATTAAAAAATAGGGTTCATTCAGATCGTCAGTTTTCAGCAGTTGAAGGTGCTTTTCATGTGTAGAGTTGTCATGACAGATTAGTAATCTCTCATCATCCAACAGTGGACAGCATGTAAACAGATAAATGCAGGATATGAGCACTGAGCACCACTTAGCCAAGTTGACTTCCACAAATAAGGAACCACTTTGTCCCACCAGGTCAAGTTCATATTAATATTTTCTTGTTATAATAGCAGATGTCTGTGGTGTGCATTCTTTTAAAAATTCTTTAAACATTAATGTGCCACTCACCTAACCTGTTTGGAAGTATACTGCAAATGCATTCCATTTTACACCTCCATCAGGACTTTCCTCTGAGGGGTAATGCCAAAGGTTTGGACTCTTCAGCTCTATTTTACATAATCCAAAGCCATTTCTCACCGCTTGCCTTACCTATAATGAGTAGAGCAGACTAAAGGGCATATTCTAAATGTCATTTCATGCACTATTCAAACGGACAAGCCAAGGATATATTGGTAAACATTACGGTGTTGCTTTGCGAGATGAAACAGTATGTGTGAGGCTAAGATCAATTTCACAGCCAACTATACTCTTTTGCTTCATGAATTTAAATGTTTATCCAGATCATTTCTGCCATGCTGAAGCTCAAGGACAGTTTAGACAGATAATGTAGAACAAAGGGGACTTTTGTTGTACAAATGCCGCTTAAACAAGCAGATAAAATATGCACGTCTTTTGCTTATACTTTTAAATGATATTTTCACCACGAACATGACAAATGCTACTTTACGTGAGATTCAGTTCATGGCTTTTGTCAGACATTTTTGGAGGTCCTGTAATAGTTCACGAGATACTAAAGAAGATAATGAACACAAACGTAAAATGATGAAGGACATTGAACCACCATGTCATAGATGTCATTGTCCCTTTGCATCAGAAAGTATATATCATGTGTGCTGCAATGGAAGGATTGGTAACTCAGTGTCCATGACTTATTCAATAAAGCACATAAGAGCACTGAACACACATTTACTTCATTTTCTATTTTTGATTAATGATGGCTACAGAAAATGGGACATCTGGGCCCATTGGCTACTCTTATGCAATCCCTTTCACTTTTATTATCTTTTTCCTTTTTGCTTCTTCTGTCTAATTCTGGCACTGACTGAGATTCTAGCTATCCATTAGTGCTGTTAATGAACTAAATACAATTTGACTTGATATTATGCATTTTGACAGTTGACCAGGCTCTTATTGTACACTTGGGCACTTAGGCATCTTTTTTAAGATGAGGTCTTGTAAGATAATTTATTCTGTGGCCTCAGGAAATCATGTTCTGACTGGTTTTAATAAGCATAAATGCATTCTTGTTCTTGGAATATTTAAGAACACTTAGAGGGCTAATTTACCTCTTTTATTCTCATTGAATGGGGGACGAATAAGCCAATTTAAATCCTCTACCCGCGACCATTTTACCATTTTGTATTACTCACTGTAAAAGGGACAATAGGGAGAAGCTGAAACTGTCCCCTGGAATGATTTGTGTTAAAATTACCAGTGTGTCGTAAAAAAGTTATTCTGGAAAAATGCTAATGAAAACCAATATAAATTACCTACTACGCTGAGCTTGAAGGCAGATCATTTTTCCCCCATTGTAAAATCCTCATTTATCTGGGTTTAGTGGAGCAGTTTGTTACCTGCTAACACCACACTCTTTTCTGCTGTGCATTACACCTCAGTTTACCTAAAGCTGCTACATATTAGTGCTGTGTAAATATGTTTTCTGTCGTTTAATCTCTCCTGTGGGATTCAAGCCCTTGACCCTCTGGTCATAATGTGACTGCAGTGACCTAAAAGTTCTTATCATGTACAGTTTAATGTCTCATCTTAATGCTGAAATGCTTTTCACAATCGCACACGTTTGAAATGGGATTTTCCATCAAAATGGAATGACACTAGAATAATTAAATGTGAACCTTCACACAAACATCTCACATCAGCAAAGTGGCAAACACGTCAGAAAAAGGAAAAGCACATCTGCTTATAAACCTCACAACAAAAGGCTGATTCAGCCACTGAGCTCAGAGTAAACACAATAAAACCATCTGAAGTAGAAAATGTCATTGAATAAAAGGGTAATCGTCAATTCCAGAATGATGGAACTCAATCTTTGAGTCAAATTTTAAGAATTCATCATTATATTCATCATACCAAACTATTAATGTTGCTTATTCAATTATTATTCATATATATGTATGCATTTTATTTTTTATGTATCAGAAAATGGCAAATATTGGGGTGTGAAAACATACTGGCTAAACTATAACTTTTAAAATCAATCTTTGACCCAGAAATGGTTTACATTTTTACTAACCAGAAATGACACCTTTTGCTTCATTTCCATATAAAAAAGAAACTTTTAGAATTTATTATTTTCCATTTTATACTTGTTACATTGACTGTTGCAGTTTTTAAAATTCACGTTGACATGAACATGTATCCCATTCCGGGTTTAGTGAAGTATCCCATTCATGGGTCTGAGCGTGTAACCCCATATCCCGATCTCAGAAACCCAGATAGAAAACAGGATAGTGTTGCATACATCTTCCCCCAGTGATTGAGCGCTGCTGACTACCTGTGCCGGTTTCAGTAGCGATGAAGAAACAGAGTTTTGTCTTTTGGTAATGAGAGAGGCTGCAAAGCTGTATCTACTGCTCCCCTGTTGTACACAGAGGTAGTGACAGTGACAGGATGACATCGGTCAAAGTGGAAGAAGTGTTATAATAAGAGGAGCCTAGCTCCTTTCAGGAATAAATCAGTGCCTAGTGTGGACTTTGCAAGTGAGAGAGAGACGGTGGATGCGCTGGAGTGTTTGCAATCGGAGCAGAGAAGGTGTGTCTGCAACGACCACTGCTGTAAGGCGTCGTAAAATTTTAATTAATTCAAACTCAAAAACAAGCAGCGATGTCTTGAGGCAATCATCTCGAAACCCTCGTATAAGACATGTCATACGATCTAGCCAAATAAACAAATTAAACTCTCCAAACTGTTTGCCCGCTTAGCAGCGGATGAGTTACGGAGAGGTACGCAGCAGTGTGTGTACTGGTAGATCCGTTAGCTGTTAACCAAACAAACCGCAAACTGTTATCCCCTCACTGTAGGTACAAAGTGGTGGCTGGGGGTTGTAGATGCACTCAGCTGTGTCATCACTAGCCGGCCCTAGTGGCCAGGGGCCAGTTAAGAGTAGTGAGTGAGGAGTCAGCAGGCAGTCAAGGGCAGTATAAAACTGTTTTGTGAAAGCGTGAGTTACCGCAACCACGAGAGGTGCTTGAGCATGCAGCCATAACCGGACAACCAAAAATATTATGCAGTTTGCTGCAGCAGATTGTGAGATTAGCTGTGGTCAGACACAGAGGTGCACATTCACACCATAACCAGGATACTCATGTCCATGTTAATACACTCATATATGTTCAAATGTCCCGGCTGTCAACGCTAACTCCATCCAGCTGGGTCTGATCAGTTTGTATAATATCTGAGTGTGTTTGCAGTATTCTACCACTGCTGGAAAAAAAAGAGCACAACATTGTTTACAAGTGCACAAATATATCTTTTTAGGTGTAGCCTCATAACTTTGCCTTCAAAATCAATCAGGTCTTCTTGCGGGGGACAATGCCCCCAGAGCCCCCTAGAAGTTCTGAGATCCAGCCATCAGTCTCACAAAATGCTGTGGGAAACACCGTGGTTTATATAAATCTCTTAGAAAGAGTCTTCTGACACTTAATTATGTCAATTTCATGAGAGATGTCACAAGAAGTGATACTTCGGTACTATGTCGATGCCAAAATTCAGACCTGCAGTTGTTTTACTGCTGGTAATGAAGGCAACCGAGATCAGGCCTCGAGACTAATGATGTCCTGTTGTCTCCGGGACAATACAAAATATCCCTGACAATGCTACATTGTGAACAACAATATGTGTTCAAATCGGCTGGAGGAGAGCTAGTAACGTTAGCTATTGGCAGCCGGTGGGCAGCACAGTCCTGCTTGACTAAATAACGGAGCCAACAGCTAATGTACAAAGGTTGCATTTAGTTCAATTATAATGTGTTCAAGCTCTACTCAGTAAAAATGAGAATTGGGCGAAGGTAAATTATAAAGTTATCATGTGTTCAAATCTTATCTTGTAAAATTTACTTTTTAGGAATACATTTGCAAAAACAATATTATGTATAACAGTTATAAAGGAGTTTATGTTGAAGTAAATGTAATTCATTGTTTTTTTTACCGTGGTATCTAATTGAGGAATTCCTCTGATATTGGTATTGGTTTTCTGGTATCGTGTCATACCTAGTCTTTTTTAGCTGCATAACACCTCAAAATACCCCCAAGGATATATTTGATCCTTCGGTGCACCTGCTTGGTCACATCATTTGTTTCGCATTTCTTTGCTGAT
The DNA here is from genome assembly GCA_016806645.1 of Ophiodon elongatus. Taxonomy (NCBI): domain Eukaryota; kingdom Metazoa; phylum Chordata; class Actinopteri; order Perciformes; family Hexagrammidae; genus Ophiodon; species Ophiodon elongatus. Next base: position 230,722 of record JACSYO010000669.1, on the reverse strand, counting down.
GAAACACAGCTGTGTGTAACTGTGAAAGCCGATGATTAAAGAGGCATCAATCTTAATAAAGATTATGTTGCAGTTTAAAATGATAAACTTTCCTCCTCCAAATGAAACCTGTGAAAGTCCCCAAAAGAATTCCAAACTATAATCTAGCAAGATGTCAGAGACCAGCGAGACAAAATAAGAAATAAGATATTTCATCCATAAAGCTCCATTGTATAATCAATGAGAGGTTTAATTGTAGAGTTTTGAATGAATAAGGGGGATTTCTTTATAGCTGCGAGTAAATAAATGAAATGGACAAGAAGATGTAAACGTTGTATTTGTTTTTTTGTTTTATTTAACAAAACGGATTGGAAAAGCAGTTCAATTGATTGGTTGAAGATGTTCCATCTGAAGGAGGATTTAAACAGAATAGATGTCTGAGCTGCAGAATGCAATGGGGGTTAGACGCCTAAATAGAGGATTTGAAACAGAATATCTCTGCTTAGAACAAGAAAACGTTTATAGATGTAGTGTGAACGTTCTGCTGTTTGAGTTGAGAATTCATGGAAGTTCACAGAACGTAATCCTGATACTGGCTGAAAAGTAATTGGGGCTCAACGATTTTGGAAAAGAAATTCTAAATGCGATCATTTGGACTGATATTGCAATTGCAATATGATATGAAGAGTCAATAACACCGTTTCCATCATTATTCTCAATTTTCTTGAAATACATAAAAAAAAACATTGTGGAGAGATTTTTGCAGTATCTGTACCAAACAGGGCCAGGACATTGCGATTTGGAATACATTTCAATTAAATGTGCAGCCCTAAAAACAATGAGTAATCACCATTGTGTCAGACTCTCATGAGCTGGGCTGTAAAGTGTAGCCACAACACTCCCACATGATCCTGCCATTCAGTGATGTAACATAAAACAAAGCCATCAGAGCCTGTATAAGATTTCATAAAATATTTTGAGCAACAATTGATTTGCTGAGTGGTATATACTGTGTGTGTGTGTGTGTGTGTGTGTGTGTGTGTGTGTGTGTGTGTGTGTGTGTGTGTGTGGTTGAGATGAGATGAGGGCTACTGGCAGCGAGCTGCAGGGAGGCCCTGCATGGATGGATGGATTTGTGCTACGGTGCTGCTCAGTAGGACTGATAGCAACATTGCTCTGCTATTTGCTTTCAAAATGTGTTTTTGCAGCTCACCAGTCAAGGAAAACTCTGGAGCAGGACAGCGTCCTTTGAAACTTACAGCAACTTCAAAAACAAAACCCTGCTCTTGAAAAGGAAATTCACCTTGTTTTGCATACGACAACGCTCATCAATTACACGCACAGCGACCGCATCTTGTCTCAATCATTGGTTACTCAAACACAGTAATTGCTCTCCCAGGAAGTAACAAGAAAGGGTAACACATTGCTCAATAGCACTTCCTCTCTAATGTGCTCCGCTCCACTGATTATTCTCAGTGATGACACTATTACTCTTCTCCCCTGGCAAAACTGATAGACAACAAATTGACTGCATAAGCTAAACCTCAACCCACCAATACAGACATAAACCAGCGCTTTCCAACCTGTTTTCAGAGGGTTGTCTGGGGGTTAGCTCTCCAATGGTTAAATGAGCCAAGAAAGTTTTGTGGCTAATTCTCAGTGAACCCTCTGCGGTGCAGCACTTTTCTGTTCAAGATGAATCTTTTAGCTTAAAGCATTTGGGGCTCCAAGAAGATGGGCCTAATGCACTCAGTTTTAAACACTGCACTCTGCAGTTAAGCACTCTGAAGTCTTAAGACGCTGCTGCATGATTCACTCAAACGGGCTATTTGGAACAGTGGATGGTGTCAAAAAGGCCTTTTCCAATGGTTGAATGAATTGTATTTATTTTCTGAAACTGACAATTAAAAAAAAAAAAGCTTGTGGAAACGGCCAGGATTTCATCTACTTAGTTGAATATTGAATTAATCCCTAGTTTGATTTCAGTTAAGGTTAAGCGAAAACAAAAAGTTTGTACTGCCCCGTGGAGTAGTAGATACCAATTTATCTCAGAATAAGTTTTAGTTTCTCTCAGAAAGAGCAATGAAATACCTCTTCTACAGAAATAATAAGGAAACAAAATATTGTGGAACGGAAGATTTTGTTTATTCTTCAAACAGTTAATTCTGCTATCAGTGTGGGACATCGCCAGTCTAAGTCCTGCCTACTAATTGCAACAACACCAGATCTAGTGTTTCTCGAAGTGTGTGTCCAACCCAGAGCCTAACATATGTCCAACATGAGGCTTGCACTCAGAGATTTAAAATAAAGTTTTGTTGATAGCACTGAAATAATATGTCACCTGATGAGTTTCATAGTGTGGAGCCACATGCAAAAGCAGGTTGCATCTACAGAGAGAATATTTGTTAACATGATGAATGAATTGTTAGTTGTGGGCTCCCAAAAGGAATGTATATAATAATAAGAGGTGTAATAAAAACAATATTTTCTCTTAAAGGGAGTGAGAGGAGCTGATGTTTTTCCTCAGCAGCATTGTACCATGATTGCATTTGCACATTTGGTCACTAAAATTGCAAAAAGATTATTTGGCTGGACCCATGTGCACTTGGTGTTTGAGTTTATGCTAGCCACTGTTTGTGTGCCCAGTTTTAGGAAAGTAGAAGCCAATGTATCATCACTGTCCTGAGGGAGGCATTGGTTGAGTTCAAAGACAACTTTCCAGGGATGAAAAAGGCTCTGACAGTTGGTTTATCTTTATTCTTTGTAGTTTTTTGGAATCATTATTCGTCTGGGTGATATGCAGCAGTATTTCAGACGAAAAACAAGTCTTTATGGCAACTTGACCTTTGAACTTGTGGAGATGCTTTTAGATTTTAAGTGTTGTTTTGTTTCTCTTTAATGTTCCGAGCAAATAATTTAGTCTGTAGGTTTTTGTCAGCCATTTTTATTCCAAATTGAGGTGCTACTGTTAAGTTTACGGTTTAGCTCCACCTAAAGCTAGAACCATAACACATGGAATCAGCCAGTGTGTTTTTTATTTGAAATTCTGTAAATCATTTACCTGCGTTAACATTAAAAAGCATGGTGTAAATATATTAAATCAACTGCCTGAGTTTTGAGCTCAAGTTCCCAGAGAACATTGCAACCACTCTGCTCCTCCCCGACATTGTGTTATCATCGGAGTCTACAAAGTGAATGGCCTTGCTGGAACTTACTATCCTCTGGGAAGACCGGATTGAGGATGCCAACAAGTACAAAAGGGCTAAATATGGCTGGAGAGCCCCAGGTGAGCCAAGTAATTTTACTAAACTAATTCATATTCACACCCATTCATTCACCAATGGCACAGCAATCAGAAGCAATTTGGGGTTCTGATGGATGCCCGAGGACCCTTGGACATGGACTGGAGGAGCCAGGGATCAAACGACCCGCTCTACCTCTGCCACATCCGGGGTTCATCCTGGGGTTCATCGCTGAAGACACATCAAAATAGCACCAGAAGGTGTAATCTAGAACTAACGATACTACACTCTATGTCACACGGGTACATGGGTGTGACACACTGGAACTTGGGGTGGAGTGTCTTGTGTTTAAAGTTTGAGCTCTCCAGGTCACTTCGACTCTAATCTGTCAGTCCCAAATTCTCACAAGCTATGAAAAAAAACAGAGCTGATTAACTAACTGGGGTGATTTCCTGTTCTGGGAGAAATCAGGAAGCATAGGCCTCTCTACCCACATTCATGATCACCAGCAAACAAAACATTGTGATTGTTCATTGATTACAATGTGATTGGTGCAATTTGACTTTAGAGAGTCTCATTCAGATGAAGACTGTGAGTGAGTGCAGTCCTCTGTTGTCGCCTGCCATCCCTCCCATATGCCACAGTTTCACAATAATTTCATGCCCCAATGAGTTGCTCATTCTATTGAAAAGAAATGCGTGTACCCTGCAATTTGTTATTAGCTTCCATTTTGCTGAACAAACGAGTACAAACAAGCACCCTCACACTTTGGTCATCGTATCATAGTTAGGTTTTTGACCATGAAATGATACTAATTACAGGGACCTTATTTAAGATATCCTGGAAATGATGGTAGAGGGGTAAGAACGTGTCTTTTTTTAATTAACAAACTGCAAATAGAACATGATTCGTATTACATTCATCTTTGGAAAGGCAAGCCAAGAAACATGTTATTTTCTGTCCATATATCTTTTATTTGTTAGTAGCTTGGCTGGTGAACAGTATTGGTGTGCACCTACAACAATACAATACAAAAAACTGTTAAGTAAACACTGTGAAGCATGCAAGATAATTGGACCGCTTTATTTTTGTTATGTGTAAATTAAGTGTTTGTTATCACGTAACAGATGCACTTGGTGTTACAGTGCAGGGACATTAGGGATTTCAAATATTTCAGCATTTTAAGTGTTAAAGCCCTACAGGAAGTTTCAATGTTAGACAATAGCTTTATGTTAAGCCTCGAATGAGATTTCTATGGTCAAATTCAAATTTAAATCAAATTTTGTGTTCAGCGTGAGATGCGTTTTTGAAAAATTGGTCCCCCAGGAAACGGGGAGACATCGTTGCCAAATTGAAGCATTCATGAAGTCAGAGTGTACAAAGAAAATTCTAGTTCATTTATTCAAAGTGGACGCTAAGCGCTCTTACAGAGCCGTCCATCAGAGGGTCTGAATGTTTGGACCTGGAGGCAGCAGGCCAAATGGTTTCAGACTCACTCAGTGGCCCTGCATGCTAGCACACTGCCTGCCAGAGGCACTCTCCACAGGGCAAATAACTCCTCAGAGTGCAATTCACTGCTGCCTTTCAATTTGCATGTTATTTAGTTGCATTACTTTTTCAGTCTGAAAAAGACTATAAGGAATATGTCTATCTTTCAGAGTCTTTGGTGCTTAAAAAATGATCAGATGTGAATCTGATTATAAATCAAAGTTTTCTCTTGGATGTAGATCATTTCTTTGTTTATTTTCTGCTAATGAGGCATTTGATTAAATGCACAAAGAAATTATTCTGAAAGTGATTGCTCCGAAATGAAATGTTTAAAACATGTAAATCTTCTTATTGCAGGAATTCTTAAAGCAAGAGAGTCATTATGTTGTAAAATGATAGATGGTACCAAATTAAAATGAAAACAAATGAATACAAATGAAGGGTTATTAGTAACTGGTGAAAGGATGGTAAGGCTCTTACAGACTGCATCCTCAATATTTAGCATGTACAAGAGTCTGACTGACACTGGTTTAAGACAATTTTTGGGGCTCATTAGCTAGCTAACTAGCAGACAGCTGGCTAGCTAACTTGCTCATGCCCCATTCTAGTTCCTCTTCTTTTTCTACAATTGAGGCGGATACACACATTTGATAACTGATTATCATATTTTACCCAGTAACCTACTGTCACTGTTGGATATATCACTGACGATAATATAGCAGCAGGGCTGGAGAAGATATTGTATAATAAAACATCCACTTCAAATGAAGATTTTTTTCTTTTTTTACATTGAGCTAAATAAATGTAACAATTTTGGACCCAAATATGTTAGATATTAAAATTAAAAGGCAGCAGTTACTCAATTAATTGAGATAAAAAAAAAAATCGATTTTCTATTTTCTTTATAAAAATAAGGAACGATTCAAATACACTGTTGAAAGACCACACAAACACTTTGCAACAATAGGCTATATTTTTTCCAGTTTCGCCTTTTCCTCTAATGGCCGCTTGAAAGCAGCGGGTGTACGGAGTTGAGCTCCGGTTAGCACATGTTGCTAACAGCGTACGGGTGAACTTCTGCTACGGAATCTGCTACTATTTTAATAATAATCTGTTAATCATTAAATCAATTTCTCTCAAAAATGGCAGACATTCTTTAATTTCAGTTTCTTAATTGTACTGCTTTTATTTTTTTAAGATATCTGTTGACATTAAATTGGGCTTTAAGAAAATGTAATGACCATTTTTCACTTTTTTTTCTGACATGTCATACAGTAAATGAGTAATGGAGTTATTGTGAAAAGAATATGCATATTAATCAATAATATACATAGTGTTAGTTGCAGCCGAATTAAGTATTTAACTACTTGGTAACATAACCATGGCAACAGTTATCTCTGAAAAAAACAGCCTCATATAGCCCGCCTAATCAATTTCATTATGCAAAGTGCAATATCTGGCAGAGTGCATAGTGTTGATTGTACAATTTTACAACTTTGAGATGAATATGATGTGTAAGTCCTGGAAAACACTTAGTTTATGTACTTGGTCCAATTCTGCATGTTGCATTCAGCCATGTTAAATTTATAAAATAGCCAAGAAAGCCAAGATTATTAATAGTTAAAGGTGGAGTCTGCGATTCTAATCCAATACCCTTTTTGTCGTCTTCAATATCTCCTCACGGTCCGCAAGCTGTCCTTTGTGTGTGTGTGTTCATACACAGCCCTGGCTCTGTAAATGGAAAAGAAACAAAGAAGCTCGGACCAAGCCAGCGCAGGGGAAAGGCCATGGATGTATGAAGAGAAAGGCAGAGGGGGGCGAGAGAGACGGTAAATCAAATGCATGCTAAAGTTCTCTGATGGAGCACCGATGGTAAAAAAGGGTGCATTTGTTTGTGCTTTACGTTCCAATATCAACCATCTTTCTCCAAAATCGCTGACTCCACCTTTAAGCCTGGTTAACTGTTGTAACAAAAGAAGACCAGTGACTAGTAAGATGTAATCGTCTGACAAATTACATTTCTTACAAAATAGAGTATGAAACATTAAATTGGGAAAGAAAGTACTTACAATGGACTACCAATGACTTGAGGCAGACAGCATAATTTCACACAATTAGCTTTTGTGGAGGCAGAGTGTCGGGAGAGAAGAGAAACATGACAGCATGTCTTGAATGAGAAAAATCGAAATAAAATTGAGAAAGCAACTGAAGTGAGCAACAACAAACCTCAGCCTTGAGGAAAAATTGCCTCAATTGAGAAGGAGAAGGTAGTTGGGACTTGAATGGGGATGAAAAAGATTCGGTAATGTTTTATTGACAGTATCGACGCAAAAAAAAGGGTACTTTCTTTCATGATCAGGAAGTCTCTTTTAGTAACTTTGTAGCATGTGGCTTTTCACATAATCACCCACTGCGACAATTTTCAAATTGTTCAAAACACATGAAGTGTTTAAGATAAAACCCTGTTCTTGAAAAGCTAGGTAATCTCTAAACTAGAACCCCCTCTAGCTTTATTATCATAACTTTCCCTGTGTTTTTATTCCAAATGGGTAAATGGTAAATGGACTTGTCTGTTTCTAGTCTTCTGACCACTCAAAAGTCTTTAACACTACATGTTATCATTCATACTAGGGGTGGTGGGGGGGATTAATTCTTCGATGCATCACGATTCTCTCTTGAACGATTATGACTCGATGCAGAAAGCTCAATAATGGGAAATTTCAAACTCAATTCTCAACGTTATGATCGCCTGTAACAATTCTGCGACACCGGGCTGTCCGTTCCTTACCGCTGCCCCTGAACACAACAGACGTAATACACATGCGTCTTGTTTACGTTCTAAACTAAATAATAGCAGCATTTTGGTGAGGGTCACTGAGTTTGAGCAGCCGAATATGGACACAATCTGACCCCGTGGCTTAAAAGCTAACGTGAGGAAGTAACTATGACTCTCTTAAGGCCGCCCAACTCGGAAAGGGCGAAGTCAATCACGAAGTAGATTGCAACTTTTTTTGCTAAGGATTTGCATCCTTTCTTAGTCATTGAGAACAAGGCATTCTCCCTATGTTGCACACTTTGGAACCGAGATACAACATTCATCTCAACGTTTTAACGGACACAGCGATACTCAATAACCAAACCAAAGCTAACGTCATGGAGCCACTGAGGAAAGTGGGTAGGACGGTAGTAGCATGCTATGTGTGACATCCATTGCCACAGAATCTTGTGTCACCATGACTGAGCACTTTATCACTGTATGTATAGTTTTTGTATTGTCACATGTTCCAGAAAGCTTATTTTTGTATGAGAGCTGAATGCTCATTGACTATAACAGGAGGATTTGGTTGAAGAGAAGTCAATATTACAGTATATATTTGTTGATAAGAGCAGCTTGTTATGTCAAATGACTCAGAACAGGCTGGATTTCAATGCTACAGGCCCAATTTATTTATTTTCCTGTTGGTTCTCTTTGCAGTGCTTAGAAATGTAACCCTCCAGTTGACACATCGCTTCTATTTGTTACTAATATTGAATTAATGAAAGATAATGGAAGTAAATGTATCTGTTTCTTATTATGAATCATTACAAATATGAAACATTTTGATGCATCAAGATGAATCGATAATCGTTTAATAATCGTATCGTAGCCCTCTGAATCTGAATCTAATCAAGATGCTCACCCCAAAGTCATACCCACTCATTCAGTCAGCAATTTGGGGTTAAGTGTCTTGCACAAGGACACATCGTCATGGACTAGCGGAGCCGGGGTCCGAACCGCCGATCCTCTGAATGAAGGACGACCACTGACTAGAGTCAAGAGCCATAAGTGGAGTGCGTTTGTATGGAAAGACGGTAATCATTATGGAAAGAAAAGCACTACTCAAATGTTTTGTCTCAAATGTTTTGATGGCTGTGTGAGAGAGTTGAAGAGCAAACAATGAGGGATTTGAAAAGTATTTCTAACAGAAACAATGCACAGAAAAGGGACAACAAACACTTCAGGTCTCTATTCCTTTTATGTAACTGAACTTAGGTCGACTTGTCCATTTCTACACTTTCCTGGCTCTTTTCTTCTCACTTGACTTTAATAGCACAATTTCTGTCTGCTATTTGTTCAAAGGCTTGTGTATTACATGGTTACAATAAAAAGAGAGTGACCTCGGGGCCACGGTACATTGATTTTTCAGACTTTACTTTTTGACTGCATAAAAGCTTTCTCATGTATGATATAGGTACAACAGAAGACTAGCATTCATTATTTACAGTCGACCGTTGGAGATGGTTAGGTGTTTGGGCTGGCAGCGCTGCTCAGTGGTCCCTCTTCCAATATTTAAATAGGGAAATTGGATGGAGGGTAATGATATAGTACAAATAAAATGTTTCCAACTGTCAAATTTTGATGTGAGAATGCAAACATGCAAACCTTGATTATGGTACACACTTTAAAATGAGCTCTCTCTGTCCCACTGCACTTGGCAGAGCTTTCTTCTTTCCATTTACTGAATCACTTGGCGAAGGGGGCTACTAGATCTCACTGGTACTTGGGGAACAAACCCAGTTTGCTCTCGAACACCCGTACTTTACATATTGTATTTGTGTAAGCAGTTCCATGCCATGTTAAAGAAAGAAAAGGTTTTATATAACCAAGAAATCAGACTTGACATTCAAAGCATTTGGCCCATTTTTGTAGTTTGCTATTGTGTGACATCACCCTGGTCTGCATTGGTCTGTGTGTTTCCTCAGAGGCTACCATAAGGCCAAACACTGGCTACTTGTATTTGACTCTTCTGTCCTCTACCAGGTACAATGTTCACTGCTGACAAACAAGCAACTGACTGGAAAGACTGCGCTTGGCCATTGTGATAAATGGGGCAACTATTGTATTCATTGTTAATGAATCGCTTGAACAAAAAAGACTATTTCAATTAATTGATTATATTGTTAATAAATTCAGACAAATTGTTTAATTAATGAATTGTTGCAGCCCTGGATAAAAGCATTTGATTTGTTTGGGCCATGACTCATTGTCACTTACTCTGCAAGAATACACTTGCTCTTTTCACCGAGAAAAACATTACAGTTAACTTTGATGTTTGGGTTGTTATTTTTACCTTTTAAACTTTAATAAATGAATAAGTACAAACAAACTACAAACTTTGGTCCTTGGCCAAAGAAATTCTTAGTAGACTAACACGTATACGATTGTGTTGACTAATCAATCCACAGGTCTGTCAAACGGAGTTTCTCCACAAAGAATCAAACTAAAGCACCACTTTAAATTGTGTGTTTAGCAGAGATGTGCTCATAAGTCATTCAGCACTAAAAACAATTAATCCACTGAAGAAATCTTAAGTGAACTGAGACCATAGACGACAAAGAAGGGGGGGCAGCCCTAACACACACACACACACACACACACTTTTCCATACATAAAGTGTACTGTGGCTTCCAAAATTCCTGAATTTGATAGATTAGCAGAAATTACATCTATAAATCACAGTATTGATCTCATTAATGGGAAAAATAACCTTACATTAATGCGTCATCAGCTATTGAAATTTCATTATGTGGTAACATAGAAGTAGTTTTAACAGCCTCATAATGGACACATTCAGAAAGTAAAGGTCCACCATCAAGATGTCAAACAGTACTTAAGTGAAAGCTCATGTGAATGATATTTAACATTGTTCCCCATATTCTGTGAATGGAAGTGTTGGTACAGTGTGAGGTGGTGCCAGAAAAAAAAAATGAACAGGGTTGAACTCAGATGAACTGACTTTGAAGAAGAGCTTTTATCTTTCCAGAGTCGCTCTTGCTTTAGGTAACAGACGCAGAATCCCGAATAAATCATAAAGGCAGAGCAAAAAAAAAACAACAGATGCAAACAAATGGCACTCATTCAAGGCAAAGAGAAAATTTATCACAGATGTTTGGAAATTTATATTGCTTTTCTAAAACAGCGAAGGCAAAAATGATTTGATGAACTGTCTCTGGGAACTTGTAAATAACCCTTGATGCACAGATTTACTTAACTGTTACCAGTCTGTCAGACTGACTACATACTCTGTTATGTTGATAAACAAGTATTTAGGGGTGTTTGGCAGGATTTTACGCTGCACAATATGCTACTACATAGTTATTTTCTTAGCTGTCCCCTTGTGTCCCTCGTCCCAGGGCTTTTTGCTTGTCAGATATGCTTTCAAAGTGATGCATTCATAAACCATGATTCTTGGCCACAGTGTACCACCATAGGGTTTTATTTTGAGAGAATTTATGTTTTTCTGTGCTTGGCATAATCAAGAAGTCATCCTCTTTGCTGAAGAAAAAATAAAAAATTTTCGAGGTTAAAACCTCCTTGAGTCTTTTCAGTAGATGCCGCTCTGCATTAAGGGTCCTTACTGCAGGTTTTGACAGACCCTTGTAGACAAAATGTATCTTTTTCTTCTCTATTCTTCTGACTTTTCTGTTTTTGTAGGAATCTACAAAAACAAAGGGACTTTAAGTAACAAAAATAACTAAATATGGCTATCTTTTGGGAACACTCACCAAAGGTACAGTCATGGGGCATTCTGTAAGAAATCAAATCTATACGACGGCGTGTTAGAAGGTGGTTTCATTACCGGAATCATAGCCATCCATTCAGGATACAGTGGCCCTCAAACTAACCATATTGGACGACCGCCCCTCCTAAAGACACATACCTCCTTCAAAAATAAACCTAACAGTATGGTTTTTTTGATCATTGGAAAGCTAACAAATAAGGTTATCCAAAATTTCGATATTTCCACATCACTTACTTTCGCAAGACATCCTGATCAACTGGCAAGCCGAACATACTGTCCCATGCTAGAAAATTAGTTATTCAGCTGTCCACCATCTTGTTGCGCAGTCTGTGTAAGCTGAGATTGTACACAGAGGTTTAAATTCAACTCTCCTTTCGGGAGGTGAAGGGATGCAAACTGTTCTGCTGTTTAGTTTTGGTAAAAGGCGGATGCTGGGACCAGGGAGAACCAAGGAGAACATATGTTCAAGAATAGAGATTCCAGTTTCCTGGGTGATTAGCCAACCTACAGCTTTATTTATTATTTTTATTTTTGAATGGCTTTTTAATGCTTTTAGGTTGTACAAAGTCCTCTTTGCAAATACATGTTATTTTGTATGAAGATGCTGCAGAAAAACTAATGTTTTACACATGGAGAACTAAACCAACAAAGCTATTCTTCAAACTTCACAACAGAAATAGAAGGTTAGTGGATCAGAGAATAAACCTATTCAATAAAACCTCTGAGTGGACTGCAGAGGGCCCAAAGAAAAACTGCTAACCAAAATATTTAGAACCCTATTGCACTGTAGTAGTTCAATTATAATCGAGGGTCACTTATGCTTTTGTGGACTGGAAAACAAATTTAAAATAGAAGGTTATTTTGGGGGGAAAATGGTACCAACAGTTTTCTCCTCTATCATGCAACACTGTGGGGACATTGTCTAAATGGACATTCATCATTGAATTCTTCTTCTTTTGGGGCCAAAACTATTTCAAATGTAAATAATACATTTGGCGTCTCAGTTATACAGTTTTTATCTCTACTAAAATAACGGTTATTTAAGGAAAGAAGAAAAACATCAGTATAACAGGTGATTACAATCTTTTGATATTCAAAATTACAAGTCACTTCTGTCTGTCTGTCCACAGCCACTTGGGTCAACTGGAAACTGACACAAACATGCATCGGTCAGTGAGTCAGTCAGTAAGGGACCATCACCCTCCCTGACTACACCACCTCACCGTAAACTACATTTAACCCTCCTGTCATGTTCGGGTCAAATCTGACAGATTTACAACTTTAATCAATCATAAATATTGTGTTTTACATCTGAATGCCTCAAGGCCTTATGATATCCTCCACACTAGGCATTTGAACATATAAAATTACTGATCACCACTTTCACTGAATTTTTTGCGGTTGTCAACTTTGTAATACCCATGGTGTTTCCGGTCAAAAGTGACCCCCATAGGAAATAAACGGGAAACACCAGATTATGTCCATTCATGAGATGGAAAACAGCCCCATACACACCTACACATCCAAATCCACAAACCTCCCCCCAACCCCCTTTCATACACACACACTCTCTCACACACAGAAACACACAGAAAATGTAAAGAAAATGAATAAAACTGAAGTTAAATGCTCAAGTTAGAATGAAAAATGTGTGTTTGCTTGTGAGTGGGTACATGAAATCCCACCTCAGGCCATTTGATTCATCCAAAGTTTATTTGTATGAAATCAATGAGCAATGTGCATCATTGGATGATGTACTATAGTCTGGCCTTGTGAATACCATGCAACTAATAAATAAAACCCCAAAAAACAGCAAGTATAATGGCACCTTTATGATCTCTGGGAGTTTATTCCAACCATATGTTCTACCAGTCACTGCTGAAAGTGTATAGAGCGCAGACTAACCTCAAATCTCTGCTGACAATAAGTGACACCTGATGATGCAAGGATCAGCAATATAACTGAAGACTGACTTTGTAGAAGTGCAAAGGTTCCACCTGCACACCAATGAATTCTGGGTAGTGAGACCGACACTTCTCTGCCTCTGACGGTGTGCAACAGGAGGCCATTCTCTTTGAAACTGGCAGCACTCATTTTGGAGAAGTGAAATGTGCGGCTGACTAATGAGCCAAAGTACCTTTCAAGCATGAAATGTAGATATGTGTAGTGTACACCTGCATTTAATTAATTCATAGTGTAATTGGCAGATTAAGATAAACAATTTCTGCAGAGAATTGATCTTTAAGAAAATATGCATGAAAATAAGACTGTGTTGCACTGTTTAGGTCACATTGACTGCTACTTTTGACGAAAACAAGTTCCGTGTCTTCTGGTTTGCAAGTGGCCATTTTAGAAAATTAATCACAAAATGAAGTCAAGCCAGAAGAGTGACGGAGTGAAGCGTTGCATTTTAAGACGACGTCATTGGTCAAAGACTTTTACAAAGATCATGTTTTTTTAGTATTCCTGTCATAAAGTTCTTGCGTCATGTTAAGCTTTGTAATAAATCATACAATTCCTGAAAGCTACTTCGAAGAGTAAACAGTCTTTTATATTTGAGAGCCCAAAAGACTGCGGGATTCCATTGTTTTTATGCACCTAATTCAAAGTGTTCGGGTTCATGAGGGCATTTTGCAGTTTGCTATTTTTTATTATTTTTGTGTGTATGCTGCGGGTGTGCGTTTGTGTTTGTGCACGAGTCTGTGACACCGCTGGAGATCAAAGTAAACACTGCTTTATGCATAAAACGCTTAACGACTCCTGCTAGTTCACAGTTTAAGGTGCGGTATTATTCTCTAGTTTTTGATGCGTATTCAGGTTCAAATACGGCGGCATGCCGAGATAACAGACACACAGTATGACATTCAGAATAGTTTAAAGCTCCTCAAGTTTGCTCATACACACTCATAAATCATCTGTAGTTACAATAGAAGTGATCATTTTGGGCAAACATTTAATCCAGAGCAGCATTTAATGGAAACTTGTCACTTTTTCGTGTTGCAGATTGATCACGTTACAATAAGAAAGTAAACATAAGGTGCTTTGAGGGCATTTATAATGCACTCAACTGAAACTACAATGACAAATTGCTACATCATGGGGGAAAATAACTATGATGTGATTTGATGAGACAAAGATTATGATGAAGTGAAAGACTCAGTGAACCAGGACGCACTCAGTGGCTGTGGGCATCTGTCCTTATGGACAGTTAGAGGAACACCATGAGGAAAATATGCTCATCAAATAATTTTTTTTAACTGAGCCGCACCGAGCCACTACTGCAGCTAAAAGAAGGAGCCGGACTCTAAACACATTCCTTTTGATGTGGTAGTTACATACTATAAATTATCCTGAAACGTGTTTATTTGTCCAAGGGGAAAAATAAATTGTCTTCAGTGCAACATAATGAAATGTGCGCCGTGTGAAAGGGGCAACATAGCAGCATGCTGCAGATAGGATTGGTCTCATCTCAGGTAGTGGCCTGCTGGTAAAGTAAATTACCTCATTTAATGAAGGCAGCATCCACAACCCGTTGGCCTGCCATGTGCTGGTGCACAATATTAACATAAAAATCCAGCAGCACACCCTGGAGTTTAATACGTCCAGGATTATACGCACATACTGTCAGCCCCCTTCTCTCTCTGTTCCTATCTGCCTCGCTCGCTATCGGCTTCTCTCGCTGCTCTCTCTTTTACTGTACCTTTCTTCTCCACTTTCATCCCCGATGGATGGCGGGTAAACAATTTATCTTGCATGCTGCTGTGATGAAAAGAGGCTCCCGTGGAGACGGCTCTGTGTCCAGCTCTGACATTTCTATTTGTTTAGAACATGGCTGTTGATGTTTGGCAAAGTTTGAGATGTTGGATTACAGCCCGGTTGTGTTTCAGTTTCAGATTGAAGCGCTTGACCTTTAATGGGAATATGTTCTGTTTATTTGCTCGCAGATGTTTATTTAAGTTGGAAAGATCCTGATAGCCTGCCTCTGTTTTTCCTCAGGGTTAGAGAAAGTTCCTTGTGCCTCCGGTCTAGCCATGAGATTAACTTGATTCAGGGTATTATCAGGATTAAGGTGGCTCAAACATTTGGGATAAACCATATTATTTCTTTGGATTTGGGAGCAGGTTGATCTTTTTTTTTTCTGGCTAGCATGTGGTCTGCTGTCTTCAGCAAAGACGGTAGCTTATGTTTTTAGCTCTCTTCTACAGTACATCACCTGATACAATGACAAAATCAAGATTGTATTATCTATATGAAAAACAAATCCCTTTTATATACAGTATGTATATATGCTGTTGTTTGTTGAGTAAGGGCGAAAAAAAGAAATAGAAAACTTAATTTTCCCTCCAATTTGTTTTGATTGATTGATTAAACTGGGGATTAAGAATCTCCAAAACCAACGTGGATGTTTGGATTGTTAATCATCAAAACACATCATGTCACATTTTACAGCGTTCATCAACAATGATGGAGAGCAGAAGCTTCATCATAACAATAGTTCGACCAATACTGGACTTTTTACATAGATACCAATATTAGTAGAGCAGACACGATAATCGATTAGTCACTTGACAGAAAATTAATTGGCAACAATTTTTATGATTGATTATTTTTTCATTAATTTCTAAAGCAAATATGTCAAACAGCTCCTCAAAGGGGATTGTAAGGGCTGACAAAAAATATCATATACAGGATTAAAGTAAATAGTTTAGGGTTTTGGACTGTTGGTTCAATAAAAACAAAACATTTTAATATGGAATCTTAATTATCTAAATCTTCAAACAATAAATCCCTGGCTTTAAGCATCAGGCTTCACCTTCTTACTTACAGATGTATGGCATAATAGCGCTGTTGCACTAACCTCTGTGAACTGGCACACCTACATCACAGCTGGTGTGTGTGTGTGTGTGTGTGTGTGTGTGTGTGTGTGTGTGTGTGTGTGTGTGTGTGTGTGTGTGTGTGTGTGTGCGTGGTCCGTTGTACCTCGGTCTGCTGGTTTGAAGTTGAGCTGGGGAGGAGGCGGTGAGGGACGACGCTATGGTCAACTCAAGTCAACTTTCAGATACGAATGAGACGAACCAAGATGGCTCAAACGTTGGCTGTGCATTCAGGGACTGAACATTTCTGAAAGTGGGAAAAGGCAAAAAACTTCCTAGTGCTTTCTACAATGTTTATCTTTCTACAATGTTTTCAAATTGTAAATGCCATAAAACTGTAAAAGTGGTTCTCTCCTTGCTAGTATTAACCATTACAATTTGTGTAAGTGAAATATTGACAGGCCAGCAACATGCATAATGTCTTCATCATTTTGGGCTCCGATTTCTAGGGGATTTCAATCGAATCCATAGCAACTATGAAAATGAAATACATCACAAATTCACATTCAGTGTCATAAAATCGTCTCATGTGAGCTCTACTCCTCTCCCAGTGTGCCTGCAAGGGCTTTATAATTATCTCTCATGTGTATCTAACCTGGGACTTTTTAGCCAAAGACAAACTTTATGCATAATACCTCGGAGTAATTCTGAGATATTTGATAAATACAAGCCCCAGACAAATCCCAGGCCACAGAAATATCTTAATATCACAAGAAACAGAATTATCTTTTAATTAATCTTTACATTACACTAATCCTGATTAGGATCATCCTAAATTGATGTGAGTGAAGGGTCAATTGATGCATCCCAAGTCTCTCACATTGCATCTTTTGCTTGTGTCTAGTCCGGGGATGCATGGAGAGACACAAGGAAACCATGTGAGGAGAGAAGACGGAGGAATTATGTTTTTTTTCTAACGTTGCTTCTAAAGACGGTGGCGGCTGATCACAGCTCGGCTGTATAGAGACTGTACTATTACTAATAAAGGCACACAGTTATTACTGGCAGAGCAGCAGTGTTTTCTCTCTGCAGCCTGTTACCTGTTTAACAATACATGAATAACAACCTGCATTCTGTATTTATAAAGTCCATTTCTGTTAACGTAATGTGCTTACATTATTCATTCATTATCTGCGTCTGTAGTTATTGATATTCTGATTGTAAATTCATTATTTAAATAACCAGAATATGATTGTGTCTTTTGGCTGAATGTTTCAGGGAAAACTGAAATTATGGAACTCATATCAAACCAAATGCTCAGGAATTATCCACCTCCCGTGACTGAATGGAAATGACGATAAATGATGTAAAAAGTGTTTCTTGCTGACGGACGGACTTTCGAGGGATTGAAAACCGTGGAAATATCAAATCAGAGACTCGGGATGCGCCCAATGAATCTCCCTAGATGACACTTTCTCCTCACTGACTTCAAAAACGCTCCAGCCGAATAGTTACAACTACGAGCCTTTACCACAAAAAGAAAAAAAATCACCTGAACTCACTTGAGTCCATCTGATGGTTCAGGCTTTATTCAGTTAGGTTGACAAGACAAGTATGCCAGGTCAGGGAGCAAGCTCGATCCATTCAAACAGCCACTTGACATCGAGACACAAGGACTTGACAAATCTCTTTATGGGTCCCTGAAGAGGTATCACTCTGACCTGCGGTCGCCACTGAGCTCCACTTCTCTGGGTACAGAGAAAACATTCAACATTTATTGTGGCATTTTGATTTATTCTCCTTTTGTGTCCCTTTTTCCCCGTGGACTTTATTCTGTCTGCAGTTCAGCTTTATTGTAATTCCATCTTACTTTTTCACTCGGCTCCTGAGACGACGCTTCCGAAGTACCTTCAACAACCGCTGAGCCACGGCACAAATGAGGAGGCTAACTCAAAATGCAGCAAAGAGGGAGACAATCCCCAGTGGTGTCAAAGTTGTTTGTTTTTTTATCATTTCCTTGAAATGAAAGTTGTTCCTCAAAACAGTATGGCCTGCCTCGAACCTTTGCTGTTCAAGCAATCCCAACCGTGAAACAGGTCCTAATTGACACACTGGGACAAACTGAAATTGAAAATCTGTGCCTTCAATCTTTTATAATGACCGCATTAGAGCTCACACCATCCTGTTGCTGTCTCCTGCAAAGCTTGCCGTTTACAACACACTCCATATGTCCTCCTACACCACAGCATTACGTTCTGTTAACGAGTTTTGTTCGAGAGCGACGCTTTATCAAGCGGTCACCTCGGCCCATCTAATACACCACTCATCCTCGCGCTGCTGCGAAACTCAATAAGTGTGTAGGAGTTTCCTCCTGAGAACGTGGAGCTCTACAGCACAGGGAAAAGCCATCGACTGTGTATTGTGATCTGATGCTGGGCGCAACCAGTGTGGGCAGAGCATGTCTGATCAGCCTGAATCCATCACGAAGTCAATTGAGGAGCTTGAAAAAGAAAAAGGCGTTTAATGTTTTGATTTTTATTTTAATCTTTCTAAATAGCATGACTTAAGTATAAAAGGAAAATATTTTGTAAATAATTGATCAGGCTGTAGATGGGAGTGCATTAGGAGCAAATCAAATTGCAGCAGTCGTGTAAACAGTGTTCTCTCAGACTTCCACTAAATATTTTCTTTGCACTTGGTCTCTCTGTCTGTCTGTCTTTCCCCTCTTTCGCTCCTCCCTTCTCTCCTCTCTGCGCCAACTGTCTCTCTAATACACTGCAGCAGTTGTAACTCTTACATCACCCCCCCCCCCCCCACCCCCCCCCTCATCATTTTGGAGGTCGGTGGAGAATATTGAACCGTCACTTACCCTCATATTGACATGACTTTAGAGAAAGCACAGTGAACAGTTGACGTTTTTTATCATCTCCCGTTTATTTCATGTTTGGCGTGTGCACGTCTCAAGCGGGGAGGAAGAGGAGGTGCGTCTCCTTCACACATCATGGTGTCAGAAAAGGCTTGATTTCACCTTGTCTTATTTCTTTTGCATCCCTCACTCTCTTGACTGCCGGATGATGTGCAATTATCACACAACACACACACACACACGCACACACACACACACTGAATCATCGGGAGACATTTCTGCAGGGGAGATCGGTGTGTCTCGAATTCACAACACCATCATGCCTCACACACATTGATTTTTCTTCAATGCAGTGAGAACGTTATTGACTTGGAAAGACAGACAGAGGAACTCATGGCGAGGATGTTGGTGCATATTCCGACGTTTGAGATAGTACTTGTGATCCCCTCTGGTGCTCTGTCATCTAATAACAAACAGGCTGCGCTGTGGCCCCATATGCCGTGGAAAAACATTGATGAGTGACAGTAAAACATACCATTACAACAAGCAAAAGAGAATATTTAGTAGGCGCATATAGGTTACATGCCTTATCATTAGCGATATTAGAGAAGGAAAATGCCCTGTTAGCTCGGAATAATGGGCTCCGGCATTAAAGGCATCCACACAAATGAGTAAAGCAGACCTTCCCACTGACTCATTTTAATAGATGTTATCACTCTGGCCTTGAAATTATTCATACACTTCGAAAAATGTCCTGCTTTAGCACAGCCCACACGTCATTCCAAGGCACAAAGCCATAAGCCTAATATGTGTCATTCCAACACATAATTTTCTTGTGTGGCGAAAATTATACATGGGGGCATATTACATATAGAAGTGGAGGGGAAGAAAGCCCACATCCCTCCCAGCGCCTATAATTACCTCCAACACTTTACCGCCGTAAACCCCGAGAACCGCAAACAATTCTTATATGTGGCTCCATGAGACAGAAACGTTACCATGTGTAGCGTGAAATATCTCTTACTTATAAATGAATACACTATAGAATGTAAACAGAATGTGCTTGGATGAAAGGAAGGCACTGAAACATAAACCAGACAGCCTGTCTTCACGCTGCTATGGGACATCTCGTATGATTTGATTTAAGATGAAAAGATGAATTTGTCGAGAGAAGGAAATGGTCTGAGTCTGTTATATGGGCTTGGCTTTTTTTAAATCACTTATTTTCTTGTGCGGCTCATCTCTGAGTAGGATTTTGAAGTTGATGTTCAATAAAACAAATTTTAAAAAACAGTGCTAGTACAGTATGTCTCGTATTTTTGCCAAACAAGAGGAAGGAAATCTTAAAATTGCTAAATGTTTGTCCTGAACTTGAATGAAACTGAGTTTCTTTTTTGTAGTTGTCATTTTTTCCTGCTCATGTGTTGCTCATAAAAGTTTCTATCTAATTTGCATTTTACTCATTTGAGAAATTCTAGTTTGTGAAATGAGTGGGCCTAATCTAATGAAATAATGAGCAAATGTCAATCTTTTTTCATTTTAGTGAAGTTTTGATCCTTTTTACTACCACAGAATGTGCATTTTGTGATTGCTATTCAAACAAAAAAACAAGATGAAATTTGGATGCATGCAGTTTAATAGAGTGGTTTCTCTGAAACAGTCGTTCCTAATAGAGATTGACCGACTTTCGATCGATCTCCAGGCTGATTTTTTTTTCAGCTGATCGGCCATGACAGGTGACCAGCCACTTTCACATTTCTGATTTTGCCGCATCATCGGCAAACAGCTGCACAGACAGTAACGCCGCACTCACTCACACACACACACACACACACACACACACACACACACACACACACACACACACACACACACACACACACACACACAAGTCGTAGGTTGGTGAGGAAGACAAAAAGTTCACAATTTGTGAACAGCAAATCCAAAATAGGTTATCATATCATATTGTAAATCATTCCTATGCATGGTGCTCAGCGTAATCACAGTGACCTCCCGGCAGCAAGGAGCTAAGTAGCTAACACTAGAGCTAAGCAGCTAATAATGCATCATTAAAACAACAAATTACTATAGTGTATTTAAATAAAAACACAATAATTAAATTCCTAATCAGTTGAATTGTGTTTTATGCACATAACGACTATAGATGACAAAACAGAGTAAAAAAGTAACATTTTAAATTGTTGTTGGTTTAGACTGAATTCGGAATGTTTGAAATAATTTGTGGGTGAGAAACGTTAGTGTGGAGCCTTGCTGTAAATCGGAATTGGGAGGTCAGACTTAATTGCAAGCTGAAAAAATTGCAATCAGTCCATCTCTAGCTCTGAACCTTTTTTGTCTGATGAACCCCCACATCCCTTTCAGAGAGCTCGAGTACTCTTTCAACAGCACCACCCGTCAATGGTTTTAACACCATTAAGTGACACTAAGTTAACGGGATACTGTTTCATACAACCTAATGGTCAACGTTTAGCAGCTTGGTCAAGTTAGCAATTCCTATATTACTACCAAGTAGAGTAGCTGGAGCTTTCAACCATTTCTCCATTACTTTTAGCTATTTATGCTGTTCATTCATACATTTACATAATTATGTTAACGGTATATCCATTGCTTTAAACAGATTTTTTATTGATTTTTTCTTAGTGTTAGCCAACTATTCCCCTTGTTTAGCAATTCATTTTAAGTAATTATTTCAACCACTTATCCATTAGTTTACCACCATCACTTTAGGCTCAATATCTCAATTAATTACTTTTAGCAAGCTTGCTAAATAGTTTTCATGGATTCTCAGTGGCCACACATGGCTTATACCTACTGAGGTTGGTGGCATGTGTGTACTGTGCAGTCAGTCTACTGTTGCTGGTAGCTTATGGGTCATTGGGAAAATGCATTTACTTAGGATCTGCAACACATCAATTTGTAATCATTTTCCTCAGAAAAAACAAATGTGGATATATTTTCAATCAAATCATAATCTATTTTATTAATTTGTTGAACCTCAATCTTTCAGCGTATCCCTGCCAACCGCAGAAATAACCCCACCGTGATCTATATAGCTTTATATCCTACGCTTATATAAA
The DNA here is from genome assembly GCA_016806645.1 of Ophiodon elongatus. Lineage (NCBI taxonomy): Eukaryota > Metazoa > Chordata > Actinopteri > Perciformes > Hexagrammidae > Ophiodon > Ophiodon elongatus. Next base: position 208,672 of record JACSYO010000669.1, on the reverse strand, counting down.
CACAAGCATTATTTGCATCAGTGCTGTTTCCATGCAGCGAGCAGTCACATTCCCTTTAACCCTCACGCAGAGATCTATCATCTGATGCTTTTTGGATCATGTTCAACTCCCTCTCTCACAGTATTGATGACCCTCCAGATTTACCTCTCATAGTGTCAGCTGAGGTGATGCATATTGAAAAGCTTAGCGCGCTGTTGACATCAGGGCTCTACCATTTGATCTCCTTAGGTTCAGCAAAGCGGTGAACTCTCTGTTTTGGGAGCTACAAAATAAATCCTATAAAATGGAATATTCGCTCAGGAGGGTGTTGGGTTGCTAGTTTACGAGGGAGTCAGTAATCCTATAAAGTCTGGATTTGCCTTTCTTTATGAGGCTCAGTATTGTGTTGGATCTTGCGGGCTTACACGCTGTCGAACAGGGAAAACAAATCCAAATAATTGACAATACCAGGGTCCTGATTACCGATTGAGGAAAATAAGATAAATAGCTTTTCCTGTGATCATGCCTCTCCACTATTCCTACTCTGCTAGCTGCTGTGTAATGTACTGTACGTCAGAGAATCAATGGCAGATTCAGCCTAATTCCTCTCCCTTCCCCCCCATCATTTATTTTCATCCCACTCTGTTGCAGAAACTCTCACTCGTACCTTTTAACAAATAGTTATTGAGCAATATCGGGTTGCTGTACACCCAATAACCTAGAGCAGATTTTCGAACAGCCCATGGAAATCCTCTGACATTGAACAAGGTCAGTGGGGATTTGTGAGCATCAGCATGTCTTAAAGACACAAGGGAGTCAAAACTCTTCTCTGAGAGCAACGCTACAAGTCTCTGTAACACCTGTTTACATAACAAAGCATCATATCCGTTGCATTTTTCAGCGTGTTGACAGCAGAGAAAAACACTGCAGCCATCATGGTTCCACAAAAAAATAAATGGATGTTGACACTAGACATGTTTGGATAAAGAATTATGATTGTGTGACCAGCTTGCATGGTATATTTGTCTGCTAGCAGTGTGTGTAAGTCCCCCACTGAGACCATTCTGATTCATGTCTAATAAACGTCAGCAACAACGAGATGCATCCAGATATATTTTTATGGAGCAGATGGATTGATACAGGTAATTTCATCCCTTTGCAGTTAATCCAATACAATGATATGTGATGTAACGAGGGCTGCACGATTCATCGTTTCGGCGTTGACTTTGCCACATTTCGTCACATTGCAGGACGTGCAAAGTCTGCAAATTATCTCAAACACGAGAACTAGAGAGTATTATAAAGAGCAAAGAACGGCACTGAAGGCGTTCCTCCTTGTTTTGTCTATTATCCCGACTTGCTTGGCAAGAGTTTGATTGACAGATCACCTACCATGTACTTCTTGAAAGTGCCTGCCCTGGCGCCCGGTTCTGTGTAACAAACCATCTCGCGCTTCAGGTCACTTCTCCACGTTATTAAACTTGGCAGCGCTCGGCGTGGGAGGATCCTCTCCTGTGCTGGCTGGACCCCGCCGGGCGCATTTCCTCCATGGTGGTGCACTGCAACTGGCTCTAGTAGGTGAGGTTAGAGAGGCCCAGTGAAGGTTAGAGAGACTGATTTCATTAGCTGTACATCAACCAGAGTTAATTTTGGCAGCTATTTTGGATTTAATTCATTTTGTCTTAAAACAAATTCATGAAGTCTTTTTTATCCTTCATAAATTTCGTCAACGACAACTCAAAATGTTTTAGTCCAGTCAACTTTTAGTCATTACATTTAGTCAACATGTTTTCTTTATTTTTTTTATTTTGTTTTAGTCCTGTGTCAAATGTTCATCAGATTATATTGAAAACATTCATTTCTGTCATTTTAGTCAAACTTATTTCAAGATTTTATCTTATTGTAACCCACTTAGTGTCCACAGGATACTCATACTTGGGCCAAGGTCTAGGTTTGTAGGGAGAGGTTAGAAAAGAAGAATAGAAACACGAAGGAAATGGAGCCACTGAATGGTTTGATTTCAACGATTATATTGAACCTTGTGAAAATAGAAATAGAAAACATACTTTCAAGTGACATCTTGCACAACATTGACAGTGCTCTTATTGACATATTACCCAACACATTTCTATTGAAATGTAAAAAGTATCCCTGAATTGTTTCAGTGTTCCTTCAGTTTAAGCCTTTAAATTCAAGTTCCTTTAAGTTCAAGTTCCTTCCTTGTCTCCTTTCGCAGTCCGTTCAAATAGTCAGTCAGTTTCAGTTCCAAAGTCAAAAGAATAAGTCAGTAGTAAGATGCGTTGCTTTCTTAATCCTACCATCCTGGTGCACTCAGGTGATGAGGAATGAAGAAGCGGTTGTCTTCTCCTCAGCAACAAAGAATATCTTGGTCCAACTCCTCGGGATGAGGAGATGATGGGGTTCAGTGGGGGCTCGCCACCAATATCCAGTTCAATATCCAGAATCAAAAGGTATCCAGGGAACCTCAAAAACCTAGCCTGTATAAAACTATTACTATCATGAAATTCCTATTTATGTTATGACCATAATGAATGTCACATAAAAATTCTCCAATGAACACACAGCAATTCTCAAATTATTGTATCCTTCTTTAACCAATTAGGAATTATTTTTAGCTATTTAACCCTGGGTTAAACATTATGCGTTTCTCTTTTGAATCATGGACTGAGTAACAATAAAAAGAATAATTGTATCTAATTCACATTCGTGTTTTAAGATAACCTCAATGCAAATATTCAATAGTTCTCTTAAAATTACTTCATATTCGTATTAGCACTGGCAGTGCATAACAGAGCAGTCATGTTGTAAACATGCACAGTATAACACCAACAAAAGTACCAAACAACAAAGATTAATTAATTTAGCAGAAACCCATATCCATCTTTTCCAGCAAACTATCAATGAAAAATATGCTTTAATTAAACATGTAACACTCTATTTCATAGCTGTAGTTTTAACTGCAGCTTCACATATCAATGCCCTCGGGTCGCACGTGGCCACACGTGGCTAACACAGTTAGCATGCTACTTTAACTCAGCAAAACTCACGAAGACGCTGCCAAAAGTTGTAACTCCTGGCGCAAAGGTCTCTGAATCACCTCTCTCACGTCGCATAAGTGCGTCTCTTACAGTTTTATCCGTTATCACTTGTGTATTAACTCATTTGTATAACAATTAGCGCTCATTCACTAGCGTATTTTCTCACTCGGTAACGTCAAATCTTTTTCCGTGTAGGAGGGTGGGACTTATTTTTCTTTACCCAATCGGGAGTCTGAATTTCCCGAAATAACCAATGATGAGCGTATCAAGGTAAAACTGTTGTGATTGACACTTTGTTTAACAAACAGAACTACATTTAGATTAAAATGACATTGAAGACTTAAATTATCAGCCTGGTTACATCAAAATTAGAAAATCCTAAAACAAAATATTAGGGACTCAAATGCTCTACCTAGTTAAATTATCATTATGAAAAACGCAGGTTGAATGATTGAGAATGCAGCTTTGTAGGGGTTGGGCATTTCAAAATAAAATGCCATTCAATAATCCCTGGGAACTATTCTTGACTTTTGTGATCCATTGCGATCTTCCAGGAATGATCACTGATCAACTACGGTATGCTTTTCACTTTTCAACGGTATGCTTTGCAAATTGGATATCCATCTATGTCAACAACTCCCTAGTCATTTTGTAGACGTACAAAATGCTCCCACACTGCCAATTTAAGACACTTTTTTGGCACATATAAGGCGGATAAGGAGATTTCACAGGGGCAACAATGGAAGAATGAGAACACCATAGATATCGTAGCTTCTTCAATTCTAATAGTTAGTTATGGCAACATCGCTTAATCCCGACATCCCTAAATGACACCAATGTAGATTTGCAACTGTATGTCAGAGGATATATATATAGGTAGGAAATCCTTAACTGACAACAGAAATCCCTCCTGAAAAACAGAAGCTTGAGTGTTATTATTTAAAGCTATACGTATAATAATACTATAATAATAATACTTCAGTATTAAAGTTGTAGACAATTACAAATTTGATCATGTTTCTCTGGTCTAAATTACAATGCACCTCGCTTTATCTGAAGCAAAAGTTCACTTTTTCTATCCTCAATAACCTTTTTCTGCGCTGCAGCTGCAACAGCAATTATTAGATGCAAAAAAAAAAAACACAGCATAATTGTTGGGGTTATCACACAGAAACCTGCATCTATTTTTATGCAATTTGCTCCCAGCTTCTTTTAATCAGTGCAACCATGTGTCCATCATGGCAATGTGACAATGAAACAGGAATATTAATTTTTTTCTGCTGAGCACATAGCTTAACTGAATATTCTTTCAAAGCAGGAAGAACAAGGACATCTTTTTTTTAGGTTTATTCTCGACTTTGGAAATGGCAGTTGAGAAAACTGGAGCTTTACATCAGACATGATCTTCATCAACGGATGTGGAATTGTACTTCACTTCACTTGTACGTCCTTAAAATGCTGAAGGTTCCATAGCAAACACTAAATGGACCTTGTGGTGAGATTGTTTTCTCCACATTATTTCAGTCATAATTTGTGACCTAGAAGATTAACTTAAATTTTTCTGTGTCAATACCAAGTACAATGGAGGCACTTAAACAATTGTTTAAAATTCTGTTGCCATGTAATATAATTTTAAGCAACAAATATTTGGCCAAGTTTCTATTTTCTTGCAAGAACCTCTAAGCGTCTCTTTAAGTTTCAGAAATTTGACCTTTAAGAAAAGGTTATCCAAAATCACAAAAATTAAATATGATGAAATCTGGCTGGAGGATCTCTTTCTGAACCCACTCAACTGGAATCAAATTAAAGACTGTGAAACAAATACAGAGCAAAAGTCCTTATCAGGCAAAATTATTAAAGCTAGATACATATAGAACATATCTATATTTGATTTAAATGGCTGTGTAGTGAAAGTTAACTTTAACAACTGTGCAGCAGAAGGCTTTATGCCTAACGGTGGTACCTCATCGTAGTTGTAGACTGCACTGTGTTAACCTGAGGCTAAATGTGACCTTGGGCACTTGCCCTTGGCAGGTGAAATGAGGTGTATGAGTTATGACTGGCGGTGAGGCTATATCAGATGACCTGGGAAATAATGACATTCACTGGTCACGTTTCTCTCTCTCTCTTTCTCTCTGTCTTTCCCGTGAATTGTAAGAAATCTTGTAAGCCATTGTTTTACTGCTTAATATTTTGTTGACGATAAAAAAGTAGAGATAACCCAGCTGACTTAATGTTGTCAGTCAATACATGCAGAAATACAAAATCTAAAAAAGACATGAACACAAACTGCTATATATATATATATATATATGCATGGTACTTTAGCTCTGATGCAGCCGACTGTCTCTGTCAGTAGTAACTACTTTGTAGCCTCACTCAATGTCCCACCCACAGCACTATCTGACCGGTTACACGTCACTTGTAATAGCCCATTAACACCACTGAAGGCTTCTGTGCCACAGACGGTCAAGGACGAATGCAGACTGGAGCCGCTCCGGTGAGCGAGCAGAGCTGTGTTTCTAACATCGAGATTACTGAAGTTACATTAAACATTTCAATCATCTACGCTGAAGTTGCAATGTTCTGACCAGGGTTGTTAATTAATAATTAACCGTTTGACAGTTCACAGACAATGACCATTTTGACCGGATAATGCTCTCAGTTAAACTGTTGAACTGTTATAGTTGCAGCATTTATTCACCGACAAATCAACTGTACACACACTGTACTGCTACGTTCACAACTATAACGTTAGTGCTAACTTCATACTCATCGTCATAAACCCTCACGCTAACGTAACTCAGGGTTTGCAATCCAGTTAACGGTTAAAGCTTGTTTAACGAAGGTCGCATAGCGGTCTAAATTAGCATTCCCAGTGCTGCCGTTAGTAATAGCTGTTCAACCTAATGTAACTTCAATGGTATGAGTACTGCAAGAAGAGGAAGAGGCAGTGAGACGGTAACCGGACCCGGGCGAGCAATTCCGATCCATAACCAGCTGGATACAGCCATTTTATACACCAGGCGAATATAACGCAGACCTGCCAATGTGCATTCATTCCGAGCTGGACCCGTTCACATGAGTCAGCCGTCACGCTGTTTGTCTCTTTTTATTGATGGATGCACGAGTGAAAAGGCCTCAGAGTGCAGTATGGGAGTTAGGGGTGCAACGAATCACAAAACATACAGTTCGAAACGGATCAGCAGAAAGTAACTTGACCTGAAGTCAGTGTAATACATCAAAAATTCTTAATGTTATCCTTTTACTATGTTATAGCCATCTATAGTGGTTATTTGCATAACAACACATGATTAAACAAAGATTTGTGTTGGAGTTTCGACAGTAAGATTTTCCTTTTTACTGCAAATGTATATCAGTTCCAAATATCTGTTATCAGTCTCGTTGATTACTACGAATCTAGATCAGTCCTGAAAAAAAAACCATATCAATCAACCCCTAATGTATACATGAGGCAAATATAATCACAGATTAATGACCTGATGAAAGACATTGTGTTTGTTGTGTTATGTTTAATGTTAAGCTTTCAACAGATTGGAGGAGCATGATTAAGATAAAGAGTTAGATAGAGAAAATCAAACAGAATGCAGCAGCAGACTGTAAATGAATATGGGTTCATAAAGATCTCATTTGTATTTCATGTTTGACTTTGATGGCCCTCTGGCTTCTAAAATATGCACATCAAGCGGGGAACATCTGAATAGCTCATAATGATGTAGAAATGTACGGCTCCATTGTTTAGACTGGAGCGGTCTCCTTTGGGCAGCGCGGCGCACACAATGGACCACACCAAGAGGTCAGTGAAATCATGACAATGTCCTGACGGTACTGTGTAGAAGATCTGAATGGGGCCGACTACAACAGTTCGAAGTGGGTCCTATATCCAAGAACACTTTCCTGACAAAGTCTAATAATAATTAATTACAATTCAAAGACAACCGAGGATCTAGAGATCATCAGAAGGTTACAGATTATTTGCAGGGCTGATGCTGAACGAGCTCACTTTCCAACGTGTACCATGTAATGTTAGAAGCGGTGCGTGAGGTTGGACGTGAAACAGAACAGCGGCAGCTTGGTTTCTCAGTGCCTCATACTTTTCTTCTGTTACTTACATGAAGCCCTGGATCCATCAAGGAAAGATATACGTACTTTATGCCCTTTATTATTAAGCAATTAGGCTCTAAATGTAAAACTTCGTGCCACGTAGGATATTAATTCTAGAATTTAATGAATCATTTCTCACAAAGCCTTAACTGTCAAGGTTAGAAATCTCTTTCTCACTCTCCCTCCATGTCCTGTTAACGCCTGCTTATTTAAGTCCAAGGAGAGATTTTACATGGAAAACATCAAACTTTACTTTGTGGGGCGTTGACAGTATGACAGTATGACAGCAGTTTGCACCCTTTGTCTTACTCATTACTTTTGGTTCTGAACTGTCACCCAATTCAAAGACAGATTGTCAGAATTTAACTGAAACAAAGCTTAATGGACCTCAAGCTTTCACTTTAATGTACTGGCACGAAGTTATTCTCTAACACTCAAAATCCAATGCTGCTTCTCCTTACTTATTTGAAGTACTCAATGCTTTTTAATCTCAATTTTACCAATGGATATTTTTTTATTTTCCTACAAAGGGATCTTGGCATACTTTTGATGGCTGTTCACCAGGAGTTGTTTACTGTTAGCCATCTTCATCAGAGCCCACCCACAAGTCCCTGAGTCTGTAGCAGATTGTGCTAGTTTGTTTTTGGTGTCTGCATGTTGTGGCGACCTGCCGCGGTCAGCGAGGTTGCCGACCTGCACTGATGTGCTCCAGACCAGACACAGCTGTGCAAATATTGAGCCAGGCCAAGCTGAGGCATGGCCATAAGCCATCACTGGTGCTGCATGCTCTGGCATCAGGTTGTTTGACCAGCGGCTCTGCAGTGCTTTCCAACCTCATGCCTCCATAATTCCCCATCTTTTGTTCTCCAGACACCACAGTGCATCACATCTTGGGCATTTTGTTGATGTAGTGACATGTATGTGTCTGTTGACACAAATGCTTGTGAACACAATCACTCAAGAACTCAATTCTCACACCACAGGATCCCTAGGAGCACCTTTCTGCATACATTTGCATATTAAGTGCTTAAAAAAACAAATTGTCTTTTAATCCCTATGTAACTACTTGATGCTTAACAATACATAAATTACATTAATATCACTTGGGTTATGCAAAAACAGAGATGTTGACAAAGAAACTTTCCAATTCATGCATTAATTAGCTTAATTAAGAATCTCGTTACCATAACTTTTTATGTTTAATACATCATGGTGATTATGGCAGAACAGTAGGCAGCTGAAGTGCCTCTTTCTTTTTCATTGTTTTAGGTTGTGATCTGAATTGAGTTAAAGGATTTAAAAACTAGACTTTCATGAATAATTTTCGTTTTTTACAACAGACAACTCGGGTTGATCTCTCATAATTAGGCCAACCGTGTTCTTACGGCAATGCAACTCGCAGAGCACAGTGACTGGGGAAATGCATCTTTTTGCTAAATGTTTAATTTCCACCCTGTGACTTGACCAGTTGGCTTGGTGCATCCAGTTACACCGAGCCAGGGAGCATCCACTGATGGTCTCTGGATGCAGGCGCATGATGGAATACCATTATCAGCTCTGCAAAGCAATTTGGATTGTGCAAGAAAAAGCAACACAGGCTTTTATAGATGTTTGTTACATAAAGCAGAGAGTGACAAGAAAACAACACATACAAGCCCATTTTACTCCCCAGTCTGTCAACGATGTGTCATGCTCTATCCTCTGCACTGTTGTCATGGCAAATGAAGACTCAAACATTTGAAGTGATGGTGTGCCTCGAATGGCAGGCGATGGGCACTGAGTCAGACTGTTGTGTAAAAATCGCTTGCCTGTTATTTGGGAGATCTAGGACCAATTTACAATATGATAGTTCAGCAGACGAGCAGACACTGAATAGCCACTGTTACAGGTGCACTCTTTTCAACAGCGAGAGCAAAGCTGAAATTCTAAAGACAGAAAAAAAGCCTTGACACGAACAAAATCAGGTTGGCACACTTCTTTGACCCTTTAAAAACCGACCTCACATGTTGTTTGCCTGATCCTGTTTAAATCTATTTAAAAACACAAAAACATTACAGCGAGAGCATTCATTCTTTTTGCAGCAGAAAGCTAAGGCTTATGTCTTTCGTGTCATCGCATTGTATGATCGTGATGACGTCATTACCTTACGTGCAGAACATAACCTAATTAAGTAGTTCAAATTAGCTCCACCTTCCCCAGCTGCAACATTAAAGTGATGAACACATTAATGCATCAACAATTATAATCCAATGATATAGGCCTACCGTAAATATATAATTTCAAAGGGGTCATTCTGCATCACGAATACTTTAACTTTTGGTACTTTAAGTATATTTTGTACACTTTTGTACTTTTATTTCAGTAACATTTTTACTGAGGGACTTCTATTTCAAACTGAGTATTTTTACACTGTGCTCCAGCAAATAATTCAATCATAAAGCAGCAAAGTTAGGGCGAGAGACGCCGCAGCCGTGGGCTACTTTCACTTTCGGAGCCAAACTAGAGCTGGTCATTGCGCTGCGGAGGAAACGCGCCTAGAGACAGCCAGCCAGCCCACCCGTTGACAAGTGTGAATAAGTCTGGGTAATTAATGGGAAACACTGAGATACTCCAAGAAATGAATATCAATGTAGAAACAATGTCACAACGTTTATTTTGCAGATGAAACTATCAAAACTGCTTTGCACTCTGCTCATAAAAATGAGCAAATCCTAAAAAATAAAGAAATACTTCAAATACCTTTGGAGTGTTCAGACATGTTGTTCGTGTTTCTACATTTAGAAGCATATTTGAATCATTATGTGTTATTGTTATTTAGTCAAATTAGTTGTAGGTTATTGTATTTTGTCTTATTTATGACAATTTCAATACGTATCAATTATTATAGCTTACTGACTTGCATAACTTTTAAGGTTAGGTTGTACATATTTTACGGATATGAAGCATTTGAAGATAGGCAAAATTACCAATGTAGGCTCTGGCAGAGTTTCACAGCAAACACATTCATTTAAGCAATTGAGTTTTGCATTAAATACATATGCTAGCAGTTTACCACACAGGCAAATATGTGTTCTGAGTGGGTGAACAGGTCAGCTGGAGACCGGGTGACGTTCATCTGCATGTGATCTGCTACTCAAGGCTCTTGCTTCAGTGACATGGATCCGGTGGGACAATTTATGCTGCCCTGATGAAAAATGTCTCTCGATTTTGATTACAAACGGGAAAGTATTGGGAGCAGCTCTATTACAATATCTTTATTTAGGATTTCAGGGTTAGCGTATTTCGTTTTGTTTCAATTTTTATTGGTTCATTCTTGGTCAATTTGATATTTTGGAGGACAATACATTTTTAGAGTAATCAACTAATCAATAAAATAGTTGATAGACTAACGGAAAATGAGTTATTAGTGGTATCCCTATACCTATGTTTTGTTTTGTTAGGTTGATGTACTGAGGTAGGTCACACATATACTGCTGCTGAAAAGAAGACAGATTTTTAAAAACACTGTCTAACTAAAAAGGGAGTCATGATGTATCTGATGGATTGGATTATTTGATCAAAAAGTAGCCATGTGTAATTATATAGAAAATTGAGGCTACCATACATTTAGATGCAACAAGAATCGTTGTGCACTCGAATCGTTGGCAGGTGAATCGTAATGGATTTGTGAGCCCAGTGAAGATCCCCACCTATACTAAATATATTTCAGTAGTGTCTTGACAGGAGCTGTAAGTAACTGATGGACAATTATTTCAGAAAAAGGATTTTCTATACTCGGCTTTGATTGAACGCATAACTCCTTGGGACTGTAGGTCATGAAAGGCTGGGCTCTGACTGAGCAGTACATATAGGTCTCTTTGAGAGAGGCCGGTGCCAAATACAATATTCATCACACAAGATTCATTTTTATGGAATTGATAGAGCCCGAGGTGTAATGCTCCAGATTCCTAATGACCTCAGTAGAAACCTGGAAATGTGATGCATGTTCACCGGATAATTCACATAGCACTGAAAGTCAAATCTCTTTTTTAATACTGCTGTAGATGTGCTGTGGTGAGGGGAAGTGGGCTGCTTTGCTATTCAGAGTACTAGTAGTACTACTTGCTATCTGAAAAAAAGCTAATTACATAAATGACAGAGTGAAGAACATTTGTCCATAACTCTAATTTATTGAGCGATTGTGACTGATAATTGTGAGTCGACACACAGCCAACCATATCGTGCCAAAACACTTTTACCTGGTTTCTAGACTATTATCAATAAACAGTCAAAAACACCATCTGCACTTGCCATGAATGGCGGCCGTTCTCATCTAAGTTGCATTTGTTTTTGAAAGCCATAAAAAGGAAAATTATTGCGGGTTCTGGAAAATGCCATCTGTTTGATGCTTCTGTTTCGAGCAGTATAGTTTGCCTGTCGCAACTAGAGCTGCTCACTGAGCTGTAACGAAAGTGATATATCATGCAAGAGTTTATGTCTTGTGAAAAAAATGTGACAGCCTCACCAGATTGTAATCATATTACCTTAGTTAAAGGTGAAGTGTCTGAGAAACTGACCATCATCACTCTTTTGATATTATCCAATTTGTAGGAAGCACTACAATATCGGATCACCTTGTTTTATTGGGGTGAAACAGATATCCCACTAACATAAGCTTTCTACTGAGGCTAAGTCGGGGCAATTAAAGCATCTCGATAAATGAAATCCCAATCCGTATCATATTAGATCTGGGAAATAACAATCGTATTACTAAGTAACAACTCTAATAACATTTTATGGAAGCTCCTAAAATATTTAAATGCTGCAGTTTCTTTCCTTTACCTGGGTTCTCCTGCTCAATATGTAAACATACAATCATTACATCTCCTGTTTGTTTGAGTGCAGACATGATGTGATTGCAATAGAGTCATCAATACTACATGTATTTTGTTGCAGAACGCTCTGCCTACTCCGAGGAGCCCTGATAAACGTATATGTGTTTGGATAAGAGCACGTATTCCCAGCCCTGTTAATATTGCACTTTTTTGCAAAATACGATCCTTATCTTTGCAAATTGAATATTCATCACCTTAATGAGTCAGAGAGTCTAGCCTGTATCCCCAAAATGTTTGAGGATTCATTCAGATATTAGCCACAGGTTGTGAATCTCTCTCGCCGTATTCCAGATTTTGGAAACGCTTAGTTAGCCTGTGAGGGGGAAAGGGCTTCATTTAACTAATCCTCCTGTGAATGGCTATATAAGCGTTCAAATGCATTTGAGTCTGAACACAGGCAGGGACTATTTACTGGATGGCTGATCAGGTGGACTGTTACAGCATGTATACGTGCATGTGTGTGCAGGCCTGCCTCCGTTGAGTTGTTTGATGATTTAACTACTGCTTATTTAAGCATAATTATCCACATTATTGGCTAAAGAGTCCATACTCGTTCACCTTCAACCAGCACAATGTTAAACTCACTGTAATGTTATCACATCTGGGCGCTGGCCTTTTCATCGGCTCTAAACCCTCTTTGTCCCAATCCCTCTGCCTATATCCCTTTGTTATAACAGCCACTAATGCGACAAACTGATTAAGCACTATTAACTTGCAAATTAGTTCTTTTGTTCTAACTTCATCCCCATCAGCTTTGTCCATTTAAACACCCTTTGTCCAACCACAAAAAAAAGAACGATTGCACCATCAGTGATGTTGCTAAATTGTCCACTTCATGCTTCAAGTATGTCTGTATGAATTGTGCACAAAACCATTGACAATAAAGTGCCATTTATGGCATCTTCCCATGCTAATGCATTTGAAAATACAGATTGGATTGAAGTCTGCACTGCATTACCATACAGCAATAACATAGCATTGACAATAATAAAAGCAGACACGTCATTCACTGCTGATTGATCACGCCTCTCGAGCAAGTAGATGTTCATAAAACATGGAAATTAAAAGAAAGCAGGCATGAAAAACATGTTTCACATGAAATATAAAAACAGATGATGAAATGTGTTTTCTTTGCAGGCTAAAATATGCAACAACACTGGTCGGATTCTGCTAAGAAGCTTGAGGAAGAGAAGTTTACCCAAAGGAGACTTCATTTGTAAACAAAAAAAAGCTCGCCTCCCCAAAATAATCCCACAGACAAGACAGAAAAATATATTTGATTATCCACAGGAAATGCTGTTTGGAGATTCTTTTTAAAGTAAAAATATCCAAACATCTTTGATGGAGCACCTGCTAACTTGTGTGGAGCAATTTACTGGTCTGGTGTGTGCTAGTATAGGAGGATGTATATAACGTTTGTGTTCAAATCTAATGACGCATAAAGGGGGTCTGACTTGGGGTGTCACGAGAACCTATACTTCAGGAGCCGGTTTCACAAACATAGACTCCTACCAGATAACTCTATCCGTTGCACAAAGCTGTTTAGTTCTTGAATACCTTAAGCAGGACTATGGCACAATGAACTCTGTGTAAATTAAGCAGAACCACATCAAAACACTCAGCACTGTTTACCCAAGCGGAAAATGTTTGTCTCTTGAACCAATTCTAACAGTTACAAGGATATTTTACTTGGGAATTTCAGGGAAGAATGTAACAATACTTTTTTTTTTTTTACTTGATAGAAAATTTGCAGCGACAGTGAATAGTGTCAATCCCACTGTGACAGGAGCATCAAAGTTCAAGAGGAGGAATCCTAAAACAGGGGGAGGCCCACAGGAAACAGAAATAGTGCTGAAGGCACGGGTTATAAACGGTGGATGGGAGAGCGGTTTATGTGGGGTCAACAGCAGTCCGTGTACTGGGTCTCCCCTTGGTGCTGGCGCTGACAGCAGCCCACCGAGTCAGGGAGAAAGTGAAGGAAATAACAACCAAGGGGAGAACACAAGTAACACTATCCCAATAATGTCTGCAGTGATTGTTTCGGTGACATCAGTCAAAAGGAAAATAATTCCCTTTGTGACTGTTGTTTCGGTAAACTGGCTAATAAACTAACGTTACCTGCAAGTTGGCTTCAGAATAATGTAGCGCTTCCTTTATTAGCGACCCTGCCTGGTCTGAGTGAGGAGGGGAGGCAGGGAGCAGGAGAAAGAGCGCCAGGCGATCAGAGAGCTGGGGTCTGCCCTTCAGTGTCAGTGGGGAACTACTGCAACTCTGTCCATGGTGCTGAAAAAAAAAATACATAAATCTTCAAGTTGAAGAAAGAAAATTGCTCCAGCAAGATAAATTGAAGTTGGAGTTAATGAAAGAGTGAATAATACTTTGAAGTTGATGTAATTGAGGAAAGTTTGAACGTGAATTTACTGAAGACTGCGGTGCTTAATTTATTTTTGTCACGTTATTCACAGAGTTTCATCTGCCAGTGCTCAACTGCTCCCCGGTATTGGGGTTTTAATTGAGTAATTCTTTTTCCATGTGTTTATTCATCAGGATAATCTATTGAAAAATAAACTACCACAATGTTGTTTTTATGTTGTTTGTTACTGACTGAATGGACAGGGGAGGCTGGCAACCCAGTGGCTCAGTTTCATGTGATTTCTAGTTGTGATTTCAGGCAGAGAAAAGTCTGTCAACATACATCTGTCATACATATCGACCAGTTCCATTCTGCTCCTCTGAATCTTCTATGTTCTCCATAGTTTAATTATGATGTTCATCTTTCATATCTTCCGGGTCAGTAAGCCGGCGATCCCTGATTAATGAAGTAAACAGTTTTGATTATAGTTGCAGCATTAATATGAAAATAGGTGATAATCAGGTATTTAATAGGCCTTTTTTTTTAGACTGCGACTGCTGTTTTTGACAGATCCCTTGACAAGTTATATTTAACAGTCACCCTGATGATGTTGGAGACTGCCAGGTGCCATCTGCAGTTCTCCATGAAGACATTGAAAACGTCTCATCGGTACTCAAAAGGCCCTCTCTATATTGTGTTATGAGGCAAACCGCGAGCTGCATTGTTGTTCCTCTGTCCCTGTGTGGTACTGTAATGTTCAGGAAGGGAGCAAAGAGTCATGGTTTTAGAGGGTGATCAATCATGCCTCAATCAAAGGCAAGGTAAAGTTGAGAGTTTTGCAATATTTGCGAGTCATGAATTGATCCGGGCCAACGGGAAACTCAGTTGAGGATCAGGATTAGAGACAGCCTGTTTAGGCTGTGATATCCTTTTCACATGTTAATCAATTGACCATGTCTGGATCCTGACGTGTCCCATCAACGGCCCCCGCAACGATGGGAAACTTTGCAATGCTGAAGAACCCACTTTTGATTTTGTTTTGCCCCCGGCAGGTTGGTTTGGAAACGTATTGGGCTTACTTGAATGGGCCCTTGATATCCTGTGATGCTGAAGATATGCTGAGACCCACAGTCTCACCAACAACATTTAGGAAACTTCCTGTTCCATAAAAATCTCAACCCAGTGAAAACCTGTAGCACAGCTGGGATGCTGTGGCTGTGTCAGTGATTGTTACCATGGTTACATGGGGCTTTGGTAAGGTGACTCATTTTTTTGGCTCAAAATTTGTCTTTATATTACTCTCTCTCGCTCTCTCTCTCTCTCGCTCTCTCTCTCTATCTCTCTCTCTCTCTCTCTCTCCCTCTAGATATATATATCTATATATAGATGTATATGTTTTCCAAGAAATTATGCACTGAAATGTGTTTAGAACAGCATGTAAATGTTCAATGAACTGAGTAGGAAAATGTGTCTGCACAGCCCTGATAATATCAAAACATTGCAGTGGCCAACACTGTTAACAGATTATATGGTAATGTTATAATTGTTGCCCTATCTGGAATATGCTTTTGAATCCCTATTAGACACAGCGTGTGTTTCCAGGGTATGAATAGCATCGAGTCACATCCATTGTGCAACAAGAGAATCAGTGTAGCCTGAAAGCTCAATGAGCTCCAGATCATTCTGAACTTCAAAATGTAACTAGTCGAGTGTTAAGCAAGGAATGTTTGCCCTGACGAGAGTGGCTTGGAACAAATCAGATGATGTTGTCTTAAAAAGCCTGGGAGAGAGGTGCAATATTCAGTCCAACAAAGACCTGAATAATTGAAGTAGAAGAAAGCTAAAGTATACCACAAAGTAAAGGCCGAAACATGGTAGCTGTCACTTACAATCATCTAAATGGATGCAAATGTCACAACTGGGCTTGTAGTTGGGAAGGGAAATGGCCTTATTTTTCTTAATCCAAGCCAATCTACTTGAGGAAATGTCTTGGACACCACTTCTTACCTGATGTGCCCTTCATTTCAGAAGGACGTCTGTCCGCTTAGCCTGAGTGGCTGCTCGCTAAGTGCAATCTGCGCAGCTGTCTCTGGTATGTTTGTTTGTCAGGGGTAAGGACGTTCCATGAGAACAGGCAATAAAAAGCTATTTTCGCATGCTTCCTCAGATAACAGCGCAGCTTCTCGGAGCGGACTGCTCCACATCATTGGCAAGCCTTGACATCATTCAGATAAGAGTGTTCTGCCCAAGAGGCTAATGTTTGTAAATCACAGCTCTACTTTTTTTTTTATAAGGCATACCTCATGAACAGTGATACCATAGGTTGACAGTTTAATGTAACCCGACAACGAGACACTCGGCTAATATTCAATTTCTGTTGGAAATGAAGATAACGTGACAAAAGACATTTCAAAGAACATTATATCGACGTTGTACTCGTGCTGCATGCCACAGACTATGATGACAAGTGGATGTTGCGACAGGAAAAAATTTATTCAATACTGGTTTTCAATATGCTTTGACATTTATTGTTTGCTTAGTTTACTGTAATAACTACATGCAGTCATATATACGCAGTGCACTGCTTGCTTGATTACATTCTGCCAAACCAATGAATATCCCTGTCAAACAGTAATGCATCTATTCATCTGGAGGTCAAGGATCAGGATTTTTATTCAGTTTTTGAGACCTCACCACATTAGGCTATGTGGTTTTATGGAGGTGCAGGAAAGTAACAGAATCAAAGCTCTGCCCCAACCTGAGGCGACCAAAACACATTGGGAAACATTGATCATAATGCATATGGGGTGGCTGTCATCGGTACTGATGGATCAATTTTACGGGAATGGTCACAGATTGCAGGCAACTGGGTTAACGCGGAGCCAGTGAGACCTGGTTGAATGCATGCAGACGTGACTCATTCGTTGCTCCAGGCGGTAGATCTGCCACATGAGTTGAGCAGTGGAATGACAAGGCAGGCACGAGGAGAAGCTGTTACCAGTCTTAAGACTTAACAATCAGAGGTGTTGGGCTGAGAATGTTCCTTGCAGAAGGGGAAAGAACATTTCTCACTAGCATGTATTTCTAGCTACAATGTGTCTATTCAGTATGCATCACAACATGGTGAGCAGCACCATGGGTTACAGATGAATAGAGGTAATTACCTTTTTTCTGAGATACATTTTAGAAGCATCTGCACCTCAGGTTTTCTGGAGCCCAGTCTGACCGGAGCTGAAAGTGGCTTTAAGAAACGAATAAATATGAACGTGTCTCGTTTTGATTGTGCCATGACACACGTTACAACCAGTCAGTTTAATGGGAAGGTAAGTATTATCACTGATCAATCAGGGAACACAAGTCTCTATTGTAATAAAATTGGTCATTGTACATTTGAAAGCAATAAAGATGCCTGTGATGACAAAAAGCCTCTGATTTTGTAATACTACAAAACAAAAAAGTAAATCTCATGGTGGAAAAGGCAGGGAATTAAAGTCAGTAGGATTCATCCTGTGGTGACCATGGATGTTTAATTATTGAGAAATATTAATCTCTTGACAGACTAACCTTCATTACGGCTAGTGTGGTAATACACACCCCTCAAGACAGTTTATAAATTCGGACAATCCTTTTAATTAGTCAGTCAGAAGTGTAAATTTGAATCATAATCTGGATTGAAATACACATCATGATAGATAATCATGGTATAAAGTATGTGCAATTGTTTGTTTTAATGAAGTGAGGTTCATGCTAACTGCTGATTAGACGAACACACTTAAGGGCCCATAAACAAAAATACGAGTGACAAAATATAGATAATAATATGCAAATAAAAATGATGAGCTATTCCTACATGGGCCTTCTCCATAATAATAATCAACTGATAAAATGTCAGAGACTGAGAGTTGCTAAATGGCTGCAGGTTTCTACATTTGTAAACTATGAATAATGTAAGGCATGTCTCGTGCTGCAGTTTCACATGCAGTATCTTGGCTGACCTCTTCAGCACCTCTAGTGTAGATAACCTGGCTGCTCAGCAACGACACAGCATTTTTCATCAAGCTTAATGCTGAGAAAAACAATATGAATTTTAAAGTTTCCCGTCTCACTTTGTCTGAGTCGTTGCATTTTCACAAATGAGACAAGGGGCATGTTGTTTTATTTACAGTATACAGTATGTCGCTAAAACAAAGAATTTAAAAACCAAGATAATCTTTCAGTCTGATGCACAAACATCATAGACGTGGCCATTTATTGTTTGGACAATAGACCCTTCGCTGTGAGAATCTATGGAACAGAGCCGGATAGTTGTCGGACTCTGGTTGGAGCTAGCGAATGCTACGCTATGACGGGCCAGTCTGCGTTGGAGGGTCGAGACTTTGCGAAGGGTCAATTCGATTTGTAGCCGTGAAAGAGCAGCCATCGCGAGGATTCTGCCGGAATAACTGATCCGACCACAAGCTTAACAAACATATGGACTACAGCATACATGATCTCGAGACACGTGAAAGCCTTCAACACAAAGAGGATATTGGGGTGGTGAAGGGAGCTGCAGTAGCGTGCAGTGATGTAATAAATATATCAGGAGAGTAATTCATCGTGTGCCATGTGCACCTGTTAGGGGTGTGAATATCACGCTAGGCTCTCAGACTTTTCGATCTGCATCCAGAACAGCGGTTCCAAAAGTGGGCGCTTTAAAGGTGAGCCAATTCATTCATATTATTCTTTCAGTGAGAAGAGGCAAACAATATTTCATTTCATAGGGATTTTAATATTGATTAATTTGAGTTTATTCATGCATTGAATGTTGTCATTTTTACACAAAAAAAAGGTTGCATGCATGTACGTTGTGTTGGTGGTAGTAAGCATGGGGTTTTATCTCTATGAAAGGCTCCCATGGTTTAAATGAAGTATGGGTGTGACTGAACTAGAAGCATACATGGCCCACAATACAATAAAAAAATTATACATTTGAATTCAGCTGCGATCATGAATTCATTCAGGCCTGATTTAAAGGAATTTGGAATTCATTCCAGTTTGTGAATTTAATCATTGGTTTTGAGAAACTAAAAATGAAAAAAGATATTCCAGTTTTCATTTCAAGCACTGAAACAGAAATTCCAAAGGAAATACAGGTCCTCACCAGCAGTAAACACAGGCAATGATTCAGTACACTGGATAACGTTTTAGTTAGCTAAGGAGACAATCGGCACTGAAATGTTGCTGACTGAGAATTATTTACCTTGGTTACAAGGTCAGTGCCCTCCCTCTAAATGTGATATTTTCAACGATAATATATGAGCATGTGTTGCAAATAAAACGGCTCATGACTTCAGTTATTGCCTTCAATGGGCAGGAGTTCTGAGTCAGGGTGTTGGAGGTAGCGTAAGCTGCCAATGCTAGCATTATTCGACTCAGGTTGACTGCTCCTGCTGGTAACTTTAAAATCAGTGTACACATCTAGCATTCTTAAATGTGTAGCATGGTGTGCAGTGCCACCAGCATTCTTCATGATACTGCTGAGCTGACGTAAGCGTCAGTCAGAGTTCTGCCTTCGATATGCTCCTATTAGAACAACTCTCAGTCACCCAGCATACAATAGCTCTCCTGGTTGAATTCGCTCTGCATTGGGACTTTTGACGTTACACAGAAGTAATGGGACCTTAAAAATGCACAAGTCCACTGTTGATTAAATGAACAAATAGATATCACGATTGTAGTTCACATCATTTGTATTCTTCTGTCTAATCCTAATGTAAAACAAGCATTCAGCACACCCAAAATATTTGGCCGTGGACAGGATTGCTACTTTACTGTAATTAAATCAACACTCCTTCAGTGGCTTTCTTTTCAGACGTGGAGCTCGGTGATACATCATTAGTCCCACAGAGACCCATAAACATTCCCGTGAACTATCCTGCTGGATAAATGTCCTGACATCCACCATTTTCAACATTCCCAATTTTGGAAGCCTGCCAGTGTTTGTCAATAAAAAAATAATAATGCTGTTGTGAAAATGGTTTACAGTTAATAAATGGCACCCTGTTTTATACGTCTTGTGCGTTTATGTGCAATGACCTACCTGCATGCTGTGTATGTGAAAGTAAATCTTTATAATGACTCCATATCAAGGCATGCTCATAAACATGGCATGAAGCGAAGGGGGTAATATGAGTGATGGCTGTTGTTCAAGGACATGTCCATGATCATCTAACCATAATGCCCCCAGTACTTCAAATAATCTCTTCTATTAGTGTGGTCATATGGCTGGAGCGTGTACAGTCATGGATCTTTAACTCAGCTATTGTAGGTTTAGCCTTTTTTCCCCTCCTATATTGTAGCCATAGCCTTGGGCTTAGCATGCTCTCTGTCTCTTGCTATCTGTAGTCAATGGCAACATCAAACAGAGGTTAAATAGGTCACCCATCCAACCAGCGAGGCAAAAGACCCCAAGGTCCATTCTTTCATACAACAATGTTTTTTAAGAAACCAAACAGATGTTTTATGTATAGGGAAAAGAGGGGAATTAATTGCTCCAAGCCAACAGAAATTTCCCAAACGCTGCCCTGATAATAGGGCACCCGTCATCATTAGGATTGATGGCACCAATTTATTATTAATGATTCGTAAAATGAGATCCAGTAGACCCCATTTTAAATACATTTTCCATTACGGAGAAGCTGACAAGCAACAGTGCTGATTTCACCACCAAAGCCTTTCAATGTCTCCCTTTCTCCCTCTGAAATACAGTATCCCTACTTCACCCGGCGCAATGTCTCACTTTGGTGATGCTTGGATTGTCCCAAATTGAAAGCATTTGTTTTAAAGCTGAGAGGTGAATGTCAACCCCCTGTCACAGTACCGTGATATTGAGGTGTTTTATTTTGTTTTAAGCCACTGGATACAATGTCTTCCAGTAAATTCAAACAGATATTCTCTTTCCCCGAAATGTCCGCCATTGGCCTCAGAGCCTGCAGCCATCTGTTATAATATGAATCAATCAAATTGTCATCATTGCAACTAGTCATACAGTACAAATCCAGATGTCATTTGCATAACTCATGATTCAGAATATCCCAATTTCCTTTTGTTAAAAAAGAAAAAAAAGAAAAAGAAAAAAGTACTGATGAAATCAAGGTGTAATATAGCAGACTGTGCAGATTAGTGCATGCACTGTAGTGTTACTGTAACATCTGTCTGAAATATTTCTACGATGGTATCAAATGGGTCTTTCTTGCCAGCTAGAAAGTAATTGCAATCTAAATGGATACAAAATTAGGGTCAGACAAAACCACCTAAACTTGCTGAGGCATTGCAGTTGATTTCAATACAGACAGCCTTTAAACCGCCTGTGGGGCCACGATAAATTATTTCACAGACTCCCAAACTAGACATCTACCTTCTTACAGTAGATAAAGCTTCCTCTCCAAAAATACCATTAGCGATGCCTCGAGTGTGCTTAATAATTGATGAATGGAGCACCCATGATAATTAAGAGTTAAGTGAGCGCATGTGTAGGTGTGCACGTGCACTTCAGGGCCCTGTGCATGCAGTGATATCGTTGTTTCTCCATCCACAGTTGGAGTCCATGTACATACTTGTGGTTGCACCCGCGTCGAATAGGTGGGGATTCCTGTTGAGCTGTGAAAACAGCACTATAACATGCTGGTGGCTTGTCACCCATCCTCCTTTACACTCATGCTGATGTAAAGGGAGTTCTAGAAAGCCATTTCTCCAAGTGACTAATTTTCCTGGCAGTAACGGGGCTGCCTTTCTGGGCTTAACGCAGATAGAGATGTATAACTTCTTGAATGTTGTCAATTCAAACGCAAGACGTTTACAGCAAAGATGGTGGAATAATTATTTTTATATGTAAATATACTTGCTATGTAAGTAATGCCAACTAGCTGAAGACATTACACAAACACACATGAGTATTATTGCGAGATGACAGTGGATAAGTGTTGGTGCACAGCCTTAAATTGAGAGTTTTCATTTAAATCAAATGAGCTAAACACCTCAGCATAACATGTCACCAAAGGGTAGTTGTGCTCATTAAGTAATCATTTTGCTTAAGCACAAGTAGTGTTTGTTTAATCAAAAACTCTTCGGCAGTCTCTGGCATCTAAAAACAAAAAAGTATTCTTGTTATACTTAAGGTCAGTCACCATTCTCAAGTCTAGCTATCTTATTAATTAGCTTGTCAATAATGCTTTGCAGGCCATTGTTAATGACTTCCTATGAGTTAATGATGGCGAGGCCCTCAGCACTACAAATGCTGCGATCCACTGTACTCTGAACAATCGTTCAAGTCAGAATTCCAAGTCGGAAACTCGGGCTAGACCTATCTAGTTTGCCGACATAAACAAACCTGACATCACGGCAACATTGCACAGTGAACCGGAAGCAGAAATTACCTTTTCATCAATTGTTACTTCATGGAGCATTTGTGTTTTGAAACATGCCGTAACTAACGTTGTTACTGTCATATCCATTCAGTTGATTTGTGCTTCTGTGCGAACATGCGTTAAGGTATAAGCCCACTCCGGTTTCTTTAAATGTCTTACATAACATTAAAGGTATAACATTTCGCTCATGGCGCTGTGGTTATTGTGAATGTAGCTCCGCTGTAGATGCTCAGAAACCTTTTCTCGAGCAGATGCACTTGGACGCATTTAGATGTTGGGAATATCAATTAAATTCTCAATTCCCGACTTGCAATGGACTGCAGCAAAACCCCTGTGTAGATGCAAATTTAAAAAAAAGATTTAAAGTAAGTGGTTAACCGGAACATTTCTACAGTGCTGGAGTTGTTAGTTGAGCGTGAAACACAGTCTTTTTACATAAGACACTTTTAGATGTCACAGCAGGAAAAGCACATGTGGACGATAACAATGATTTCCATGAATTTCCTTGAGCTACTTTGGTTTCAGGGACCTTTCATTATGCTCATTGGCATGTTCAAAAACGTATGAAAGTTTGAGCACATAAGCTCAGCAACAGCCTTTACAGAAAATACATTCCTGAGTGCTTAATTACATTTCATATTCACAAGCGGATATACCGCCTGCCAAAGGCTGTGTTCAGACCACCATTAGTACTACCTGAAAATAAATGTAGGCATCTCATTCACTCAAGGAAGAGGAAAAGCAAAAAAAGAGTGTCCTCCTGCAACAACATACATACAGGCATACACTGCAGGCAGAAAGAGAGGTGTACAGTATATGTATGCACTATACTCTATTACTATTTACTTGCAAGTACAAATGTGCATTTTCTCCTCATTCTCCCTGTAAAATGCAGGTACAGAGAACTCGTTTACATCTGTAAAATAGCCTCCTTCCATTATTAAGTTTATGTAACTCACTGTTTGCCTGGTGTTGTGACCACTGTCACAGTGCCTTGGCTTTCTGTCACACTTGAATAAGAAAAGAGCTGTTGGTAACGTTATTAGCAACATCTGTGCTTTTCCCACTATGACAAAGGTACATTTATCTACAGCTGCTCGTTAAAGCATTATTGTGTTGTGGTTCAAGTATGAAAAGAATAGGACATTTGGTGGCTGAACATGAGCAGTGTGCCACCTTACTATCCTGACATCCCCTCTGTTCAGAGTAGTAAGCTGGTAAACAGTAGCAACTAGAGATAACACTCGTGTGAATGCTGTCTAACACTTTTGCCTGTTGTAAAGCCTGTGTATGCCTGTTTTATCTCAACTCATGTCCTCATGTGAGCACAGAGCATCCATAACCCTACTCCCACCCAGCTAGCAGGCAGTGATCAAAACAAACGGCAGCAAAAAGCTCCCACTGGTGCCGATTCTCTGGGCCAGACGCATCTTACACCCGACTGCATTTAAAACACAGCGCATCAATAATATGCTTGTGAATTAAACACAACAAAGTAGAAAGCCCATCACACTGCTGTGATCATTTTAAATTCAGATACATTCCTGTACATCTCAATACATTCCTGAGTGTATTGATTACATTTCACGTTCACGAGAGGATATCCCACCTGCCAAAGGTTGTGTTTAGACCAACATTAGTACTACACGGAAAATATGTAGACGTCTCTCATTCTCATTCACTCAACGCAGAGTAAAAGTAAAGAAAAACTAGGGCCTTCCGGTAACACTGTTTAACCAAAGTCTACAGTGCAGGTAGCTTACTTTGTAACTTGAATGGCTTAATTCTACTGTTTACCTGGTGATTGTTGCAACAGAGAATGAATTGATTGTTGCCGTGAGAACTTTTCAGAGCTGTAAAGTCCTTCCAGATGGTGTTATAGGAAGCTGTGCAGTGTTATGGCGTCTGATAAGCCTTTAAACTAAAACTGAATCTCACACTCAAGCTGCTTTCCTGGACTGTATTTCATTATCTAGCTGAAACTACACTCCCCGACCAACGTAGCCCCCTGTGTTTTTATAACCCGGGGCTGTTTTCAGTCTGAGCAATAAATACTAACTGACTCATTGATTTTCAGCAACATCAAGCTCACATCACTTACAGGTATGATGGTAATTCTGTGAAATGTGACAGTAAACATTTTATTCACAGCAGCTTTAACTGTAGATATTTCAGCATCACATAAATGCTGTCGCTGTCACACACACACCAAAATGAATGGGGATTCAGACCCATTCAACACATTCATGGACATGGACTGCGTGCGATTTGTTGATAAAAATCACCGAAAATATCAGTTTTACAGTGTAATTTTGTGTCCAGCCTAACAATTTGATTTATGTAATAGGCAGAATTTGTACATTGTTATAGGTATAACTTGATCATGTTATTCTTGAAGTTGCTGAGGATTGAGAAATACCAAAAACTTAAAAAGTGTTTATTTGTGTAAGTTTAGCATGAATAAATGTTACCTTTTATCTTTGTTTATCATTATTGCAATCAGTTGATGTAACGCTTCAACTTATAAAAACTCCATAATCTTTAATTCCCTTAACTCTGCTTTCATGCCATAATTTGCCACAGAGGCTTTGTTGTGCACAATGGACTGGAGTAGAACCTGAAAGTAGCACTTCTTTTGAGGATTTATACCTAATTATGAACGTAGTTCACAGAAAAGTAGATAATTGAAAATCCAGTACAAACGATAGACAAAGTAGAGAAACAATGCCAATCGGGTTTGCGTTAAAGTACTGAGAATTAAATTGGAAATTTTACTTGACCAGGTTCTCGCAGACAAACAGAGCCGTTCCAAACAGAGGTCTGCAGTATATGCATGCACATATCCTCAAATATTTACTTGCAAATACAAATGTGCTTTTTTTCTCCTCACTCTCCCTGTACTTTACATCTGTATAATAGCCTTCTTCCATTATTCATTTTTTGTGTGATTCATTGTGTTAGTCTGCCTAAAAAATGGAATGCATGAATTCAAAACACACTCAGTACTGTACCGTGTAATTAGAGTGTATTATGCACTTAACTGAAATTTGAATAATACAATGCAAATCACTTTTCTTTGAGACTTTTAAGGGAGGACACTTTACTTTTCACTTACACCCACTGAGACAATTGCAGGGAATCAAAAAACGGGGGAAAAGTCTTCCACTGAAAATCCTATTAAGAGGGTCTGGCCCTCTTCTTTTGACTCAGCTGTTAGCCTAGTAGCACTTTGTACACACCACATGATGTGTCAAGCTAATCGCTAAAGAACAGCTGCAACTGTTCTGCAATGATGAAAATACATACCCCGTGATGCTGACCTCAATGGGCTTTTAAGTCTTAAAAGCAAACCATCATCTCCCCAAAATGCTCATCTCCCCTAATAGTTATTTTAACTGCAGTTTATATATAAAAGCGACTCACATTAACTGTCGGAGGGTTTTGATAAAACGCTTCTCTCAGTTTCAGTTTCCATGCAGTCATAGCAGAAGGCAGACAGTAATCGTCTTTCATAATTCAAGCCTCATAAGTCCTAAATTGAATCTCTGAGATGCATTTCTCCTAATGTAATCCCCATTTATTGAATTACATATCTGCTTTGGAATTATTATTTGCACTAAGTACACACATCTATCAAGAGATGTTATTGTATATAAAGCACAGTGGACTTTGAATGGGCTGGCCATTAAATTACAATGGTAAACTAACATGGGCTACATAAAATACTGTACTATCAAGTACTCAACAAGTAAGAAGTGAAAGTAAATTATGTGCCAGGGTTTGAGCAGAACTGTTTCCTAATAAGACGGCTGTTCAAACTTCAGAGGAATGGAATATTGGCTGCACATAACTAAGACTGTGCAGCAACCTTTTTACTGAAGCATGGAACAATTGATTGCAATATGAACACATTTTAATGAGTCTGATGATCACTGGAATTCAAAGCTAATATGATTGAGTATCACAACAAAATGCAGCTTTGGGAAATGTGAGGCAGTCGAGCCAATGCCAAGAATTTCACATTAATCGGTGTATGAAATTAAATTATGAATTGGATTTTTTGGGGGGGGATTGAATTTCTAACCAGACTAAGAACATGCTACGACTGCCCATTTAAAAAAAGCCTGGACTTTCTTAGTCTACTTTCTAGTTTGTTTACTTCTGACTCCTCTTGGACTAAGAATCTATCAAAAATGTAAGTGACAAAAGGGCTCATATTCACAACTCATCTGTATGATCTAGCTTACTTGTAAATGTTTGCACAATCAAGCTCAAGTCTAGGCAAAAGCATGATCAATCTATTGCTCAGCTATTAACACACTACATATCAAATTGCAGATTTCAGGGAACGCGTTGCACTTGCTTGCTTATATACTATATATAGGAATTCATATCACAGTTTAAGTTTTGAATATTTTGTGCTGCATTAAAAAGGTTTACACTTCAATTTAAATTCCTGTTAAATGAGAAGATATTTTACCAAGTTAAGTATATTCATACCTATGTATTTATTTGTTTAAAAAATATATGTTTAACTCAAGTCTGATTGCCTTATGTACATCTTATTAATTGAACACTGGCATCTGATCGGTACACGGTATCAGCCGATACCCTAAGCCCTGGTACCAGTATTAGGATTGAAGAAGTAAAATCTTTACATCCCTATTTGCTAGCATGTTCAACATAAATACATATACACAGATGGTCAATGTTGTGTTGTGTGACTACAACTTGTCGCCAATTGTAATCAATTAATGCTGCGAGATTACACTGTGGTACAAAACGTGATGTGAAAGTACCAAACCATTACTCCAAATGAAATGCCGGACTAAAGAAGAGGGATAAATCTTTATTCATAAGACATGCATAAGACTGACACGACACAGTCATAACCATGACATGACACCTGTAATGAACATGAAGTTCCACTGTAGTCGAGGTCAAGGAAAATATTCATGAGACAATCATAATGATCTCATGACAGCCAATGTCAAAACCAATCACATAAGACGTTTGAAGTTATAATGTAACGTTAATAACACATAAAGCTAAAAAGAATTAGGCCTGCTATGGCATAATGGACCGAATGACACTAAATGACAACGGTCAAGCATTTATAAAGACTACTCCATGTCCATGACAGGTGTCATTTCATGGTGTCATGTGAGCCTTATGCAGACCTCTTCAAAGGGAAACCAAGAATAGATAACTTAATTTATTCTTAAAATACTAGATACAGTATATTCTACAGTTTAGGTTACAGAGGACAGCCTCAACAGTACTACTAAACATTAGGAGCGTTTGTAATCAGACCTTTCTTAAATACATTTATATTTTCAGGTGAATATGTAGTTGGTTTAAAACAAAAAGGAGTATACAGGAACAGGATGATTAGAGATGGGCCTGTAAGTGCTGATATTATTAAGGGTAACTTCCATAGTTTTCAACCTGGACCCTATTTTCCCATGTTTTTGTGTCTAGTTGACTAATGAGGACAACATGTTTTGAAATCGGTCCAGTGTTGAGGGATAAAGTTGCAGGCGGCAGCTGCTAAACAGGATGCAATATAATCACATCGGGCAGTTGCGCATCGAGATTTACATCCAATATAAGTGCTTGTTTTTGACACTGATAGGCTCATACTGTTATTATAAGTCTGTGGCGTCATTATGTAAATGACCCGAAAGAGAAATAAAGCATCTTTCTTACCTTTCACTTTCTGTTTGTAACTGTGACATGTGGCGAAAGACCACAGTGTAAAGATGAGTGAGAGTTGGATAGAGCACCGGTGTCGATACCAGCCCAGCTATTTGAGTCAGTATCGGCCCGATAGGCAACATCAGTATCGGTGCATCCCGAACCATAGACACTTTGAAAGCTTTGGGGACAACGAACTTCGAGAACACTTTACGATAATTGTCGTTTCCTGGGAGAGGCACTGGAAACTGTCTTTAAACAGCTTGGGTGGAACAGGGTCAAGAACACAAGTGGATGACTTCATCCTGCTAATTGCAACACTGATTGCATCTTCTGTCATCATAATATAGAATGACATTCTAGGTGGAGGTTCATGGACGTGGAGTTACCGGGGACTTTTCTCAGCCACATTACACAGAAACAAAGTGACTTTTGGGGGAGAATCACCTTGGTGAAGTGAGCTCTGTGCTGACACGCGCCGAGACACACACGCACACACACACACACGCACACACAGAACGCTTTCATGCGCAGCCACAAATACACACACACGGGCACGCAGAGAAGGTAACGGTAACTAAAACGGTAAAACCTTCATGGATGCGGCTTGTAACTTTTGTTTGAACAGTTTAACAGGTCTTGGTTTAAATCTTTTGTCGTTTTAGAGGCTGCAGTTTGTGTTGCTGCTCAGCAGTTTGTTATACTGGGAAGACTACTGTATAAATTGTTTTATAAGGTGAATCATCTTGATCATGTGTTTTTTTTCAGATCAAAGAGGAGTTCAGAAGAACAACGACTGGAGCGAACCACTACCAAATTCCTAAAGATATTTCGGACAAAGAAGGGGTGCCTGGAACAAAAATAAGACCCATGCTGGATTCACTCAGCCGGGTAAAGTTTGTGGTCAAATAATTTTGGGCTCATATAGAGAATAGAAACCTGAGGACATATTTGAACATATTAAATATTTTTGCTCTTTTCCCCCACAATTGTCAGATTTGAAGACATAAACTTCTTAGTAGATGTGAGGTGTTCTCTGATCACTTAAATAAATGTATTCCTAAAAGAGAAAATGTAGTCATGTACAAATCCACATGCCAGTTAAAACATGGGCATATCCTACAATGACAATTCAGACAATCTAAATTCCCTCCTGTCTGTTTAACAGCAACGTGTTAGTATTTAACCAATAGCTTGTTGTGAACATGTTCCCTTATTTGACTCTTTTAATTGCAGCAATTTCTTTTCAACTGGCAAAAAATACTTGATGATTTTCAGTTTTCTTACCTTTTTCTATTTGTACAGAACCAACTGTATATGCAGAGAACTGCAGTAAATTATTTAAATCTACACCATCATCATCTAAGTAACTGTTAGATGGAGGAGTATTCACCACATGGGAAAATGTAGCTGTAGCTTTAATGTCAGGGTAATTTGATGTAAAAAGAGATGTTATTAAACCAGAAATAAATAAATAAACTCACACTGAGTTTAAACGGTGCTGCTCTAATGTCCACAGCTAAGTATTAAAAAGGGGGGACAGTCACATAAAGAGCAGGTGAAATTAAAAGAGAAAACAGTGGCAATTCTGCCTCCTCCTTTTTTCCTGTCTGCTGGAGTCCAAAAAGCTATAATTTGGAGAAGACTCCAACAATTTGACTGAGGCAGTAAAATAAAGCCAACATTGAGTTTGAAATATTCAGCAAGTCTATGCAGGGAGATAAAAATAATTAATGAAAAACTGAGAGGAGTGAACTAATATTTAAAAACTGTGAACGTCAGGTTTGGGCCTGTATGAGAACTGACTGAGTCAAACTAGGGTACTAGATTGTGTTCTGTCAACATATTTAAAGTGAGACCCATGCAAGTCTTTTTTCGAGGTACACATGTGGACTGCTTCTGAATTTAGTTTAATTGCAACTTTTAATTCTAATGGGAGGAAACAATGTGTCTTGACAAAAGTACTGAACAACGACCAGTAGTCGACAAGACCAGCCTGCTCGCTCGTAAAGCTTTCCCCTGCTTGTTTTTTTCCTTTTTGACAGTAAGTGGGCAGACCCAGTCCCCATTGTATCACTAAATTTAATGGGTTACAATCCTCGTCTTTGGATTTGCTGGATATCACTCCTGACACAGATGCTAGGTGGCGGTATAAAGATGGTTTTCAATCCTCTACACGTGCATTTTGACATTGATTTGCCTTCATAATTGGAATGACCTTGGATGGGGGGGCAGTGCAGCACACCTTTACATGATCCAAGGTCATGGCTTTGTGTTATGTTGGAGGCCTAACAAGGACAAGCATCTGGCTTTATATCCTTAAGCTTATAGAGACCAACATGCATTTGCCAGTGTGTCTCTGCAGTGCTCCTCCACAGCCTGGAGAGACGTGATGATTCCTCCACATCGGAGGGACAGTATTCAGCCCTAAATGGCAGGGCCAAACTGGGATTGTACTAGCCAGTCACAGAAGCAGGGAATCACGTGGAGATGGGCCTTTGAAGGAATATTTCCTCCCACACTTCTGAGAGGTGGCCAAGAAGCTTACACCTACAGTCCTGACATACATCAAGGAGGTGAAGCACTTCTGGGACAAATCCTGCACACAGCAGGAATCCATCAAAGAGCTGGACTCCATCATCTTTTATATCCTTCCCAATGTTCATTTAAACATACTCTAATTTAAATCACGGGACACTTTGATGTATAAAGACAGTGTCTTCCTGCCTCAGTCAAACATGATACATTTTAAAATATTATAGATCACCGTATAACTCTGTACAGATCCTACTGATATTTGTAAAGTAATTGTGAGAAACTGGTGATTCTGGGTTTTTTTTCTTTCCGATTTTATTTGATTGTGGCTGGTTTGGGCTGGTCGTATTTATTTAAAAAAGAACAAAGTTAACTTTAAAAAGGCATCTGAATAAGTGTCTTGTACTACATTCTCTGCAATTTGAAAACAAAAAATATGCAACATCACCTATTATGGCACGTATTCTCGATGAAGACTTCCCCTTGACCCCTTCCCGTTGG
The DNA here is from genome assembly GCA_016806645.1 of Ophiodon elongatus. Classification (NCBI taxonomy): domain Eukaryota; kingdom Metazoa; phylum Chordata; class Actinopteri; order Perciformes; family Hexagrammidae; genus Ophiodon; species Ophiodon elongatus. The sequence continues at coordinate 177,144 of JACSYO010000669.1, read as the reverse complement.
AGTCATTGATTGCCTTCCTTTTTTTTCCTTCCATTTTTGTATCAAACCATGTCTTCTTTATTTCAGAGACACTACGACCCTCAGGTGAGACGGCAATAAAAGCACTCGTTATGTTTACGTCATTCCTTGGCTTTAGCAAGTTCCTTAATTACGCTGCTGACGGTGTTAAAAAGATGTTTCTTCATTGGTTCTCCGATGAATAAACTCTCAGATTTTGTAAAGTTCTTGATGCTCATTTTGCCATTATGCAATTTAATCACGTGCCATTCATCATGTGTGCAGATTTATTTACACAATTATCTGGAGTTTGGGGTGTTTTCTGAATGTGATGTGGCACGAGCCCACCGTACCAATAAAGTTTTAGAACGTTAAGATAAGAATGTGAAAATGTTCCTGCATGAAGCCCAATGTCTCTCATTTCCTTGATTGCGGCACATTGTCTCGGTCCTGAAGCTCTTACAGAATCCCTGCTAATGCTCTAAATAAGGAACACAAAGGGAAAGCTCTTGTACAGGTGATAGACGATGGAAATGCATGTAGTGAGTTTGTCCTCCACACCTCACACTGCACCGAAGACAAGATATTAAATAAACATTCTTTCCGTAGTTAGTTATTTCAAAATGAATATTTTTAAGCCAGCTCTTTATTGTGTGCAGTGAAACATGTCTGACAAATTTGAATTTCAAATGAGCATCCTTTGAAAATGATAATTTTTTTTTTTTTTAAATCCTCTTACATTTGAAATAAGTGGATATGTGTGGCAGGGTGCACTACAGTTATTTCCCATGGTCAGACAGGAACACTAGGTCAAACATGTACACACAGGATCAGCTCTATAAGTGGATACAGATTATAGGGCTCTGTCAGGCTGGAGACTCAATCTCAATATGATTGCATCCTTGTCTAATAGAGCTAGTTTCAGATGCAGTTTTTTTTTTTTTTACAGCTGCATAGTACAGACCCGGTTCCTGCTCCTTTGACATGACCACAGATGCTTCTGGAATGTAAAGAGCTCTCTGCAGGGCCGAGGTCATTTTATGTGCACATCTCTCTCCTCGTGTTCTTTTTACCTGCTCGGCATTTCCAGTACAAAATTTGTCATATCCAAATAAAATAAGGTAACACTTTTAAACTCAACTTAAAAAAAACGTGAAAATGAAAAAGATGCCAAGTTTCCAAATGTCATGTCTGGTGATACAATGGGCAGGTAATAACATGTTCAGGATTACTGCATTCGGATTCATAATACGCTCAGATTTTTTTTCATAATCTGAGAAAAGGCACGCTCCTGACCCGAGATGTTCAAAGAGTGATTGATAGTCAGCGGAGGAACTGTGCATGAGAAAACATAATAATTTGCAGCTCAAATGTCACCGTCACAGAGGAGCAACCAATTTCGCATGCAGACACCTTGTCTCAGTCCCTTTCTACGGCGGACCGAGGCTGAGAGACAAGTTCTCAGGAAAGTATTCGCAGAAACAACCAAGGGCAAATGCAACGTCTGTAGGGTATGTGACCCCATGTATGTCGCTCTCCCAAGAGGTTTCCCAGCCTCTCTGCCTCCCAGTGGGTTCCCGATCTGCAAGCATGGCTAGGCTCTGCCTGTCCCCGGGGGATACGAGGCCCCTCCTGCTGCTGTAAAACTCATCCACTGGAGAATCTCTGCTCCGTGAGGCAGCAATCAGACTGCAGCCCATTTAGAGTCGACTCCGCAAGAGCAGTGGTTCTATTACAAAAAGTTTGACAGTACCACGTTATCTCGGCGTGTCGCCAGCGGCGCGTTGTGTTCGCCGTTTGACGGGCGTCGCCTGTTTGAAGTGAGGACTTAATGTTTGCACATGCGGCATGTGGCCCGCATGAGGAGGAGTGTATTGGAGTGCTATCTGGGAGTACAGCTCAGCAGAATAAACTGCACTCAGGTTTCCACACAGAGCTCTTGTGATTAGATTCTCCAAAGGCTTCAGTAGAGATAACACTTGTGAGGATAAGCCTTTGCATGGCAGGATATGTACAGGGTGTATGTGCGTTTGTGTTTGCGGGAGGAGGAGGTGGGTGATGATGGTGGGGGTCATACACCTCACCTGGCGAGCATGTAATGTTGTTGTCAAGGCCACAGACACCTCCACAGAGCACACGGCGTACAGGGGAGATGAAGGCTGACGCGTCTCATCCGCCATTTCTAAGCAGATTATTTCTCCTCTGTATTGAACTCTTCCTGTGCGCTTGTTGAGCCCACCACCAGTACACAAAACCCAGACTGCAAGTAATGTTGATCTGGAAAATGCATCACAAAAGGTTGAAATGTCACAGTCAATATTAAATGGGAAGCTATCCCGTGGCTCCTCTGAATCTTGTGGAGGCACTTTTGTGACATCAAGCCTGGAGCTCAGGCAGACCCAGCCATTACTGGATATAACCTGCAGGTTTAGACTATCGCAGTGATCATCTTCACATGAATGACACTAGAAAGAAGAAAACTAGTTAGCTACGCTAGCATCTTCAGCTTGGAGGTTGAGTGGCTGCTCCAAGCCCAGAACCCCGTGAGTCGAGGAGACTCTAGGTCCCATTAACACCACATGGCAAGCGTTTGTATTTTCACTTCCAGCCGTACAAATACGGCCTTAAAATAAGGTTTAGTACAGACGTTTAACTAGAGTTTATAAACTGACATGGCCAACTGACATAATCATAAGGAATTTGAGCATAATGCAAACATCTGGTTTGTCTTCAGGCCTCACTCCACACCATTTTGTAACAACAGATTTATAAAGCACATTGTTGTTTTCACTTTAAAAACTCTTTGAAGAAGCTGTCAATTTAGATTAGAAAGATTTTAGCAAGGCACAGTTGCACAGTCCTTCCTTTAAACGTTGTTGCAGCGTGTTCAGCGTGTGTGTATTAAAGAGGCACTTTATGCACTCTGTTGTAGTACTATGTTTCATCCTGAGATATCCTGTGAAATATATATATATATACAGTATATTTATATTTTATAAATATAAATACTGACATCTTTAGGTGTCTTTTCATTTTGTCTCCATACTCCATTATAGTCTGTTGAAGTAAAAATGACGGAATCAGAGGACATTCATGCGTTGACAGAGAAAAGTATTTTCTGTCAAAACTAATGTTCCAGCAGATGAGACCATTAATATGCAAGCTAATTTGTTTTGTTTTTTACATACATCTTGCTTGGTGATCATCATTCCACATTGCAACAATTAGTGGTTTGGCAGGTTATGATTTGTTTGTTACCTGGCAACAGCTTCAGAATCAGTATCAACACTGTAGTAATAAAGGCTATATGTGAATCAAAGAGCCGAAGAGAGGAGCTGAACACACAGTATCCTCACACACTGTCAGCTTCTGCTTGTGTCCGCAGTGAGCGACTGAGTGACCACAGTTGGAACATGTTGGGCCATTTCTCCTTACCGGGGAAAAATTAAGGTTGTAGATTCAGGTTCTCTAAGTCTTGTAAACACTTTGAGAAAAACAATGTTTTCAGGGGATCCACAGTTATTAATTAAAAGCCTACTCAGCTTAAAAACACACTGAATAATTATTTCCCCCGTGCCTGACCTTCTGAACTAATTGTATACTGTAAGCGATGTGACGTGCACTCTTGCATGTTGAGGCAACCGGGGCCGGTACATCTACACACCACGTCTCCATGCTGAGGCCCCAAGGCGGCAGGGTTAGCGCTAAATTGACAAAGCAAGTAGATGTGACAGGAGGAGTCATAAAATTGCATTTTGTCGGATCAGTGTTTTCTCCTCCTCTCTTGTCCCTCAGCACTCCAAAAATTAGATCATTGCTCAATTTAAACCAATGTGATTTATCTTAGGCTGGATCCACGATACCAACTCGTTGAGTTAAGATGGAAGAGGACGAATCCGGGAGCCTCTGGGGACAGAACATGTAGATTTGCTGTGGACTGAGGCACCGCACAGCACTGCAATTTCTGTTCTGTCATTGACAAATACACATCATCTTTATGACTCTGACTGAAAGATGTTTCATCCGAGCTGAGATTTTGATCATGTAATTTAAGGCCATTTGTGGCTTTCGGGTACAACATTATCCTTTCCCCCCCCCTCAGACATTATAAGGTAAGGCGATGACTGCAGCAGAGCCATTCTGACAGCAGTGCGGACAATCATTTTTAGAGAGATTGAAATGTTTGCCGTCGGCATTAGATATGTTCATAATCTGGAAGATGGTCATGTGGTGCTCCACACCACAGTTGTGCATGCATTCATTACAATGGAATAATTGTTGCTTCCAGGGGAATAGCCTATAAAACCCCAATGGCTTAGCAAGGATTCATGGCTCCTTTTTTTTTTTGCAGGGCACTGACTGCTAGGCCCCACTTTTTTGATTGCATGAGAAAGGCAGCCCTCTGGGCAAAGATGAAATGTATCAATGCTACTGTAGCTCCCTCCCGTCCCTAATTTCTTGGGTGCTACAGTGGAGTAGATTGCAGAGAGGCTCAGTGAAGCATGACGCTCTGGCTGAATACTGGGTCAGCTAACAATTTCAGACCACATAGATACAGTAGCCTGAGTTTCAGATTGGCCCACACCTACTGTCCAGCAAACTGAGATGAGCTGTAATTGAAAACATTGGACTGAAGCTTTTTGTGACTCCAGCCTGCTCCTGAAAGCTGACCCCAAAGTAGGGGTGGGTGACGTGAAGGTATTATTTTTTTTTTTTAAACGTATGTTTTTTGTATGAAAAATGTATGAAAATGAGGTATAAACCTACATGTGTTTTGAGAGTAGTAGCCTGCCCCATACTGTAAATGTCATTGTGATTAATTCAGAGTTACTAGTAACAGCCATGCTGTTGTTTTGAGTTGTTTGTGAACTGTATTGCTGAGCAACCCTCTTATTTACTGTTATTTTACTATTCAAAGTTTTTTCATCTCTTTTCATCACAACCAAAATGGGAATTACATAACATTTAGATTTTCGAAGGAACCGAAAACTGACATAACCTTTTACAGCCTAACCCACATGAAGAAAAAGTTTGAAAATACGCAGTTAGACGCTGGTGGATCAAGGCTGTACAAAAGACACATTGGCTGTGAGCAGCGCGGTTCGGCTGCGGGCGGCTCAACTCGAGATTTGTCGTGCTTTGCCTTTTGTTCTCATCAAAAATAGCAAAAATAATTAAAGTGTTGAGGTCCTGCAGTAGCAAGGCTGTCTGTGTGGATACCACATGCATACAAGCCACAGCTTAACTGCACTCAGGCTGTGTGGCTGCTTTAACCTTTGAACATGGGCATGAAAATGAATGGCAAGAGGTTCAGCGAAGAAGCATAACAACGGTTGCCAGTATGTAACCTTAGAGAGTACAAACTGTGTGGGAGGGATGTAGTTCATGGGTGTTGAATCTAACCTCCCCCTCGTATGTGTGCTAAACCAACCATGTGTGTGTTTATCACAGCAGAGCTGAACGGCACACCGGTGACGCTGATGAAACCGGTGTGCCGCCCACCGCCACCTCCACGTCATCTTCTCTTTGGCTTTTAATATATGTTAAGGACAAATTTCCTTTTGCAATTATTTGTGGAACTGAAAGCTGGACTGCCCCTTAAAAAGGTTTCGTCTTGCATGTCTCTGCATTCCTTAAACGGTTCATGATGTAAAAGGGTCAGAACCTCCTGTCTCGGATGATGAATTGTAGTATAGTCTGATCATGTAAATGATCTGCTCTTTATGCAAATCCACATCCAGTTAATAGCTGCTGATTGCTGTGCTATTACCGATTGTTGGTGTTTAACAAGTTCACAGTATAAAACCTCAGCATGCCATTTATTGTCTACCATAACTTACAATGCATTTTGCAACATTAACATCACAGGCCCTAATAAAAAAGAATAATGTGATGAAAACGACGTCCACACATTTGCCCGGCTCTGAGACAAAGGACGATGCCATTTTCATTTGCAGTAGGATTCTCCATAGCTGCAAGCGCGCATGAGAAGGATGAAGTAACATTTGGCTGCTCAATTAATTTTAAAGGTTTTTACACTATTAAACACAATTTATCCAGCGGCTATTACATCCTTTCCCCTCTCTTCCTTGTTTCTCTTTGATACTTTTGTTGCACTGGCAAAAAAAAATATATATATATATATATACACACACACACACACACACACACACACACACACACACACACACACACACACACACACACACACACACACACACACACACACACACACACACACATTCAGAATATACTATGGAGACCTACAAATAAGGACCAAGTAGATTGGAGAACATTGACATTTGACACCTCTTGGTTCTTGTGCTTTCGACCAAGTGTGGTACAAAACACAGAGAACCCTGACACAACTTAATAATGAACATCAATTAAACCTCACAATAGGCGTACATGGCCATCGATGGCACCTACAAATGTCCTCCTTCTTTAAGCCTATACCATAATGTCCTTCAGATTGCCTGCGTGTGAAGTATTTCAACTTTTTTTGTTTTTTATGCGTTTGAATGAATGGTTTGTTTATGGTGTTGCCTGAAATAGCTGGGTGAGGCAGTGGCTCAGGGCTTGGGCCTGCTGGGTTGTGGTCCAAGTCCAGCTCGTACCAAGTACAGAGTGTGGACTGATAGCTGGAGAGGTGCCTGTTCGCCTCCTGGGCACTACCGAGGTACCCAGAACCCCGAACGGCTCGGAGAGCCAATACTTTGAGAAGCCCCCCTTGCTCTGACATCTCTCTTTAAATGAATGCATGTGTGAAAAGTAAAAAATAAATGTAATTTCCCCTCATGAAATTAATTAAATAATAAAGTTAATCTTCCTTCGAATAAAGTATTTGGAATTCAGAGGCAAAAATCTCAAAATCTCAGCACATAAACTGAAACCATCTGCAAGGCTTGGCACCACTCGGGGTGAACTGACCCTTTGATTAAACTATTTCAGAAACAAAATGGAGCCTAACTGAAGGTTTAGGTGCTGTGTGTCAACAACCATTAGTGGTGTCTATAAAGTTTAATGCTACACACCTAAAAGTAGAGACCAATGTGTGAAAGAAAATGTGTTTTTCCAGCCCTGAGGCATGTCAAAATAAGATATATTATTCATCACATCTCATGCTATCAGTCTTCATGTATGTCAGTGAGAGAAATAAAAAAGTAAATAAAGCCACTTGTAAGTCTGAAATGTTTCAACAGCAGGAACTTACGATAGTTTTCCTACTCAGCTGTGCAGGAAACAAATGCTACTGATTCCTACCTGTCTTCAAGAACTGTGACTGCAGCAGGATGACTGCAAGGGTGATTCGGTTCCACAGAGTCTTGTTTATTGGCATCCATTTAGCCAAGCGTGTCTTCAAAACCTCAACGGAATTATTTATCAGTTTGTATTATGCAGCAGTATTCTCATGGAGATACGGACCAGAGCAAAGAAACTGTGGTACTGGCAGGAGAAAAGTCAGGAGATATTTAGTCTGGTCATACTGTCTGTCTGCGTGTGTGTGTGTGTGTGTGTGTGTGTGTGTGTGTGTGTGTGTGTGTGTGTGTGTGTGTGTGTGTGTGTGTGTGTGTGTAACACTGGGAAGTCAGCCCTATCAATTTCTTTTGTAAAATATTTCTTTTCTGGCAATAATATGTAAACTTAGCTGGAAGTGACTTAAATAGTAATAGAATCAATCCATACTTGCTGATACCAACTAATATGACTCAAAGCTGTACTTCCTATTGCTTCATTCATTATTCTACTAATTCCGATTTAAGATATCACAAATCATTAGAAGGAAGGCAGGCCTTAATCCTAACAACAAAGCCAAATAACGGGACATGGCTCATGTCAAGCGGCGCTGCAACAAAGGGGAAAGATTAAAAGGATAAATCCTGCTTTTTGATTGGGTATTTCACCCAGTTCTTTGGTTTGTGAACAGTCCAAGAACCAGATTAAACTGGAAAACAAGCCCTGGGTTTCTGAAGAAATAAAACAAACGGTGGTATTCCACATTTCCCCGTTTTTTTGGAAAAGGCTCACCACTGCTTCCAGTGACAGTGAGACGCGGCGACATCTCGGAGCAGCATGACAGCTCTGCAACTCCTGCATAATTTGCATACTTTAATGGGAAGTAGTGCAAAACACGAGTACGAAGAAAAAACGAACTGCACTTTACCATTATGTAACATTAACTCATTGCATGTGAACATATATCATGAATGACAGCATTTCTATTTACAGTTATTTACGATATGCTGTAAGTTGACAAAGCAATTGCCTATCCTTCCCCATGGCACACAAACAACAGTATGGATTATATCTAGTTGGAAAAAAATATATATAAATAAACAGGAATTTTCATCTTGGACTTAATCTGTCACAGCGCCTTGGGGCTTGGTGTCCAACCTCAGGGGAGCCCTGGCAATCCCCCGACTCTCTCTGGAGACCAGCAGAGAGAAATGTGCAACAGAATGGAAATCACAACACTCTCAGCTCGCCCAGATTGCCATTGAAAGCATTTACAGTAGACTGGGTAAGACACGCAACCAAGCATTGATAATGAGGGAGCGAGTGAGAGGCAAAAAGTGTTACTTGGGCAGGCAAGTACGAGGCGAGAGTCAACTCTTGTTTTTATTCACCCCTCTAGTGGAGTTGGTCATCAGCAGTAGCCTTTGTGCTGCAGCCTTTTGATGCAGTGTTAGTGATCTTATGAGAGACCGGAATGGGGTAGCTGTAGAAAAAAAAAGAAAAGTGCCCTAAACGGTAGGTCTACCTGATAACTGCAATAATCTGAGAGAGAGAGAGAGAGAGAGAGAGAGAGAGAGAGCGAGAGAGAGAAAGTAAGTGTAGCAGAAAACAATTATCATAGACAGGCGTGACATGCCTGGTAGAGCTGATTGCCTCCCCGGTGCTGGTAACCGGGGGGTTTCAGAGGGAGCACACTGCCGATGACTACAGAGGGAGAACACTCTGCAGATGACTACATTATTTATAGATGAAAGAGGATCCAAAACAGAGCGATCAATGCACAGATGAGACCGGCTACACAGCGACTCCAACCTGGGCGTTTGAGTGCACAGCAGAATGGGCAGGTGCAGAGCTATTTTTGATGGCTCCCTGCCCCCTCTCCCCTAAAAAAAAACAACCAGATATTAAAAGGCCACTTCTATCACTCTGACTGTAAGGGGAAAAACTCCAGTCTTGTCCTCATTTCAGAGGACCAGCAAATGAGCCGGGTTGACCATTGAGGAGTTACGGCCATTTGGGCGGATTCGTAAGAGCAGTTTGCGGCCATGTTTCCACATTTGAACACATTCCTGCACACAAGCACCCTCACAAATCTTTTGTTATCGCCAAAGTGGCCGCAGCGAAACCACTACACAATGTGTGATGCGGACGGTTCATGCTAGCCAGGGCGGCGCGAAGGGATAGGATGGGAAATAGGACCTCAGAGAGTACATTAACCCGCACCGATCTGCCAAATACAGCAGCAATTTCACACCTGAGTGGCTAAAAACATGACCATTAATTTTTGCTGGTGACAGGGAAAATCTCACGGCTTAAATTCAACCACTGTGTATGAGACATATGTTCCCAGTCATTCAAGAGAGTGATTGCAGAAGCTGGGGAAGGCATTACATTTATTTAATTAGAATTATCTATTTAATTATTTTTCTGAGATTGCTTTTCTTCTTATTCTTCTCCTGTGTTTAGTTTTCATTTCACAGTTTAGTGTGATCACATGACATTATTTTCTTTGTATGACTAACTCTAATTGGCAATGTCTGAAGTGTGGGTTGTTGGAAAACAGCTTTCAGAGGGATCATTCATTAATGATTGTAGTCAAACAGCAATTCTAAACAAAATATACACACAACATCGTCATGATTTGATACAAGACTTGATCAATCCGATGCAGCTATGTAAATTTTTAGTCGGTGGACAGCCCTAATTAAGTGTGGTGTTCTTTACTCTTCTTTTCTACGTTGATAAAATTAAATAAGAACTGTTTCACATTTACAAGAAATGCATTGTGCAACTCTTCTCAGGACGTCAGTGGTCTGAACTTCAAGTTGACACTGCAGGAGAGAAGTTTTTAGCTCCTTTGATGTGTGATTTCAAGTGAATAAGGGCGAATGGGATGTACATGCGAGAAAAGACACCAATTAAGGAAGCCAACACACTCCCAGAGAAGTCGCACCATTATTTCTTTGAGACTCACTCAAACTCTGACAAAGGGCATGAATCAAACTGAACCCTTGGGCGAGGGCAGGAGAGGAAAAGTGTGCAAGCGTGGTGTTATGTGACTGACTCGGAGTCTGTGCCTCTGTGTGTGTGTGTGTGTGTGTGTGTGTGTGTGTGTGTGTGTGTGTGTGTGAGTGTGTGTGTGTGTGTGCGTGCGTGCGTACGTGCGTGCGTGCGTGCGTGCGTGCGTGCGTGCGTGCGTGCGTGCGTGCGTGCGTGCGTGCGTGTGTAAAATGCATCCAGCAGTGGAGCTCGGAGACTGGGCAGGAACAAACGAGATAAGACAGTGAGTGAAGGAAAAGAGGAAACATTTCCAGGGGATCTTCAACAAGAGTAAGCTCTTGAGAAAGACAAGGTGATACTCTAAGCCATAAGGCGTAAGGGCATGTTCACGCTGAGCACTTTTATGGCCGTCTTCGGTTAAATCTGGGGAGTTTATTCCTTTTAATTGGTTGTTTGAGCAGGCTTCAACAATGGCATTATTTAGTGCGAGCCAAATACCTGGACTATAGGTTTGCCTGAAAATCAGTCTCCTGTGGTGCATTCCATTACCAGCCAGACTGTAGTCAAAAGCAAACCCCATGCACCAAAACTACTTGCAACAAAGGGTATAAAGATCTTGACATTTAATTTTGAAACCTGAACATACTAAAATGAACACAGTCTAGACTGACTCGTTCTTTTATGTGAACTACGGAGATGGTAAATTGGTAAAGTTCCAATTGAACCTGTCATAGACCAAGAAGACAACGTGTTACACCAGTATTACAAGCAGGGTTCAATGGAAACCTAAATTAACTGAATACAAAAATGATACTAAGTTCACCTTTCCGTTATGATGTGTTCAAAACAACAGGTCAGCACAGGTTATCTGATCTACAGAAGGCCTGCAAACCTACACCTAAGTAGTGTTTTACTCACATCACAGGACACTTCTTGGATTCCTATTAAAAAGATGACCGCGGGTTACAATAGTAATAGAAATTGTGGCATTATAAATTAGAGATGGGAACTTTCAACGGCCAAGTCGTTTAAAAACATCTGCTTCATGAGAGTCAACTTCCCTCCCAAAAAACAAGACCGCTTTGTAAATGAGCCGTGTCCAGGTTAGCAATGGCTGGCTTGTGCAGTGGAAGCGACGGCCCATCAATAACGCCGATGGCAGCTGAGCTGGTGTTATCTGTGTGAGGACAATACTTCAGAGCTACTGACAGTTCTTTTCTGGTGCTTATTTTGCTTTAGTAAGTAGCTGCAATAAAACAGGAACCAAACAAAGCCACATCATGTATGGGTTCTGGTTTGGCTGTGGTTATATGCCAGTTGTGTAAATGTGAATAACATATATATTTTAATTCACATCTCTGCAGTAAATATAAACAGTGTTTCCCATTAACTACCTATAATCTGGTGGCCTGCCAAAGTGGATTTTGTCCCACCACAGCTTTAAAATGAACCGAAAATATTTTACACTTCTCAACTGGTGGGTTGGCTGACCCTCTCAGTGCGCATCTCCTCCGCAGACTGTTCTAGCTGTTCATTTGCCTTTTCCCTCTTTGTTATTATATCCACATTACTGAGTGCACCAGTAGTCAACCCTACAATAGTGGCGCGATATCGAGGTATTTGGTAAACAAATATTGTGATATTTGATTTTGTCCATGTCTCCCAGCCCTCGTTCATCACTTCCATGTTGCAGCTGTTAAACGGTGGAACAAATTATAACTTATTTTATTTGGCTGTATACTACTTAAAATTACATTATAGTTTATTAGTTGAATTATATTTTGTATTAAGAACCTGAATCTTGGGGCTGCACTGTGGTGTAGTGGCTAGCACTGTCACCTCACATCAAGAGGGGCCCGGGTTTGATCCACGATTCTGGGCGGTCCTTCTGTGTGGAGTTTGCACGTTCTCTCCGTGGCAGCGTGGGTTCCCTCTGGGTTCTCCAGCTTCCTCCTACAGCCCAAAGACATGCAGCTCAAGTTAATTGGAGTCTCTAAATTGCCCGTAGGGGTGAATGTGAGCATGAATGTTTGTGTGTCTCTATAATGTGCCCCGCGATGAACTGGGGACCTGTCCAGGGTGAACCCTGCCTTCGCCCAATGTCAGCTGGGATCGGCTCCAGCGCCCCGCGACCCTGAATAGGATAAGTGGTTTGGATAATGGACTGGAATGGAACCTGAATCTGCAAAGTAGCTAGTAACTAATATTGTCAAATAAATGTAGTGAAGTTAAAAGTACATTATTTTCTTCTGAGATGTTGTGGACTAGAAGTATAAAGTTACATAAAATGGAATTACTCAAGTATAGTACTCGAGTAGGGTAAATGTACTTAGTTACACTACTGGAACAAGAGCACAAAATTGCTTACAAGAGCACAACGTTCTTCATTTGCTCCTAAAATGCACCAGATTGATGCATTTAACTTTAAAATGTCCAAAGTCAACCCACCAGTCTCACAAAATCCTGTTGGAAACACTGTATAAATGTTGCAGATAGTTTTAGCAACTCGTTGCCTCAGCCAGAGATTTAACCCGCAGCTGTAAAGCAACAAAAAGGACTGTGGAGAGTAAATTAGTGCACAGAATGAATAAAGACATTTTATTAGATTACCTTTTTTTTACTTTCCAGACATCCGAACAAGACAGCATGTAATAACTCAGTCATGTAGCAGACAAATGTATGACGGCAGTTAAAGGCTAGGATCCCAACATCTTGTTATCTACCATTTACTATCATTTTGGTATGAATGAGTGTCTAATATCCTGTGTGATTCACAGTCCTGTGTGTCAAAGTGGTATAAGACAGATCAGCTGCGGGAGTGTCACTCGTTGTCAGGAAGCCCAGAATTGATAGTGGCTCTTCTCCAGACACTGCGCGGTTGTGCAGAAAGGACATCAGATAGAAGTCTCTTACTACATTTTAATAGCCTACACCTTAATGAAACAATGTTCTTTCCATATTTTACATGAAATCACAGGTCATTTGCAAGTCAGTCAAAGTCAATTTAAATGACTTCACTCGATCTCTAAAGACCTCAGATCTGCATCTCACAAAAGGGGATTTTGTGAGTTACGGTTCATGGAGAGAGGGCTGGATAGGACTCTTAATAATGTAGCCAATTCTGGTTTTACTTCATACTTTCCTGAGTTTGAAAGGATAAATAGAGAAAAATAATGACATTTTTCTGAACCTCTCAAATGGAAGAGGTTTAGCAATTGCTAAGTTACGGTTGCTATGGTACAGAATAATTAGAGAGTCTGCACATAAGGGTGTGACTCAGCACTATCAGTGTACGAATGGGAGCCAGTGAATAAACATTAAGAGGATGTGAAATAAAGCATTGTTTATGCAGCTGCTGCCTCCGTCGAGTAAGTAGCCTATGCCAGCATCTCAATTCTATTCCTGTTCTTCAAGACTGTCCGAGGAAGAGGGAAGCAACAAGACCAGAAACCAGCTTTTATGGTCGCTTATATAAATGCAGATGAGGAGTCCAGAGTCCTTAAATATGTGAAGGAAAAAGTGAGTACACCCTCCAGATACCATGCAGAGGTTTGTGCTTTGAGCTGCGAGAACGCAGTGATCTGTTCACAGCGTTGATATATTTAGCAGAGATTAAAGAACCATGTGATGCAACAGCAACACAAATGGTTGAAAGATACACTTTTCGGTTTTGTGATTTTCTATGGTGCAGTGTGTAATTCATTGAAAAAGAGGACAAGTCGATTTTACACAGTGGAAGGTAACATCAAAAGATGACTCATTCAGCACTTCCCTACGTCAACATTCTCTCACACCTTTTCCCTCAGCTTTTCTATTCCACACTTTAGGATGGACATTATAGTCTCATAATACACGTCATGTGTATGAAGCCAGACCTTCAATTCCTAAGCTAAATCCTCTGTAAATTACCCTTTTCGTTTTAGCATGAATATCCTCCCTTACATTACATTTAATTTAATGGTGAACTGAGAATTTATGTCCCTAAGGGTTTTTCACACAGGGGCTATGTAATAACCACACAGTAAAAAAAAAAAGCAGCTCCAAACATCCATCACTCCCTGCTCTGCTATGATCCAGTTTAAACACTACTGGGCTTTGGCAGCAAAGCTGTAATAAAAAGAAACTTGACATTGTCACATGATTTCCTGCCTACAATAGGCTTTCTGTGCAAGCTCAGCACAAGAGGGATAAAAATGAATAAGCACTGTAAATATATAAACAGCGTTTCATGAGATATTTTCCGGGCGATGATATTTGACAGTTGTTGAGTCTTTCCTGTGTTCCCGTCATGTAAACAACATAAGCTCTGAAGTTTGAGGTTATTTGTTCATATCTGTAAATCCTCAGGGTCATTCTCAAGAGAAGCATGACATACTTTGGTCGAGGCAAATGGAGATCTACTGGTGCACGACCCGATCAATAAGTGAGACACGGACTCTAGGTTCTGTTGTTACAGATTTCTTTGTATTTATCTATCTAATTCTGCCAGCAGCAACCAATGCGTCACTGTCAGTCTGCAACTGGAAGGCTACAAAAGAGTAAGACTCAGCCAGTTCCAGGGCACATTGGGTGCGATGCTGGACTTCACAGAACGAGAGAGAGAAGTGCCAGAGGCAGTGCGGTGCAAAGCCTCGGATCACACCGAGGTGGAGATGCTAATTGGCCAGTAGTGTGTTGTAAGTCTAGTCTGATCATAATTTAACTCCTTCGTTAATTGGTGCTTGCATGTATGTATCATCCGCAGAAGTGCATTGTGCGCTGTGGCAGGACATGGCTACATTTAAAAAAAAAAAGGAGTACTTTACTTGACACTACAAAATGACCCAAGCACAGATTCAATTTTGGGTGATCTTTTTGTTGTTGTGAAATTTGAATTGGCTGTCTCAATTGATGAATGTATAGGTTTGGCTGCAGAGATGAAACAACCAGCCTTCTGCATCCGTGTTTCCCATTAATTACCCGGACTGTGGCAGCCCGTCAAAGTCTATTATGTCCCGCCAAAGTTTCAATAGGAACCAAAAATATAGACACACTTCAGCAGGTGGGCGGGCTCGCTGTCTCCATGTGCGTTTCCTCAGCAGCGGTGCACAGCGACCGGCTCTAGTTCGGCTTGGAAATATTCAGTAAATATATGCTATCGGAATATCGGCATTTATGCTTTCTAATCAGCGATTAGAACAACAAATCTGTGTTAAAATCCGCACATCTTTGAGCTAACGTAAGGAGGCTCAATTGAGTAAAATGATGGTGCGTTCAGGCTCTATTCAGTAAAAGTGAGTATTGGGAAAAGGTAAATCATAACGTCATAATAACATGTTCAAATGTAATATTGGAACATGTATTTTTTGGCAAGACCCTTGAATAAATACAGTTTTTTGAAGATGTTTTCACAGCAATATAAAACAGATATTAGAGAGAGAATAATGACCTGTTCAACTTCCCAACACTAGCTCGAAGCACTTTGTATGAAGAATCTAGTAACTAGTAACTGATACTGTCAAATAAATGTAGTGACGTTAAAATAACTATATTTCCCTCTGAGATGTAGAGAACCAGATGTATACATAAATAAATAAATACTCAAGTAGAGCACAAGTACTTAAAAGTTGCACTCAAGTACAGTACTTGAATATCCTAAATGTACCTAACAAGAGGTCAAAAGTGCGGGGGGGGTGGAGGGGGGGCGGGGTTATGCCTCTGGTCCACCCACCACAGTCTAAAGAAAATCCTGTGGGAAACACTGAACATTGAGAGACGTTTTAACAAGGATCTCAGGTCCAATTATTGACTGAACAGATGTATTCCTATTTCAGGGGACAGTTGTCATGTCAACCGACAGAACTCAAAGGAACTCATCCATTTCACTTTTCAGACAGACGCTTATTGAGAGACAAACTAATAAGCCTTTGGGTTGTACTGCATTTCTGTTCCCGAGTTGAGGCTCTTTTTTAAGACTTGTTTTCTGACTGTAACAGAAGTGGGGAAGAAAAAAAAGTGTGACGAAAAGAAAAACCAGATCAGGATGATGCGTGTGTGTCTACGGCAGAATATATTTGGACTTGTTTGACCATGCAGGGAGACGAAGATTGGCTGTTGACCGAAGTTATTGCAGGTCAATTAAACAGAGATTTTTGCAGTCATGGGCACTGAGTTCAGCACAACATCAGTTATGATGTGCAGTGACGGCTGCCAGTGCAGCTGTCACACTGAACACCAGCGCAGTTCAGGTGGCCACTGGCCGGCTACGGCTGACTGCTACAAAGCATTACATTTTACAAACAACACGACCACACCTCACTAAAGCCTAATTTAAAATAGATAAAACCAGGTGGCATAAAAGCAAATACAGTCCATGAAGCCAGCCGTTTGCTGTTATGCACATCCTGTCAGAGGGGCGTGACTTTATGTCTGAAACGAAGTACACATTTATGCAAGTAGTTGCTCCGTGTAACATTTAATTCAAATTGGTGCCCGTATCCTTATCACATATTCATAGGGCCACTCAGTATGCTATGAAGTATTTACATTAAGGCCCTTTGAAAAGCATTCTACATACTGCAGCACTTCAAGTTAGTTGCACCGCCTGGGGCAAGAGCGAAAGCAGGAGGCCTCTGCAGATGCCACCGACTCACTGATTACCAGTGTCCAAAAAAAACACTGCTGCCGCTAGAAAGGGTGTGTGCACTCTTTATTTCTGCTGCACACCTATTACTTTGCACTACGTCTGTCTGGGCAGAATCTATAGGGCAACAAAAATTACCCGCACGCAGATGTTTGAGTGTTTCTCCGAAGCATTTAAGGCTTGATGTATGCCATTATAAAAGCAGTGTGACGGCGGCTGCATTGTCAGCACTCTGCGCTGTTCTACCGGCTGACGGGGACCGGGGGCTGTTTGAGGAACCAGCTGACTGAGGATGTGACAAGATAAAGAATATTAAAATTACACACTTCCTACAATAATTACATTTCAAAATCCGAATATACGTATTAAGAGATATGTTCATTTTTAAATGATTCTCTTGGGACAACTTATACTTCTCTTTTCGCTCTTAAATAATAATAATAATTATTACAACATGAAATTACATCTGTGTGAAAGTATTTCTTTCTCTTTCTTTTCAGTCGATGGCCAAAATAAAAACAATCCATATTTCCCACAGGTTTAAGTTGCTACTATGAAAGCACCGCATACATTTACTGATCCTCTTGCATGACAGACTTGACTTGATGTCATCATGTCTGCCTTAACATGCTTAAAAGAAATCCCATTGGTTGCTTTTAAATTGACGCCATGAATCGTCCACGGAGCAGTGAGAAGTATTTCTAATGAGGCTGAATCATGTTGTATGTGACTTCATCCTGAGCCTATTTTGTGCGACGGAATCAATCTTCACGAAAAACAGGATTGTGTGTGTGTGTGTGTGTGTGTGTGAGAGTGATGCCATGACAAGTTCACTCAACCCTTAGACAAATTTAATAGCACTCCCTCCCTCTACTTTCATATTACACAGCCTTCGAGGAACACGAAGCAATCAAGGCAGGAAATCAGACACTCCTGAGGCACTCTTCCAAAGCAGAGCCTCATATTTCTGTTGTTCTGTCTCCCACTTCATCAGAAATACAGACGGACAATCACCCTGATTCACTCACCCCGTAGCGATTTACTCGAGATGGTGTAACATTAAATCCAAATGTAATGTTACGGGTGGTTTTCTTAGGCAAGATAAATACTCCCTTTCTGATGAATACAGCTTCTCAAGTGTGCATGATGGCTGAAATCAGGCGTGGAGACGAGTACCAGGCCGCGCTGCTGTGAGGCCGAGCAGAGTTCACGGCGCCACCGCCACGGAGAAATTATTTAACATCACTTTTAATTAAGTCAGCCCACACAGCAGCTCATTACAATGGGAAGGCTGAGTTATTCGGCGAGCTCGGTTCAGTGGCGTTTCCGCCAGTGTCTGCGTCTGTTTGGGGCTCACTGTGGAATCACTGCAGGCCCTTAACATGACGGCAGTAATATGGGAGCTGACAGCAGACTGAGAATAGCGCTGGTCTTTATGATGCATTAGTCCATGACACACAAAGAGATGCAGAGTAGCTGTTGCACAAGCGTCTTGTGAGTGCGTCGTTTCTTCTTTTTTTTTTTCTGAAGATTAAACTTAATGCGCCAGTCTGGTCGTTCAAAAAACGTTGTCGAGAAAAGGAAAAATCGAGAATCTTTACTCAACATGAGAGGATGAGTGCTGTTGTTTGACACTGGGAGACAAATGCAGAGGAAAGGGTGATGTAGCTAGAGATGTGAATCGCCTTAATCTTCAGCTCCTTAACATCGGCTGAGCTCGCAACATGTACCATAATTATTTCGATGTGCCTAAAGCTGAATATTTTTATGGACTTTACCTTGGCCAAACTGTTGTAAATGCTAAACCACAAAGGATTTTGCTGTATAATGTTAACCTGAGCCTCAGTGTTGCAGTTTTACCGTCGTCGTCGGTGTGATAAAGTTTCCACACGACGCACAGATAGAAATGACTTGTCCAATTTGTGTTCTTGACATAATCCAATTTGCGGTTGAGGAACATCATCATCTTCGGATAACGCCTGTCCACCAGAACTAATTTACATCACGGAGTTTCTTGAGGACTCTTTGGCAAGCATTGGCGTTTAGCTCATTAAATATTGAAATACACAAAGTGTTGACTCCCCACCTGAGGGCTGCATTAGCCACTTCCATTTGGATGCAGAAAATTTAGGCCAACACAGCAAAATAGCTGCCTGCCGTATATAGTTGGCAGAGAAAGCCCTCTTAGAGGGGAAAAATACAGAATAAACAAATGCAGTGTAGAGGGACAGGTTTCACAGCAGATAAAGTTGAGAACTGAGGAGGAATTAATGAGGGAATAATAAACTGCGTGCTCTGCTGCTGGATCCGTTGTTGTTGTTGTTGCAGGTCTCGCTTATGATAATTAGCATGTGACACCAGCAGTACACAGCATCATAGGGAAAGCAGCAGACCAATTTGTGATTTATACCTTCGGTATCACACAATATCACTCCTAATTTTGGCTCCATCAGAAACAATTCCGGACTAATAAATTGGTTGTCTTGCATGTGTCACAACTTCCACCCGTAACCATGGTGACAGAGGCAACTGTTCGATTGGTAAATCATCTCTTTCCGAGTGTTGCCACAACGCTGCTCACCCCTCTTGTTTAGTAATAACTAGACTTCTTTTCATCTGCACACTGTGCTACATCAGAGCCTTCGCTCTGCATCAGCAAAAAGGAGATCTGGGCTGCGGTCGAAACGTCCTTTTTGCTTCGGAAGGTTCCTGACTGAGTGAAATGACCCGGAAGTCTCTCAGTGGCCGCCATGATAAGAGCTGTTCGAATTCTCTGAATGCTGAGGAAAGGTGCTTAAAGGCTTCCTTTCTTAGCTCCTTTAGCATAGGATACGCTGGACCTTCCTTCACCAAAAGGAAAGAAGATAATGTCCCACAATTCCTTGCGGCGGCAACATTTAATGACCTGTTTACGCACCACTCGGCCGCCCATGAAAACAAACGTTGTGCTTATCATGCACATGTTTAACAATTATACTCATAGAGTCATAAGCTAATGGGATTCTTGTTGATGAATATGAATAAACAGTGGCAACCATTTCGTTGTTTTTTTTTATATGTATTTATTTACTTTGAACATGTAACAAATAAGAAAAAAAATACCATAGTACGAAATAAAATGAACAGTAAATATAGCAAACTGTCAATGAACAAATTATCATTCTCAATAACTAGAAGTATCAGTAAAAAAACAAAAACAAGCTCGGCCTATGATAGATTATTAAACTGTTAAAAAGCTAAATATAACTGAACCGTTGAGTCTACATCTCTGCACAAAGTAAATATTGATATTGAACAGTTCCATTGATATTCATTGAATTGTCAGTTTTTACTGGAGGCAGTGTTGACTGTAAAGTGTGTCATAATTACGTAGGACTTGTCGACCGCAGCCCTGATCCCACTGTGTATTGTGGCCCCTCACCACCGGCCAACTCACTGCCCTCAAACAAACATCCATTTTTGTGGTCTGACTCTCGCCCTAATTAGCCACAAATCACTGAGTGCATTTGAAAATCATCACTAACCTTACCTATAAAGTACACCAATAAAAATGAGCAGGTCTTCGATTAAAGCATTTAAAGCCCATATGTAGAGTGGGGAAGTAGAGTACATTAAGTGATTGTAGTGGATTTCTATTGACATAATGCTATGAAGAGAGAGAAATGCACACCCACACAATACTGCAACCATGAACTATGAGGAGGTCCGTGGTTTCTCTGCTAAATTACTCCATTATGTAGTGCTCGGTTCTCAAAAACAACTCTCACCTCAAAGGAGTCCCTCCTTTTTACTACCCAAGGTCCAGAAACATTTCTACTTTAAAAAAAGGTCAAAACATAATTCAAAACTTGACAAAATAATATTTTCACTATGTGGGTTTGAACAATGTCCATACACCCTTTTTAAGCTTTTCTGTACAGTCTGAAACACAAAGCCAAATACTAAACCAAGATAAATAAGAGCAATATGAATATATTCAATAGATCACAGGCACGTTTCCCAGCACCATATATCTAAATAACCTCCACTCTGGCTCCCTTTCAGAGCTCTGTGCGATCCTCTCGACCGGTCAAATCTGTGTACAGTATGTGTGAGACGCTTACTGAACAAATAACGGTGCTGCTTCACAGCCTGTTACCACAGCGGAAGGCATTTAGGACACATTCCCTCAATCTTCAAAAGCAGAGAGAATATGTCTGGGTATTTGATTAATGCTGCAGCTGGGAGCCAGATCTAATTGTAAAAGCAGGATAAACACTCACTCCGAGAAAGGAAACGGTGCAAATCAGACCACTCCCCAGAGTATTGAGGAAGGAAATTGGTTTAAGGATGAGACACAGGCTTGCGTACCAATGTGGAGCCCCGTCACCCCTCTTTTACTCCGTCTATCTAACCTTCTCCACCCCCTTTGATTCAAAACTTTCACACAAAAAAAAAGATGTTCTTATTTTGCCTCCGTGTTAGCTGTGCTCGTCTGGAAAGCACAGAGTCAGATCCGGGGATCTGATTGTAACTGATGACTTGAGGAGATATAAATCACACTTGAATCGCAGCCCTGAGATGCCAGCTATTAAAATACAGTGCTGGGTACCCGGAATACATATGAGATGATTGGTAGTCAGCGATGCTGTGTGACACCACTGGATTACCTTATGCAAAAGGTGTTCAACTGAATATTAAATATGTGTTTAAATAGCTGCCAGGATGTATTTCAAGGAAAGCATAAAGGACAGTGTCATTGAGGGGAATTTGAACACTTAAGGAATACACGTTTGAAGCGGTTCTCCCTTCAGGTTATAGAAATCACCTTCACACAAGAGAGGGCTGATCGAACAAGTCCAGCTCAAGAAACTGGATTTAGGTGTTTGCAAATAATCCACTGGCCTTGAGTGAAGACAACACCGTGCCACGAGGGAAAACCTGATGGCCACAAATCACTCTCTCCAAAAGTCAATTAAAGAGCCTGCTAAAAAGCATTTTACATCTAATTACATCACACAAATCGTCCCAGGCAGCACACACACACACACACACACACACACACACACACACTCATGTTCACCACGGCCATTTATTTGCGATACAATGACAGCCCTCACTGCACGGCTTACAGAATTAGGCCTTTTTTTTCTTCTTCTCCGAGCCTGCGTTGTGAAAGGAGTTCTTAACAAAATTACCTATGTCTGTGCTGCTGCTGATCCTATTACTTTTTACTGACTTTTTTTTTTTTTTATTCCTTGGGAGCTGATTATAAAAAGTGACTTTAAATGAAAAGATAGTGCTCTTTTTTTACTGGCACCATTTCACTGGATTACAAACCATCCAACTCTACAATGTTTTCAGACTCAGGGATAAGTACCCTGGGCCTGCACTCACATTAGAAAGAGGTGATTTTAAGATATAGATTTTTATGTAACTGGTCTCAGAAGCCATGCTATGAAAAGGAGAAGATATGAAACGGTGTTTCCATGTGTGTGAGTGGTCTTTATGAGGGGAAAAAAAAAGCAATGGATTTTATGGCGAAATAGGCATTTCCACTGGTAATTTACTTATTTTTCTTTCTTTTTTTAGCAACCTGAAATCAATATTTCACTCCCATAATCATCTCAAATATGAGTGTTATAATGCACCAAGGAAAGTCTAACTTTAAATGTAATGTCATCTCTGGAGCACTCAGGGACCGGTTTACCACCATCACCAGTGCTGACAGGCTGAGTAGTTGGGCTGCATGTAATGCAGAGCTCCTTCTCGTCTTTAGCTTACATGCCATTGGCAGACTCGCGCCTATAAAAAAAAGACTGGGCGTAAGACTTAGCAGTCACCATAAAAATCTCCGCCCAGCCAATGGGGGAGGAATTCTAAACTTTATGAGATGAACACTGAGCAGATTGAAAGCCCCATGCCACATCACTAATTACACTTCCACGAAGAAAAGCAAAACCAAATCCCCCAAAAGGACAACACTTCCATTAAACATGATAAGTGGGTTACTGTGCCACTATAAACCTGACACAGGCAGGCCAATATACAATTCAGTACCATACAACAGTTACCATTTCTCCTGCTGGCCCTCAGGTAATTAATGTTCTCTAAAATTCCCATCTCTCCGCCTCAAGCAGTGGCTTTTTGGGGACTTCTGGAAACCTTTTCCCTCCGGACAGCTCCTGGCAATTGTTTATTTTTTTATGTGAAGATGACATCGTTAATGACGCCCTGGAAAGGTCAGACTCATATGGTCAGGGAACTTAACAAAAGACCTTCAAATTGGATTAACTACAACCCATTTACGTGTAAGTTTCTCCTTTTCCCAGTTGCTTGTAGTGTTTGTTGAATAGAGAGGAGGCATTTAGTTGTCTGTAATGTGACTGTTAAGTCACACATCGGACTAAACAGACTCGTTTGGTTTCATGTTTATTTCTAAAACCTTCAGCTGTGAAACAATTCTGCAACAAAGCATCTCGGCACATCAAATAAAAGAGCTGCTTTGATGTGCTTGTATTCTCGGCAGAGGGCAGGAAAGATGCACCCTCCCCGGGCGTCGGGCTGAACTCACTCCCTGGACTCTTGGAACCTGTGTAAGCTATTGACATTCTAGGAAGGACTGCCTTATTTGGCATGATTGCACTCTGGCATCTGTATGGTGTGGTTCACTGGTCCTTTCAACCAGTCATATTTAACATTATCCTCCGACAGAGCCAAGTCTATCTATCCGAGACGTCCACCTCAGCACTGACAGATTTGCCAGTCCAGCAGCCTGTGTTTATTGCCAATTCTTTCTCGCTAGGTTCAGGGCTAATAATATTGAAGTCCCTGTGTTTATGTACAGCAAAGCTTGACAGCTTAAAGCCCACCCTCCCTTTCTTTAAGAACCTGCTCTTCCTCCACTTTGCTCGGGTCCTCTAATTTCTTAAAGAATGGGATCTCTGGGAAAACTTAGTCCATTGATTAAACTGTCACACTTGACCACTGTGATTGATAACACTTCTTTCAAAGATGTCATGCGACGACAGATGGGCGGAAACTAGCAGTGCGGGGGGGAGGGGGGGAGGAGGGGGTGTGCGAGGCTGTCACCTTTGCATCATATCTGCATTTAAATGTCTCGTACAGCCACATTGTGTTGTTTCACTCTAAAAAGGCCTTTGAAGATGTAGGTCTCCTGTCTCACAGCAGAGGAGAACCCGTTCTATTATTATCCTTCAACACTCAGCTATAGTCTCTGGGGGCCAGCCATATTTACAGAGAGGTATTTGTCTGGGGACAACTGTGGTGGGTTCTGGCTTCAACGTGGGGTGAGGTGAGGTGAGAGCAATGACACGCTAAATCAGGTTGAGAAACCCAGATACATCTTTATTGCCAGTTTTGTTTTGTAGGGAGTACCATTTTGATAAGATGACTGGAAGTATTGTCTACAATGGCATGCATTCCCCATGAATAGCTGCGATGGGAGAAACAAAGCATAAACCATTCTGAAGCAAAGTCCTTTTTTATCAGAAACTCAAGTGAATGCCTCACAAAAATCATTCACTTTTAAAATGGGTTGCCAGGATGGCGCAGATATGGGTTAGCTTAATAATTGAAAATGTGACATGAAGGAATAAAAACGTTATTGCAGAAACTGGACAAACGTGTTTGTAGTTTGAGTTTTATGAAACTTTACAGAGTTTTCAGAAGACTTCACAGTGCTCTCCGTTAGCGGCCCGCCCTCAATTCCTGGTTTAAGAAGTACCAGTAGTGCAGATGATCCCTCAAAAATTTATTCAGCAAGTCATTGGTTTCTTGTTCATCCATTCTATCTCTTCAAATTTTGGTTTTCCAGCCCAACTTGAGAAAAATATCAAATTGACAATTTGTTTAACAGTACCAGCAATATTTAAATATCACTAATGGAAAAAATTAATATAATTTTTCATTTTTGTTATTTTGGTGTACACAATTTGTATGTGTTAAAAAGGCCAAGAAATAGTTGCAGTCAGAAACAGTCAATTTGTCATTTCAAAAAATACTTTGATACAATTGATTGATTAGCAAAATGGTTGATGACTGGTTTTATGTCTCGTAATGAATTGATTAGGCTGATCGTTGACTGACCTCATTGATTATTTCAGATGTAGCTGACATTGTGCATTCAACTCTGGCGAACCCAATTCTGACTTCTGACTGAATCAGCACCACAGTAAAGTGGACAGCTCCCCTTAAGGGAACTCCAGTTCCGTCAGAACTCCAGTTCTGAGGTCTTTGCACTGGCTTCCTGTCCAACAAAGAATTGACTTTAAAATCCTGCTGTTGGTTTATAAAGCCCTGAATGGTTTAGGGCCTAAATATATTTCTGATATGCTGCTACGTTATGAACCATCCCGACCCCTGAGATCGTCTGGGACTGGTCTACTTTCTATTCCAAGAGTCAGAACTAAACATGGAGAAGCAGCGTTCAGTTTTTCTGCTCCACATATCTGGAACAAGATCCATGAAAGCTGCAGGTCTGCTGAGACCCTAAACTCCTTTAAATCCAGATTGAAGACTCTTTCTTTCTGCATCTCACTACTATATATTTCTTAAACTGCACTGCAACTTTTATTGTTTTTTTTTTTTTAGCTTTTTAATGTTTTACTGACTGTTTTTAATGTTTAAATGAATGTTCTTAATTGTTTTTAAATCGTCTTTTCTTTTGCATTATGTTTTAATGCTTAATGGTTTTATGTGAAGCGCTTTGAATTGCCTTGTTGTTGAAATGTGCTATACAAATAAACTTGCTTTGCAAGGTTCACCATCAAACTACAATTAAATAGAAACAGCAGAGCTACATTCATCTGGGATTGAAGGCAGCCTTACAAACATGTTTAAATGTGAAATAAACTACAGTATGTAACGAGACAGGAACACCGGATAGCTGCAGGAAAAAAAATAATTACAAGAGAATGCTACGTTTTTTTTGGAAGGGCAGACAACTTTATATTGTCCTACGGCCCTTGAGGGACTCCATAAAACGAGGGCAACACAGCAACGTATTAAGTGTATGCAAACAGTAATAAAGAAAAGTCAAACGTTATTGCAATTAAGTGTAAAGTCATATTTAAACATTCCCCCTGTGACCTCTAAGGGTTGAAAACTTTTCATTAATGAATAAGGCTGGTACTGATGGGGCGGAAGAACCCAACAGCAAAGAGCTCCCTGGAGTGTGACAGAAATCAATCACGTTCCTGGGAACCGTTGCTTTACAACACTGTTGCCTGTACATTGTGTACAATTATAAGTTCCATCGCAATTTTCATTGTCCTATGAAGTTTGTATAGGGTCTACCCGCATGGTCGAGTGAAAGTAATCACAATGTTGACAGAGCAGGTTACTTGTTTTTTGTTGTTGTTGTTGGTGTTCGTTTCATTTTCTTCACGCACTACAACCCAAGTCAAAAGGCGACAGCAACACACAGGACTCACTGAGGCAAATGGGAGATTTATCGTCACCATGCACTGATGTGCGAGGCCTTTACAGTTTCAGACTTCACGGCTTCTTTCCTACAGGCAGGCTAAATTAAACCAGCCTGGATATTAACATTGCAGGGGGCAGATTTACTCCTGACTGGTCTCCTCGTAATAGTCAGCGAGGGCCTACTTTACACAGAGATGAAGTGGACGGTTTATATTTAAAAGTTCTATTCATCATAATTAGTATGGGTATATGGGAATGGGGTCATTATGGAACTCAGGGCCTAATGAATTTAGGGTATAAGCATGAATACCACTGAGTCAAGTATGGCCAATGCTGACTCGGTCTTCCCAGGCATATATTTTCTCCTCAGCGTGCACGGCACCACACAGTGATTCATCGTATAAAGTACAAAGTTCAGTGCAAGACGTCAGGGCTTGGTGTCAGTGACATTTCTGGAGTCAGTTTCAACTTTGTGCGGCGATGCAAGTAGTGTTCAGATCCTCTACTTGGAAAAAGTAGCAACACAACAATCAAAGAAATTATTGACGACAAAAAAAAAAGAAGAAGCTCCAAGACACCAAACCTCATAGAAACACAGCTCTCATTCAGATACCTCTCTAGTGCACGGCAACACCAGGCACGGGCGCCGCACGCCGCGCCACAACGGCACGAGCAACGAGGTGTGTAGGTGGAGAAACAACGAGACGTCAAGGCCATCAAGGCATTTGACATCAAATGAGAAACACGACACACGCAGAACATACAAAAAAGCAGGCAGCAGCTCGTGTGCGTGTGCAATGTGCAAAAAATAAATAAAGAAATCTACAACAGCAGAAGCACAATATTAACAGTGGTAGAAAATAACTCAAGTTTCACTTCCCATTGAAACTGCTGAGGGCAGCGAGCGTAGGTGTTGAGCCGTCTCAGGATTAACTTTACATCCCTCCAGTGTGTTGAACACCGCAGGTAACGTTTCTCTCAAAGGGCAGCAGGACCCCCAGTTATGCAACTAACCGGTCCTTCTGTGTAAAGCTTGAATTGCTGAAAGTTTTTAAACTAAATCACATAGAAGTCTGTGCTGCTTTTCAAACTTTAGGGTCACGGGAAAAAAAAAAAAACATATAAAAATATATTTTTATATCACTTCGATAGCTAACTCGATTTTGGCTGCTCCTCTCTCATGAATTGACCCTTTTCATGGCGGCCATTGGGGGCTTGTTAAATGAGGAAATAGCACAGGGGCATGTTAGTTTCAATGTTATTGTCTGTTTATTATTTTTGACAAATTGTAACATGTAATGTTACATGTCATTCCACAACAGTTGTTCTTAACCCTTAACAGAAAAGATAGAAATATACAGAGCAACGGTGTGTTTTGGGTCCTCCTGCATCCTTTCAATTCATCGCCCACTTTTATGTTTTGTTTCATGTCCTTTATTGTTTTGTTGAATTGAGATAAAACACCTCATTTGTAGTTTAAACACAACACTGGGTCACAAGGGATGTGACCTGTAATATTACCCAGGGATTGGAACATTTTCCCAGAAGAACTTTTATCATTGCGCAATCCCAAACCATGTGGAACAAGGTGCCAACAACCATCAAGTCAACAGCACCCATCTCACACAGGCTGACAGGAGTGACACATATTGGGTGAGTCGCTCTGGCTTTGAAAAACTTAGCCTTCTTTATTGGTGCCAACGTATTTACATCTAATGTGATAAAACAATCTGTAACTGAAGCGTTTGATTGCCAAAGTCGTCAGGCGGGAGTCTGGAAATCCTCTCTCTCTCTCTCTCTCTCTCTACTGCCGCTACGGTGGCCTCCATCTATTTCACATTCATTTTCTGTGAGATGCTCAAAGTTAGTACGACAAATCGTAAGTGGATGTAGAAGGGTAACTCAATTAAGAACAATAAAAAAAATTAAAAAAAAAAGCCAAACATAGTCATACTGAAACTGACCTGCCCTGTGTAGGAATATGAAAAAGTGCATTTGTCTTCTCAGTCTCCTCTCAAGTGATGAGTCAGACTGACTCCCAAGTGTAATTACTTCAGCACTTTGGGAAGCAGACGATTCATTCCGAATACGTTCTCACTTCAGACACATTTATCTTCACGTTGTGCACACTTGGTTCTCCCACTGCATTTTCTTCACAGGCTATTGTTTGTTGGAGAGGCGCCACCAGAAGACGTTTGATGTTAAAAGCCTCACTTTTCTTTTTAAGAGAAAATAAGCCACAACAGTAGAACAATCCAATTACAGAAGTTACAAGAGCATACTGTATATAGCCCTCAAGTCAGTAATGCAGACTGTACGGGAGGTATGTATACACAATATAATGCCGTAATTAGGCAAAGCAGAATGTGTGTGTGCGCGGTGCTAAAACTCCTTTTACCGTTGAGGGCTAAAATCATTTATGGTTTACACTTTCCTTGTTCCTACAACTGGTAGAATAGTAAAACAAAGCATATAAGGAAAGTAAAGGATCATGGGACGGGAGAAAAAAAATGGGACGGGAGAAAAAAAAACATGACTTCAGTCTGCAGGTAAGAAAGAAGAGAACAGCGGTTTCATTTTTAAATGTTTATTAAGATATAAAGCGGGCACATGAATATAAGAAACGTGTGCACTAATAAGTCAGCTCTCAATAACAAACAAAAAATCCACAGCAAAAGTAGTTCGATATCACTCCAGATTAAAATCCAAACTCAAATACAGCAAAAGACACACTGCTGAAACGCTTGGTGCTACAGTACAGAAACAGATCGTCACACCTGCCCATCCAGCTAGAGTTCAGAGATTCAGCCCCAACAGAGCAGCAGGGTTTCAGAGCCTCGCTGTATACCGACGCACCGCTAAGCAGCAGGACACTATGTATGA
Organism: Ophiodon elongatus; assembly: GCA_016806645.1. NCBI lineage: Eukaryota > Metazoa > Chordata > Actinopteri > Perciformes > Hexagrammidae > Ophiodon > Ophiodon elongatus. The sequence goes on along the minus strand of JACSYO010000669.1, from coordinate 147,980 downwards.
CAAACATCCCACAGTTGTTCCCTAAAGTTAAACAAAACAACAACAACAAAGAAGCCATCTCCCGTTTCATTTTAAAGCTCCAACTCCTGGCAACTTGTTTCTAGTTCTCTATAAAGTTTGTGCCTGACATAACATTTGGATTAGTGTTCAAGCTTAAGGAATTAAGGAATAAAAAAAACCATAAGCAGAGTTTTAAGTCAGAGAAAACTCTTTTCCTCGCCGACCTCTGAAGCTGCGGAGAGGAAGAAATATTGATCCCTCAATTTGGACACGATCTTAGATTGTGGAGGTGTTTGGTCTCATCGACAGTTAATGAAGCGTGTCGGCTTTGGAGAGTAACGACACGGGGTCTGCTCCTTGTCTGGCCCACTGGGTTCTCCCACTCAGGAGTCGGGGCTTATTTACAAAGTTTGATTGAAATGGGTGGAGCGGCGTGCGTATATACCAGTTATGCAGCATAAACCGTCACCTCGGTTTGCTGCATTATGTGAACATGAAAAAAAAAAAAAAAAAAAAAAGACCAGAAAAAGAAAAAAAAATTGAGATGCTCAAATTATAAAGAATCAGTCCAAAATGAAACAGGTACAAATCATTAGTCATTCAGCACTGGGAATAGTGTTTAGGTCAGTTAAAACCTTTCTGAACTGTTTATAGTGGCATAACAAAAAAGTATGTATAAAGTTAGAAAAAGGCAGGCACACATGGAAATATATTGACTTTTGGTTCCTTAAGGAACCAAAACATAATTAAAATCTTACCAGTTAGCCCAGAACATCCAAATGAACTACAGTTATTGCTCAAGTCAAAATAAGGCAGACAGATTTTGCATAGTTGATATTCGCAGTATTGAAGGTATTTCGCCATAATCAAACATAGTGGAAAACACCAGCGACCCCACAGTATTACTATAAAACTGGTTAGAATACAAAATAATCAAAAGCCTCTTGGAATTAGTTCTTATATCTATGAAATCTGCTCCCCTCCCTCCCATAAACATGAAAGAAAAAAATGGGAAATATATCATAAAAATGCATTTGTCCAGTTGATTTCCCTCTAACTGCATTTTCCAGAGAAGAGACAGTTAATGCTTCAGACAAGAGCAAATCTGAATTTATGGAATAGAAACGAGGCAGTGTAGGAATATAATAGGTCGTACAGACAAGTCGTCTATGTAAAGATGGAACAAATACGATAAAACCGTTTTCTTTTAGTAGAACGATAAGCTTTATCTATATATATATATAAACTCATTGGTCAATATTTTGTGTTCTCTGTAAATCAAAAACAGGGTATTCTAGATGCTATCCATGGCCTTGAACTCGCTCAGAGCCTGCACGGGGTTGATGTGCTTCTTCTGGGAGGACCTCTTGACCTTGTTGGTTTGGCCGTCGTCCTGCTTCTCCCTCTTCACCAACGGCTTCTTCTCGGGAGCTTTCATCCTCCAGGAGATGGCTGGCATATTCAGGGCCTCCATATTTTTGTTCTTCTGGTACTTTGTGGACGCAACGTAGGAAGCCTTGACAGTGGACACCACTGTGTTCATCAGGTTCTTTGCGGCCTGAATGAGGGACATGGCGCTGTCCAGCTGAGGAAAGAGAGGGGAGGGCACGGTTAGCTTTGTGAAGGGGGGAAAGCCTGTTGTGTTTTTTTATTTACATATACGGAAGAATTGACAACCTTTTTGTCTGGCATACAAACAGAAGTGAGGAACTGTGAGAATACGGAAAAAGGTCAAACTAATTTAATCTCCACAATTTAATAGCCTCAGAGACACTGGTCGCACTTGACTGAAGTGTTGAAGCACAGACTCGTTTCAGCACACAGAGAAGAGGGAGGAATTCATTATTTCTTGCACACAGAGAGGAACCATTTTAATTACTTTGAATGGCAAGTAAGTGGTTAATTAATGCTTAAAGGTTCTGTAAACACTGGTCTTATCTTAAGAAGTAAAAAGGTTAGGACACATTTGGCCAACATTAGCCATTATTTCTGTTATCTGTTTTGTTCAATATTAAATATAAGCCGCTGATTACAGGGCAAAGAATGAATCATTAACTAATCCCAACAAACAGCCTATATTCTGTATTCATGTGGGCAGATAATACAACTTTAGAAAGTAGCCGATGCAGTCTATTGATTTCATTATCTTTCTAGCTACGGTTTTAATTGGGAACAAACGTAAATGGGTGAGAAACAATGAACGTGAACCGGTTTACGTTCATTGTTTCTCACCTAAATACATCGTGTGTATCCTTTAGGCTCCAGAAAAAAAAAGACCCGCACTTCACACGTTTGCATTTTTTGTTTGAACGCTTTTAAACCTGCACTTTGAAGCTGCGTCACTGCAATCAACCCTGACCGCCTGCTGCAGTACCCGAAAACTCTTTTATTAAACATCCCATTTCAACTGCTCCACTACTCTTAGTTACTATGGGCCTTTGGCAAAGTGCAGAGCAGTTAAAACAAGGTTGAGACGATGTTGAACTTACCCCAGAGACGACGAGCTCTCCTCCCAGGTTCTGCACCTCGGCCTTGACTTTGCTGCAGATGTTGAGCTGGTGGCAATACAAGGCAATGCGCTGCAGGTAGGCGAGCAGGTCCTGCTTACAGGTGGAGTCGGGGCACTGCGGGGGAGGGGGACAAAACACGTGTTTACTAATGTGCACATTAGTTTGTATATAAGCACAAACAGTTTTGTGGTTCCAACTCTGCATCATGAATCAATTTTTGTAACTTGCTGGTACTACTCAATCTGAATATTTATGTGATCCTGCAGACGCCATGATCTCACACTTTATCAAGATGAGTTAGTAGCAGTGTGACAGGTAAGGTAGACACCCACATTAGGGCCGCGCACAGAGCCAAAATGACAAACTTACGCCCACAAACCTTGTAGATTGATAACTCATTTTCACAGGGTTAAGCACGATCAAGTCACACAGAATGCAAATTCTATTAGGAGGTAAACACGGCTGTCAATCAAAAACTTTTAGGTGTTGGTAATCATCTGGTGTGAAGTCCTTTTAGCAACAAACACTTCCAAAATACAAAGTGCAAGCAGCAGCCCCGTCCATAGATAAATGTGTTTGAAATGTAACAACCTGCAGGCTGGTCCGGCCTGACTTTTGGTGTGAGGGTGCGAATAAACTGCTCAGGGTTCGGAGGGGCCCTCGAAGAGGCTTCAATACATACAATTAATTCTCAGAGGAAACACACAGTGGATGAGAGGAAGCTTGCAATGTGGCAGTGGAATCAATACAAAGTTGAAAAAGCGTCTATTCTTGTTCACAACAAGGCATTACAAGATTGTCGAAAGTCAGCTGGGGACACGAAACAAAATACGTCGGACGTATAAAAGAAATCCATCAACCACCAGAAAACCAATAAATTATCATAAAGTCCACTTGAGAGTAGAAGTATGCGAAGAGCTCCACAAATGCCTGCCATTTAGCGTTTGGCAATCTTTTTGAATTATTTCATCTCATCATAATTAGACTGGGGTCCACCTTCAAACACCACTTCCAATCTCTTTCCTAGTTTGCTAAACAAGCCCCATGCCAGCAAAGTAATTAGGCCACAGTTCTCGTTAGCTGCTCGTCAAGCGGGAGATGTAAACACCCTGACGGGACTCTGACGCTTCCCGTCGGCTTGCCGAGCTCAGCAGAGTGACCCGACACACTGGCGGGGTGTCAGCGATCATCGGGACGTGGTGAGACCGACTGACAGATAATGAGAGCGTAATCCCATACTAAGCTAACTCTACCTGTGAAAGGCAGCGGGGTGTGTGTGTGTGTGTGTGTGTGTGTGTGTGTGTGTGTGTGTGTGTGTGTGTGTGTGTGTGCGCGTGCAAGCCAGGAGAAAATACTGGCTGACACCAGTGTTTGCAGGTGCTTGGCAGTCTGAAGGCGGAGTCCTTTGGCAGCTGTTAATTCTGAGTGCAGGGAAAAGGTGAAAGGGAGGTAATGGCAGCCAATCTTTTAATTGATGGATTCTCTGCAGGAAGGAGTTGGGGAGGTCAGGCCTGACGAGTGTGCATGAGTGTTTGCATGCGTCCGGACCAACTGAGGAGCCATTTTGTGTCCGGCTGCAAGTGAGCAAATGACAGCCCGGACGTCTCTGAATATTGGCCATCGCCACTATTTAAGTGCACTGAATCCACATTTCCTCACCTTCCCTTTTGCACTTAAATAGTGAGAGGAAAAACATCCTCGATGTCAAGATTTTTGGTGTGACACTTCAAAAACATACTAGGACTTGATGCCTCTAATCCTGCCGAGCGCGTCAGTATCCCTGGTGGGAGTGTCGAGCGCTCCGCTGAATATAGCACACTAACTCCCAGACATACAGCCATGCATGCATGCATTTACACACCGCCCCGGCCAGCTGTGCTCCTTCATACACATCATCCATCAGAGTGATGGGGTGCTGTAGTACAATAAGGACACAGAAAAACCACAAGCAGTGTTCAAGAAACCCACCCTATCTTCATACTTAAGGTCGCAGGAGCCAACGCAACTCAACCCGTCACGAATTATCTCGTTCCTTATCGAGAGCTCTATAGCGGTCCTCGGACGATATCAAGAAAATGGACTACGTCCTCTCCGTCACTACCATCCTCTTCTGATTAATAGAAAGATGGGCTAAGTGGAGAGGGGGGGGAATGCAAGAGTTGACATTCTATTAAAGAAAAGGAATGCAAGAGGAGATGAGGGGGAAGAGAGCTGGAGGGGATGATGATCATCACACATGGCTGAGAGACTAGAGAAAATGGGAGAGGCAGGAAGGTTAAACAAAAAAAAAAAAGAAAAAAAAAGGAAAGAACCAGGAGAAAATAAAAGTAGTTGGAGAAAAGACGAGGATGAAGAGAGAGCCAGAGGGGTAACAGTGTGCAGGAGTAAATAAGGGGAGAAATCCAACTGGGGAAACGGGACGTAGACAGGAGGATTCAACTGGAGTTGGGAGGGGGCTTTAAGTAAGTAACAGTGTGTGTGTGTGTGTGTGTGTGTGTGTGTGTGTGTGTGTGTGTGTGTGAGCGCACAGTCACACACACATGCAATAGCAAAGACCTGGGATGAGGCGGAATGCAGTAGCCATGCTAATGAGAGCTTGGGGAAGTATTCAGACGGCTGAGAGCAGGGCACTGTGAAAGCATCATTTGTGCTCGTACTCAGCTCAGCTGCTGGCTTCACTCAGCACTCAGGAAACTCTGCAAGGCTGCTCTGAGTGTGACATGTGAATACAGAAGTTGCACAGAGAAGAGACAAGAACACCTTGGATTGTTTTTTGTCTCGGTTAATGCAAATGGCAGCACTGCGCGTGATTAGCTCGGGTGCTATTCACCGTTACAGGAGCTGTAGTAGCTCGCTGCCTGCCTGCGCTGGGCGTGTGACAAAGTTTCCACGAACCAGACGCATCAGGAGCCACCTCACAGACACCTTTTTTAATTCCTCTCCTTTAAAACACTCAACGGTATGAAGATTAATAATGATCGTGCACATAACAAACGGGGCACGGGAGGTAGACGTATTTCTTAAACGTATGTGTTAATGTGTCGGCAGGTTGTACAAACGCCATAACCACGCACTTGCGTCGGAAAGTCACGCCTCACTATTTAAACAATTAATTTCCATTTCACAAAACATTATTTGCGCCGGTGTGAAAAAGAAAAAAAGGATCGGTCGTTGCTTGTGGTGTAACTGACCACTGTCGATCTGTGACTTCTAAAATGTAGTGTTGGTGAGAAACTTGAATAAATCCAGTTGTTTGAAGGAGATGTTTTTACAGTAATATAGATATTAGAGATGAATTATGAGCAGTTTAGAAAACCTCTAAGCAGCTTATAAAACATCATTAAAACTACTAATGACACGATTTGTTTTAATCCATAAAATTGCAATAATTTATTTATTTTTTGATGGTTCAAACAGACTTCAGATCAGTTCAAATGTTTTTTTTTTGGACGTTGGCAAAAAAAGAAATAAAAAATTCAGAGCCTTGTAGACCAGCTTCTGTAATCAAACAACAAAGGGATCTGTATCTGCCCATATGGATCATCATATATATTCATTCATCATTATATTTGCTCCTTTTTTCTTTTGCGCTGATTTTATGATCCGCTGCACCACTAATCATCGCTCTTGTTCCCACTGAGTGATGCTCTCCTCTAATGGTGACTTCAACCATGAGACCCCATCATTGTAATCTTTTTTTTTTTTTCTTCTTTTCCTCATCTCCTCTGAGTGCTGCTGTAAAATGTTCCTCAAGCCTGATGCTATAACCTCCTGCTCTCCCCACATGCTATGTGGCCAGTTATGGACTTGGACAGTTAACCTTGCTTGGTCAGCTATTATTGAGAGATGGCAAAGCAGGCAGAGGAGCACAAGAGACTTCATCACAAGACTCCGGGTTTCTTTTCAAGGCACACTAATAGAAAAGGTGAGTCACCAGCTTTCAAAAGGAGCCAGCAGTAGAGGTAGACATGTCAGTGGTCCTTGTGGGGTTGGCCTTGCCTCTTCACGGCTGGCTTTCAGTGCCTTCTCCGAAAAATAAAGGTGACGCATCAAAGTCGGGTCAAAAAAGGGTAACGGATCATTATTTGAATTTCGTAATTGTACCTCCTACGCTCCATATTCATGAGAGCTTTACTTCCAAAGTGTGTGTAGGTAGCTCTCAATTTGTTTCAGCACGCCGTAGCATTTAAGCCACTGCTCAAGAAAGAGGGGGTTCAGACTACTGAATAAACCGAAGCAAAAAAAAAAAAACACCGCCGACAAAAATAAGAAAAGGAAATGAGGCAATAACAATGAAAGAGCAGGCTGTTGAACAAAAGGATTTCACTGTGCTGCGTGTTGGGTAATGTCCATGATATAAATGATGATCAGGAAGGTCAGGCCCCATCATTGGAAATGCCATGCAGCTCTGCTGAATTCCATTATAGAGACCGAGGCAGAGCCCCTGTGCTGCGGCTGCCCAGCACTGACCTTTCAGGATGCATCACCCACAGGAAATGCCAATTTCCAATATTTACTGACAAGGCAGCATTCTAATGCTGCTACGGCCAGCAACCTGTTGGGGGATGCCACGGAGCGGCGAATATAGAGGTATTTACGGATGTGTTTTGTTTTTCAGTCACTTCCTGTCATGAAATGAAAGAGAGGAAAAAGAGAAAATTGATATTTCCACTTTCCTCATATCCCACTGTGGTGATTTTGAGAGGTTTTTTTTTGCTCCGTGTTCTCAATGGAGGGACTTTGCCGGTTACTTTGTTCTATAGTCTAAGGCCTTGTTAGCGGAGAGCCAGAAACAGAACGGCCAAACAGCGATAAAGAACGCGTTTCTATTTCCAAAAGTATACAGATAACTATACCATAACCCTATAAATCAGCCAATATTATATCATTTCACCATGTGACTTTACTGCTCTGACATATAAAAAACATCTAGCAGGGGGAGAGAAATCTGACATTTTTGTGCAATGGAGGGTTGTGGATAATTAACTGTGCCTAAGCTGAGGAAGGACCTCCAGGACAAGAAGCCACGGGTAACTTTTATCTGCCATTACACTTCAACACTGCCATGGGGGTTTGCAGGGTTGCAGGGATATATACACGTTACGGTGTTACAGTATGCTGCCACTGGGGAATATAGTGTGACTGAAATCCATGGAAAAGTTGAAGGAGATACAGGAAACAAAGCACTGGAAAGACCATTCTGTTGCTTCAGGCAACTGGAGTAGAAGATGTGTGAAGGCAGGGATAGGAAATGATCGATTCCGAGCTGTAGTCCGGAGACACTTCAAGATGAACGAATAATAACGTAGCAGTATTCTAATATATTACACCAGACTTTAAAACCTGAAAGTGGTTTCAGAGAATGCAATGATGAAAAATGACTAAACGGTATAACTGAGTTTTACTGCTGGATAAAACCTTGCACAGAGCAGATTCCCTCGACACAAGACCTCTGATGCAGTTGAGGGTGCAGGTATTTTCACTGCACAGCCTTGTTAATAGGCTCTACACTAATGTGCTGTACATTAGATTTAGTCAAGTCTGGTGCTGATTATGTTACCGTTGATGGCTAAATATAAATCTGCCATGGTCTACCGATATCAATCAAGATCCATTACAAACAGGTTGATGGCCAGATCCCCTCTCCTCACCGCACCTGCTAAAAAGATGCTCTACATTTGTGTGGGGCAAATTCAATCACACTGGCACTTGGGAATGTTAATGTGACAGCGAGGCAGACAGAGTCTGGGTATGACAGGAGAAAATCCGGCTGGGGGCGAGCCAAAAAGACAGACTTTAGAGGTAACCACAGGGACCAATTAAATGGCTCTCGTCAATTTTTAATGTTCATGCGGCACCTGTCAGTCAGGCATTTCACTGTGGTACTTGTCAGCTAAACGTATAAATGAACACGGCTGCTACAGAATAGGTAAGAACTAACAGGCATGTTAAAACATTTACAAATTAATGTTTGACATTCAGACTTTAATTTGGCCTGACCCTTTACTGCTTTGGGCTCACTTGAAAACCAGACGGCTCAAAAAAACTCAGATTTCCAGTTGCAGGTTGAGTCAAAGAAGCCTCGCGACCTTCAGAGGGGCTGGCTGCGTCCTTTCGGTGCCCAGCTAAACCAATGTGGGTGTTCACACGGGGTAAGCCACAGCACTAGGTTCTGTAGCCGGCTCACAATCTTAAACTATAGTCCCGTCGTCTATTTTCTCTGCATCCCACGAGCAAATATGGCAGGGAAACGATACAAACGATATATTATATCAGATATAACTGATGAACTCCACGCTTTTGACTTTCCTCCCCTCTCTCCCTGCTGTTCTGACAGACAGACACAGATTAACTCTGTAGAAAACAGCAGAGGAGCAGAACGCTTGTTGACCGGTGAAGAGAAATGTGCTACTGCTCGCGCAACAATCACCGTTGCGTAGCGCGTCACTACGCTTCCGCGTCCAGTGTGAACCCGGTGTGAGCCCGGTGTGAACCCGGTGTGAACCCGGTGTGAAGGCCTCAAAGCTTTCAAAGAAATGATTCAACAGCTCGACACTATTTATCCTCCCCAAATCATGGTTCTATGACCATCACTGACGGATGTTTGGCTGTTCTTTCTATGCTCTACCCAAATGACTATCCACCTCTGAGAGCTCTTTGGCTACCATATGCGGCTCCATCAAGGCCAGACCCCTTTTATTGGGCAGTTGGAATCGACATAACGCGTTAAAATATTGAATTATCGTGGGTAAATGGCTTTTTAAAAACAATCAATTGGGAGTTGATACATTTTCTCAACCAGCAAATAAGGTGGGCTTCACTTGGTTGGGCTGAACTGCAGTTGGCTGAGGGCTGACCCTTGAACTGCTGAGCTGAGAATTTGTGGGCTCTCTGGGTGAGTTTGCTTCCCCACTGCAGTCGGTAATTTACAACCCTGTCTGCTGTAGAGCGTCTAGGGCCAGAGCCGGGATTAGACTGTGACCAGCAACAGAGCCCATGGATCACTATAAATCTCTACTGATTGAATGCAAATTGGAAAAGTGCACTATGTATGTCAGTATACATCATGAGAATAAAGCTTGCCCAACAAACACATACACACACGGCATGCACATGCCTATTCTCTAAATATGTAAGCCTTATTTTATGTGCATGTTTTTGTATGTGTACATGCAAGTGTTTATGTGGGGAGCAGGCAAGCAGCAGAAATTTATGGGCTACATAGTGGCAAAGACATTTGCATTATAAATCTCAATTACATAGCATTATTTGTTTACCAGCCTGCTCAGATGGAATTCTCATAAGGTGCCCTGCAGAGGAGGGTCATAAATTCTTAATAAACTGCAGTGCAGACCTTTGTACGGCACTGACCTAAATCCTGCAGCTCATCTCTGCACTCCACTCATTTCTTTAAACTTTAACGAGGCTCTATTACACATATTTGACTCGATTTCAGAAAACGCCAAACTAGACAACGTCCACCTCAACGTCTCAGTTGAAAACAATGCACACGCAAGAAAACACGAGATGACACCGTCTTGCGGAGGGAAGCTGTGGTGAGATGCTGTGCTATCAGTCTGGGACCATCTGCTGATGTGTTTTATGTGAGAAGTAAACCCTCATAGGCCCTCCAGGCCAGAGGCACAGAGCACAAGTGATTAATATGCCGAGGCTAATGAGCAGTCCCAGCATTGCCTTTGCTCCTCTGACTGTCAGTATGTGTACATCTTGGTGGTGATTCACACTCAACTATTGCTGCCAGAGTATTTGGACCATCCCAACATGCCATGCATTTGCTGTAAGTGCGCCTGTGGCATCTCCTGCTTTGTTAAGAGATGCGGCTCTAAATATAAACTGCCTGCGTAAATAAATACACTTTAAAAAACTGCCACCTGGCAATTACACCGCTAATTAAAAGGCGAAGCACTCTTAATGGATTCATCTCTCAGGAGGGATGTTCCTCTCGCCACACAAAACTCCCACCCCCATCCTTTCCACTTCTATCGCTCCATCATTCTCATGCCCGCCCCATGTCCATCCCTGGGAGCCCTGGCTGATGTGTTACGGGTGAGTGTCGCCTGATCCGCCAGTGTTTTGGCCTCTGACGAGAGGGAAGGGCTACAAGGGACAGCTGGATGGGTTCAGAGGCTGGAGGGGTCCTCACTCTTGGCAAAGACTTCTGTTCCAACAGCCAAAGCTCTTCATTTATTCATACTTTGAGTGCTTCAAACCCCAAGACCCCCTAATAGTGTACACACTCATACATATATACACACAGGAGACAAGATACAGACACGAGTTACCAACAAATTGTTGGATGAGAGAATGAAGCAGTCCACACTCATCTAACACATCCGTACACATGCGTTCGTGGAGAGGCAGGCCAGTCAGACGCGTTCATGTGTGTGCATAAACACACACATACACACACACACAAAGAGACACACACACACACACACACACACTTGCACACCTGCACAGTTGCCCATCTGTTTTCTTTGGGGGATAACACTGTTTTCATTAAAGTGAATGCGCATCTTCAAAAGCGGCAGTGAGGCATAAAAAAAAAAAGTCACTTTCCAGAACGGCTTATTCCCCATTCAGATGATGGCGATGCAATTAGGTCAGAACAGATAAGATTTTTACTTTGTGACAGACATGGGCCTGTAATATCAAAAATCTGAGGTCACCCTTCAATAAAATATCAGACGTGCAGGGCTCTTGGAGGCCAGCGGCTCATTATATTAGACTAGGAGGAACTTAATTCATGTCTTACATCCCCTTGGAATAGGAGCACAATTTATGGAATCTTAGTTCACAAGCCTGGGATTTATATTTTTCCCCCCAGTCTCACGCCATGACAAATATACGTCACAATTGCCCAAGAATCTCTGTTTATTACACAAAGAAACAGGAGAAAAAAAAGCTATGGTGTAAAACTTTAACTACATAATCCTTAGATTAATTATTAACCACTGCCTTCTGTAGGCAAACCTGGGCTATTTAGAGACAAATGGAAACAAATACTTATTGTGCTAAATATATTCAAACAGATTTGTTAATGACCAATGCATGGCATCAAAATCCATGTGTCGTAGTCAGCCATGAAACGCCATCACTTAACAAAGAGGCTTAATACCGTTTCAACGTTTTGCCAACATATCAGCAGAGATGTCAACAAAACCAGGGCAAGAGAGACGGACAACGCCTCCAATGTTATCGAAATTGGAATCTTACAGCAAACATCTAAAGCCAGCGTGTGCATTTCTGAGCGCCTGTGTGCACGCGCCTGGATAGAAATGGAAGGAACCCACACAGCCGCTACACCAGAACCACAGGAGTAACCAATGTCGGGATAAGACCTCAATCTGACAACCATGTCTTGTTGCAAACATCACAACTAAACTCTTCCATGATTTAACAACAAACTGTATCCACGGTGCAGACACCGAGACTCTAAGCCCCTGCCTAAGCGATGGAAAATGAATAAGTTGGGGGATAAATCATGTACAGTGTCTCCCTGAGGAGGGGTACAGTGCAAGTATTTAAGTGAAATATGAAGCCATGGATAATTGAATGTATGTTTCCCAATGTCAAGGACCATAGTCTCTGGGGTAAAGGATAGATGTGGAGGGATGATGGAATTGGGAATTGGGGAGTGGGAGATGGAAAAATGAGAGAGGGAGGGAGTGTTTGATCCTGAAAGAAATTGGCAAAGACTGGTAAGGGGCGTCTCATGAATAACACAAATCATAGCAGTTGTTAACATCTGAAGCGCTCTGCTGTGCAAGCCTTTTACTTAGATTTGCTCCTAAGTGTGCAAATGAGAAAAAGTGACTTAAAAGAAAAGGCGTGTGCACAAAAACAAATTTGCATATACAGAGTGATGATTTGTAACTTTTCTTTTTGTATACAGCTTTCTAAGTATTAAGATGACAGAGCATGCCGAGAGAAAGGTTTGCATTTGGGGAAAGAATAACTCTAAACATGGTGTCAACTTGTGTGCCGTAGTCAGAACATTCATGACTTCGGAAAAGAGTAAATGTGACTTCTGAGGTAAATTAGTGACCGTCACAATGATAAAACCCCAATGTGCGCTGGAAGGAGTAGGATTACTGACGCATGTGCCTTTGTCACCTAATACAACCGTTACATGTAAGTCAGACTCTTTGAGCACATTCTGAGGTCATCACCAATACACAACGGGAAAATAAAGTCAAGATTCCTACACACACACGCACACGCGTAATTTTCCCTCATTTGTCCCGTGTGTTGCTACACTAGTTTTCTGTCGTGCCCCGACAGCGTCAATGTGGCACAACTCTAATTATCTATCAGGTCGCCAGCACAAACGGTGTAGTCCACATCAAGCCCTTTGGGACGGAGGTTCTTTAAAAGACTTACGTTGTCGGCGATGGTGCGGCCCAGCTTGTCCATTCGTGATCCCGCCTCTGCAATTTTCTTTGCAGCGCTGATGACATCAGACGTATTCTTCAGAGGCCCTTTCCCCCTGTGGAGGAAAAAAGTGGAAAGTTCAGTCACCGTTTCTGATCTCATTCAATATGCAGGAGCAGCGTCTCATTCATGGAGCGGCTGTTTGTTTTGGAAGACTTCTTTTTTTTTTTATCAAGACAAGTATGGATAGAGAAGCATGACTTCTGGGAATAATTCAGGGAAACGCAACAGAAATACGTGTATGCTGGCGCGCGGATCACTCGGCACACATAAAACACTAACAGTCTGGCACCGTATTGTTCAGTCAGAGCTGAGCACGTTTTATAACCTATTAAATGCAGAGGGGCAGCCTTCACTCTCAGGGCTGTCCTTAAAGATTGGGACCATCGCGCTTGTAGTACCCCTTATTATTTAGCACATAGCTCAAATATGCTGGTGGCACGTAGATCAAATATGCTGGTGACTTGCTTTTAAGAAACACTCAGCACGATCAAAGTCAGGCTTGAAGAAGCCATCGTATCAGAGTGGTTAACAGTGCCATATGCTTTCTATCAAAGACATTCTTCAATCCAACTTGTATTATAAATAAGAAACAGAAATGTATAAAGAGCAACGTAAAGGTCTAGTCCTTCCATTTCTTTTTTTAAGCGAGCTTGTAGCCATAGTCAGTGCATTACCTGCAGTAGATGGCAGACTGCACACTCCCAGTTTGGAGAAGCAGACTGGCACAGAAGCTAAGCAATGTGCTGCTTGGCCCCTTTTATTCAAGCAGCTTTGAAGGGTTTTATTAGAAGGCTGAAGACGTAAATCCGACTGGTCTGTTGGCGGAGAAATGTTGGTTGCCCTCAAAAACTCTACACGCACACCAGCTCGTCACTTGTACGGTCTTTTCCAGCCAAGTATGGGAGGAAGATAGAACAATTCAAATTAAAGACTTTTAAAAAACCGAATGTTGAGCATCCGTCGTTGACCAACCTCGGGCCAAACGAGGTCCGTCCCGAGAACAGGTCAGTTAAGCCCTGACCCGACCCACTGTAAAGCTCGTCAGCCATTTGCATTTGTTTTCTGCCCCCACAAGGGACTCTGGGACACAGTTGGCATGAGGCACAAATTGGATTCAAAGCTGCTCTCTCCAGGCTAAAAAATGAGCCATCCAACCCAGAACAGATGGATTTTTGTGTTCTGTTCTCTTGCTTCCCCTCCCCTCCCATCGCTGACCCATCCCCTGTCTTGCTCTCCCTCTGCTTCTCCGCTGTAAAGCAAGTCAGGGTCCTCGTGGAAGAGGCCACGCGTCAGAGTACAGACTGGAAGCTCTCCGGGGACAAGTCAACCTCTGGAGACAAGGCGGCAGGCATTGTGATGCAGGGAAGCCTGCATGGAGCGAGTTTAAAAAGAGTGTTGCTCGTGTTTTGTTGTAGTTTGCCGAAAAAAGAAAAAAAACATATCACAAAGCATGAATACAGCAACTACCGAATTCTCCCTAACCACTGTTTTCCTTCCTAAAAATATGCCTCTCTGTAGCCCTTAGAAATAAAGAGCCAGCTGCTGAGTTCCTTCACCGTCTCCAGCTCTGCCTAGGTGGCCAAGTAAGTGACGATGGGCAAAAGCACAAAGAGGCCACGGGAGACAGACAAGCAAACACCTGACAGGAGGACACCCTTGGAGGATTTTCGTAGTGGATTTGTACATGGAGAATAAACTGGGGACTTCAGGTCCGGCGACAGCTGCAGGCGTCCAGATGGGCGTAAGCAACATCGGCCGAGCGCTCCACAGCACAGAATGCTGCTCTAAGACAGGTGGCTCTCAAATATGTTGCATGTTTCCGAGCCACACATGCCTTATTCATGAGTGCCGGCAAACAGCCATAAGCAGTGCAGGAGTCTCAAAGAATCTCTCTCACTCTCTGCAGATTTGTCAGGAGAGAGGTCCAGAACAATTACCTCATACAGCATTAACCTTGGCAGGCCTTTGTGCCAGCTCAAGGTTACGGGGGCAATAATTTGGCCCTGGCTGAATTAGTCAGCGACTGACCTTCCATGTGCTGCGGCCGCCCGAGAGAGTCCAGGCTTAATGTGAAGATATATATATATTCACCCTGACCAACATCCATGTGCGGTGCTGCAGATGCTCACTGGCATAGGCCAACGACCATCCAAAGTCTCACGGTGCCAAATAAGAAAAGTCACAATACCAGGTTCTGGTATTAGCCCATAAATTACAGTAACTGCACAATTAAAAACACAGGAACCAAAGCCATTCCCACAGCTTTCTTTTATTAACTCCTTTCTCTAATAGAAATAACCGAGCGTGGAGAATATGTCCTTAACACTGAATCTGGCCATATTGATCATCACTAAGGTCAAAGATAATAAAGCTCAAACCCAGGATGAATATTACTCAACATTATTGTTTTAAGGTGATATAAACCTGAGCAGAAAAAAAAAAAACTTCCTTCAGAATTCTATATTCGCGTACAATTATACACTTGAAGAACAAATAAAGTAGCTTATGAATTGCCCTCTTTGGTAGGTTTCTAAAAATGTGAGCCCAGATTGTGGATTGGCTTATATGTGCACATCAAATCAGGTGAACCACATGAATAATCAACATCAGCTCGGGATGAACGCCGTTGCAGTGACACATGTTAGCAATGGTGCATTTCCAATACACATTTAATTTAGAAAAGCCACTGATATCAAACTATGAAACAGCATTCCAAATCAAAAGGCGTTTTTTTTTTTTTTTTTCATGAGGGTTTTAGGGGTTCGTTATTAAATCTGAGATAAAGTATGCCGAGGATAAGAGGCTTGGGTGTGTTTATGGTTTAAAATCCAGCCACCGCCTATGAAAATGCCTCGTGGGGCATCCAAAAGAAATCAGCATTTCTCTACTTGTATCGCTCGAGCGTAGGCTACTGTGAAGTAGTTGAAACGTTACCATTCTCCTGAGCCTAACGGGCTCATGAATGAATCTGTGATTTAGTGTTCAGGACTTTTGCTTTCAGGGTGAGAGGTGAGCAGCTATATTTCAGGAAACTAGACACCTGATGTTCAGCACCAGCACAATACCTTTCTGATTAGTAACACTCACATCTTGCATGCAGTGCTTAACAGTTTGATACAAAAAAATAAATAAAAAGTTGGGAATCTATGTTGTATTCTCAAGAATGTTCACAGTTGTTTTTTTTCTTCTGCCAATCTAGCCTTGTTGTTTTTGGTTGAAAAAAGAAAACCAATTAAAAACTCATTTGAAACTACATCTGGAATCATAAAAAAGAAATAAATGTACTTGATTAAGAGTAACTACAGTGTTGTTAGGCCTGGAATGGTGTACGTAGAGAAAATGTTTTCCCGTAAATGCAGTTCAACGGGCTGTTTTCCTTATTGGAAAGATATTTTTCGTTTGAATTCCTTGGGTCTGCTTTATACTGTAAAACTGAGAAAGACGGAGCCTTTGCGTTGATAAAAAGATGTCACTGCCATCAATAACCTCTTAAAAGTATATACACACAACTGAGGCCATCCAATAAAGAAACACGGAGGGCACTCCTAAGATAGAAGCAGCATCATTTGCATTACATTTACGTCAGCAATAATTATTATTTTTTCCTTGGTCCTTTGGATGAATGAGCCGCAAATACAAAATTCAAGGCTTCTGTGTGACCTCAGTCAGCTCACTGGCTGTTCTAGTATTTAAATCTCTGCCACAGCATTCCAGCATTGTACTTCTTTGGCCGAGGAGACGGGGTATTTGACCCATTCAGAAGACGAAGATGGGGAGGCAGCATGAGGCAGCATGAGGCAGCATGAGGCAGCATTTCATCATTACGGATGTGACTCAGAGTTAGGCACAAAATGTCCTCTGAGTAACTCACTTGAAAATTAAAAAAAAAAAAGGCAGTCATACAAATAGTCAGCTAATCAAAATGACTCCTCACATCCTACACACACACCAACACACTAACGCACTCAGTGTGAGCTAGACCGTCACACAGACATAGAAATGCTGTCCAACTCATCAGAAATTGTCAACATTTCCACACACTGCGACAAATGCCAATGTCATGTGCCCACATGCACGCACACTATCATCAACAATTACAGAAGCAGGATATCCTAAAATAAAAATGATGGAAAATAAACATCCGTCTAGTTGTGTCCGTTCCATCCTGTTGTGTGTTTTTTTTTAGGGTTTTACAAACACTGCTTGGGAATATTTTACAATACCAGAAATCATAACAGATGTTGTCGGAACAAGAGTATTGGTTAATTTGGGAGTGACAAATCTCTTCCAATTTTCAGTTTTTATTTCGGTGGTGGTCCTTTCGCTAACATTTGGATCACTGATGTTTCTAAAACCTCCGAGATGTTAATTAAATTCAAATACATTTTTCATCTCTGCCAAGTAGTTGGTTACACTGTTGAGATTTGCCAAACAGCAGCACTTCTGCAGGAATCAATACTTACGACATATGAAACAAGTTTCCAGCAAATAACCTGCTTGTAACCTCAGATTTCAGACACACTTAATGGTTTTCCATTTACTGCAAATATGTTTCATACTATTCAAGGTCAAACCGTGATTCCCGAGATGTTTTTTGTTTGAACAAGCTTTCTACCGTCCTAATTGTCTCGACAAACCACTGGCGAGGGTGAATGTGGCCACCTTACAGCAGCTCTGCTGACTGAGACGGTCCATTTACGATTTATAGTGCACACCCAGCTTTATTCGTGTACCAGCATATTAAGATTAGGGGAAGAAGGAAAAATAATCAAGAAGAAAATCCTACCTACAGTGCTGCTTAAGGAAAATGAAGAGCGTTGATGCATGAACAGTAGTGTTAAACTGGGTGCACAGTAGTGTGCAGATATGGGCAAATGTTGGGAAACAAATGTGGGCTTATTGGGCAATTGTATTTGGCTTAACTTAAACATGCATTTTGTCTCGGGGGCATTCTGCTTGAATTGCACAACTATGGGATTATTAATGTGAGGACGGTAAGGTAACGTGCATTACGGCCCTGTGACACAGGCCGCAAACTTAGAATGTACAGGCAGACTACAAACCACTCATTCAGACGGCTTCAATTACTAAATGCAGACATCATTTGCTTGGGGAGGAAAATGGCTCTGGGTGTGAGCCAAGCTGTTCGTTCAAACTCACCTGGTGAAGTCTGTCATCTCCATCATGATCATGCACATCTGCTTAGCCAACACAATGATGTCATTGCCGCTGTCATCCCACTTGGATACCTCGGCATCCAGCTTGCTCTTCTCTTCCTGGAAGCTAGCCACCTGTTCGGCAATCTTCGCCTTCTGCTCCTGGGGCAACTGGGCCATGATAGCCTGGAGGAGGAATTATAGAAAGCGTAGAGGGTTAGTGCACAAGACCTCGGCTTACAGTTACCGAAGCCATTTTGGTCTCCAGGGCATTTTGTGTTACATCATCTCCTGTGGTTTCTATGGATGCACATGCATTTTCTTGCCAGGAAGGAGCATGGTGTTGTTTGGGATCAAAGCAGAAGACCACTGTGGTCACTGTGGTACTTCTTTCATACATTCTTACGTATTTTACACTTGCTTAAAGTATCGCTATACTTTAGTACGGCTCTGCCACAAATGTGTCCTTAATAAAGCTTAGAATGTTGAGGTTGTTTTTTTTAACCTTCTATTTATTAGGACACTCACTTGTTTATTTAACTCTTTGTGCTGAATTTTAGTAATCAAAATACATGGCAACAGGCATGCTGGGGCAAAGTCTTGAGACTGAAAAATGACTAGTGTCTTTCCTGTAAAGAGATGTCGTCATCACCAGCAGTGCTCTGAGACGGTCATTTTGTTGATTGGTCCAGGTTAAGTGGGGACTGTGATTTATTTATTTTGGTTTCAACTACAAAAGCTGGGTTCAAAACAGGGTTCACAGCCACTAAGTAATAGTATCTGACATCTTCTGGAAAAAAAATATACATTTATTGAACTCTCACTGAAGAAGATCAATATAAGGGCATTTGTCTTGCGCTACTTAATATCAAGTGCAAATGTGTTTAGCACCATTTCTATCCATCCTCTTGGGCTTGACGGTTAAAGGGCAGTTTCCAAACAGGCAATAAGACATTCAATGAATGAGCCTGTGAGGCAGAAGTGAGCAGACACTTAAGAGCAGGAAATCGAATATCATCGCGAGAGCGTGGATTCCATTACTGGTAAATAGGACTCGCTCTCTGGAGTCACCTAAGCTTGAATAAAGCAGTTCGGGCCAGTGCAAGATGAAAAGCCCCTGCCTAACAAAACAGCCGGATAATCTTTGGTGAACAAAACAACCGGCACGGCAATTTACTGGTGGATCACTCGGCCAATGGGGATTTCTTTTTTAGAGTCATTCATTACTTCGTATTTTCTAAACACTTAAATTCATCTCTTATGAAGAGGGCAAACAATAGCAGACTTATTATCTCCTGAGAGTCTTCTCAGGTCTAACCTGAATATTCAACATATCAACCGCCAACACAAATTCTAGGGTTCAGACGTGGACACGATATTTGAAAAACGAAAAAAAAAAAACAGACGACTAACGTAATTAAAATAAAAAATAAGAAAATCTAGAGCATGTAATACACAGGTGGCTACTCCGAGAGCTACGATAACAGACTGGTGTAGGACTACGGTATACTTGAAGTCTTGAACTCATGTAACATCTTTGGACTGTACCTAACAACCATTCTCAACACATATAAATGAGACCCAGCTGTACTCAAGAGTTGTATGAGGAAAGAACTTGGGTCATACTAGTTATAGTGGCGCCAAGCCAACTGTGCATAACCCATTGACAATAAGATTGGGGCGGATTGTTTGAAAGAACAACAGTAGCTCCGACGACAATAATATGAGCGTACAGTTACAAAAGCACGTGGACTCATATTTTCTACCACTACAGCCTTGTGAATGAGGTATCAAATTGCTGTATCAATTGATTATGTAGTGTTCTGAACTACATTTTATTCAACCAGGCAAGTGCTTTTTTTTTTCTGGATTGTCAAACACGCCACATGAATTTACTCAAGTTCCATGGCAATATTCAACTCAATAACAGACTCATGAAACACAAGCTTGTTAGTAAATATTTAACAATCTTCATGCTACAGGAAGTATTAAGAATAGGTTCACTTTTATTTTGCATATGTCTTTTCATTTGCACGAATCCCACATGATGCTATTTGACAACTAAAGATTTTTTAAAAAAGGCAAGAGATCAGACTCAGGAATGTCTGTAAATATTACAAGAGGCGATCTTACCCGGGCACTCTGGCCGGCAATAAGCTGGTCATCCTCTGTCTGCACGCTGGTCCTGCTGCGAACATCAAAGTCCTCGGTCTCAAAGTCAGAGTCGTCCAACTCCTCTGGAGTCTGTAATGGACACACCGAGAGGGAGAAAGGGGGCAGAGGAGGAAAGAAGAAACAAGGGAAACGGGGTCAGAAAAAGCTGTTAGTTGTATGAGGAGAACATAAAATAATATTGGCACACTACAGCCTTTTAAGCACTATCAAATAACCAACCTGCTTACTATCTATGAGAAATGCCTTGACGCTGCCAGCCAGGGCAGCCTCAGATAAATGTATTTTGCTCCGTGGCTTGGTACAAGAAACCGTAAACTCAAAATGAATTTGTAAATCAAGTGTAATGTGCTGCCTGTGCATTTTGAGGGAAAATGAAGGTGCAAGCCGGTGTGAAACATATTGGGAGCAAAATGCCTCAGAGTCCCATTTGTTGCTGCTATCTGTAAAAGTGAGTTGTGTTCTTCAAGAGTGTTGCCACTTCACCACTTCCCTAGCTTTGAGTATAACCAGAGCATTTCCCCATAACTACTAATGTTCAAAAGAATGTCCATGTCAACGGGTCACGCTCAAGTCAGAACACAAGACTGACTGACGGGGAAATGTGTTTGGCGGCGACATGGGCACAGGGACGATGATGTGGACAGATAAAAGTGCATTATCACGCCTGTGCCGCTACTTGTGCTTATCCAACTGTCTCAATGCCTCCCTTCTGTAATGGATTTGGAGCCCTCGCATCTAAAAATAGCTGAAGGTCTCTGAACAACCTTACACTGCTTTATGAAATGTAGAGATGCTCTTGTTCTCGAGGGAATAGGGGGTATAGTTTCAGATACAAAGCTGTAGTGACTCAGAGGCATCTCTTTCAACCCAGACAATGCTGCTCAGTGGGGCAGAGACATCACCTGCTGTGGCCTGTGCAACAGATAACCTGTAAATGTGGGATGCTCAAAAATGAAAGCTCAGCGTGGGAGCCACGGGACACGACTGTAGATATGTGACATCAATAGCCTGTAGTTTAATTAAGGGTTTTTTGTTGAGGTAGTACTGTTGGCACAGTAAGGGAAATGTTAATGCCGTGGCAAAATATGTTGTTCAATATTGAATTTTTTGTAATGTCCAGACCCTCCACTGTCTGAAATAGGCGGAGATATTCCGTTCCAGCTGTGTCCCCTCTGTGCGACACATACGACCACCCCATGATATCATGAGAAGACGGGGACAGAGCTGAAATTACCATATTGTGACAGTCTATCTAGTATTTTTGTCGGCTTGATATAGATGTGGACGCGGCAGTCCAAATGTAAAATGGCAATTTACTTTTTGTGACATTCTTCTCATAGCCTCTGTGAGTAGAGCAGATTTCCTTATTTTTTCTTTTAAGGGCAGAGCTGGCAAAATCACCTTGGGCCGTGACGCACTGCACAAATCATAAGGTAACGACAGCTGCCCCCTGTATCTCGCTGTCAGCAGCTCCCTGACTTTGAGACAGTTTGATGTCTGGGAGGCACATTCTCTGATGTCGCTGTAGGTGGGGAGGGCTCTGTCTGCCTGTCAAATATCCAAGGGACATCCAACAGAGGCTGCCTGGGCACCACTTACAGAGGTTAAAGACTTGTCTATCTTGAGTAGCCCCAACCGCACACTTGTCTGTTCTGATTTAAAGAGCGGGCCACTGTGTCGCGCATGCATGTGAGGGTTCATTCAAGAGATGGCTGGAGAGAGAGAGAGTGTGTGTGTGTGTGTGTGTGTGTGTGTGTGTGTGTGTGTGTGTGTGTGTGTGTGTGTGTGTGTGTGTGTGCGTGCGCGCCCTCTGGAGAAGTTGTCTCTCAGCGCTCAACACAGCTGTTTTGCAACATTTCATATTTCTTTAGACTCGTGGTCAGTTTCACATGTCCACTGTGCCACCGAAGGGCAGTTCAGCCAAGCAGAGGGTTCTTCGACATAGAAGTTATCGTTTGCGATACACTTGTCTAATCTCATTACAAACAACAGCAATTAAGAGTAAGCTTAAGTAGCTCTCTGTGCAGATACTGCTGAAAATTCCGTAACTCCCCGGCTGAGCAACTGAGGCACTTCCCGCTGAATTAACACCACAAAACCGTTGAGGATTATCTTGCACACCTGACCAAGAAATCCTAGCAAATCCATGAGGAACGACATCTTTCTTTTTTTTTTAGATAATGGAAAATGTTTTGAGTTGAATCTCATCACTATCTCCGGCTCATAGTTAAATGGCAGAATTAATTATAAGTAAGTAAGATTTTTGATAAATCCTCTGTTATTTCAGTAGTGTTCAGCCCGCCCCAGCCCAATGTTAACAGCTTAATCAATCTGGATAACAAGAGTGAAGCCGGGGCAGATGGAAAGTGAATGTAGTTCTCTGGCTCGCAGTCCAACTCAAGAACGCTAATTAAAACCTCCATCTTAAATCAATTGCTTATTATAATGCAAATGCTGCATAATGGTCCCCCTCTCCTTTGGTTCTTGTCTGTCTAAGCAGCATTATTCATGAAAGCCCAGGCACAGTTTTGGAGCACCATTGTCAACACGAAATGTGCTGTCAAGACTAATGATTCCAATTCAAAAGATTTATTAATGGAGGATGGCATAATACAGCCAACCAGCACGTTGTATCTCAACATAGTAAACACATAATTAGGTACTGTTACACATGAGATGTTTAAACAATTTCATTCACTTCTTAATATATACAAATTCTAAATTTGGCAGTGTTGTGTAGTCAAACTAATTATTCTATAAAGCCTTAAGAACTATCCATTTCTTCTTCTTTTTTATGTATATAACTGGAGTGATTTTTTTTGTGTTAGCGCATTGTCAGTCAATTAGGTACTCAAATGCCATCTGTCTCAGTTATAGTTCTACTCAAGCAAAGGCCATTAGCCCACAGACAACTAAGGCTGTTGTTGCACTAGATTGCAAGTCTGGTCAATTAGGGCTGCTCTTGCATGAGACAAGTTAATCATTGGCTTCTAGGACGGCACGCATATACAGATCCTCACATTCCATTAAAAGCAGCATCTGGTGCACGGAGCAAAGGCCAGATACTTATGGCAAGCTGTTTGAATGTTTAATCGAAACACACTCCTATATGTAATTACATTTTAGATATCCATAAGAACTAGTCAGAGTCTAAATGATATTCTTACTAGTCAGAATGGTAATCAAATATATCCAAAATAACAGTCTTATTAGCAGGTCAAAATATGTACAACTTTGGACTAGTAAAAACTAAATTTAGGATATCTTTAAATCCTTAAAAAGTATAAGTGGCCATTTGGACAATTAATAGCGAGACTTGGACATATATTGCAGATGTCTGTTATCTCATTCTTCCTATCCAAAAGAACATTTCAGATATCCACAATTACATTTTCCTTATCCACAGCTGTCATTTTAGATAACCACAATGTCATTCTTTCTACAGAAAATGACGTCACTTGTGCCATTGATGTGCATTGGCCTTTCAATTTCAGATATACTATTATATTATTATCTTTTTGGATACCCGTAAATGTGTTTTGAATATTTAAAATGACATCATGGATATCTGGAATGTGTTTTTTTTCTTTCATTTTGGATACATGAAATCAAAATTATGAACATTAATAATTGGATTGTAGATATCTGAAATGAAAGTTTTTCCAAGCAAGGAATTGCAGATATGCAGAATGTTCATTCTAGATACCAAAAGTGCAATTGTGGATATCTGAAACTGAAAGCCCAATACACATCAATGGCAAACGCAACGTCCCTTTTCCCAGAAATAATCACGTTGTGGATATCTGAAATGTTCATTTTGACTACGAAGGATTGAATTACGGATATCTGCAATATATTCAAGTCTAGAAATCAAAAGCCATTAAAACAGCTTTCCACAACATGTATATATCATTACATTACACTAAAACAGCCAAGGACTCTCAAAATGTTCCTCTTTTTGTTAATACAGATCAGGAAGAGAACATAAAGAATGTGTTTTAAGCTCATGGCCGGGTGAAAATCAAGCCTTACGCTGCAGAAGCAGGAAAAAACAAAACGGTGCGACTTACTCTGATCATGAGGACAGCCTTGCGAATGTCGCGAATGCCATCATATACCAGACGGGATGCGTCAATGAACTCGTTCTCATCCACAGGTAGTGAGGGGTTTGCACTCAAGGCCTCCACTGCAGACTCGACTTGCTCTGTGAACCGTGGCATGACTGACGAAGATGAGATGAAGGATGGGTGGAAGAGGGGGAAAAGAAAAACAATATTGATGAAGATTCACTCCAAAAAAAACACAAAGAAAGGTCAATGACCAGTGAGTAAGCACAGCAGACAAGAACAGACAACCTACACGTACATTGAGTGAGGGATGGCATGTGTGAGACCACAAGAATATTTGAAGAAACTAAATGAACATAAAGAGCTCTGTTTTGCAAAAACCAACTGTCCGGCCGTCACAGAACACAACTCAGAGGCAATGGGTGTGTGAAAGCATTTGCACTAAGGTGAGACTTTACCAGAGCATTGTGGCTCGGCTCAGTGTCCTTACTATTCCAGATCTATGGCATTCGTCCTGGAGATTGCAGGGTATCAAAAGCCACCTGACATAAATTATTATTAGAAATGATCCCCCTCAAAGATACTAGTAAGGCCTCCTCCTGGTGAAGAAGTGTGCCAGTGAAGATGGCGGCCACTAAATGCTCAACTAAAAAGTGTAGTCATTGCATTCAGCTTTGACAGATGGAATTTTGCACCGTTGGTCTGCTCACTTACTGCCTTCTTGGCATGCATGAGAAATAGGGAACAAAATGCTCAGGGGAATATATCCCAGATTTGGCATAATAGAGTTTTCCAATAGAAAGGTTAGGTTTCACAAAGCTCTCCCAGTAGGCATGTACTCTGCCCCATTGACGATATAATAACATCTCCAGAGGGCTCTCCAGCACATCTGCTTTAATACTATTTTAAATTCAGTATTAAGGATTCAGCTGGGCCTTCATGGGCGAGACATG
The DNA here is from genome assembly GCA_016806645.1 of Ophiodon elongatus. Lineage (NCBI taxonomy): Eukaryota > Metazoa > Chordata > Actinopteri > Perciformes > Hexagrammidae > Ophiodon > Ophiodon elongatus. Next base: position 122,661 of record JACSYO010000669.1, on the reverse strand, counting down.
GATGCCAGGATGCAGATGTGAAGGCAGAGAGCGGCAGGAGCAAGAAAGAAGAAGAAGAAAAAAAAGAGAGCATTTGTTTCTGTGCTTTCAGAGCGTTTGTAACCTGCAGGCTTCTGTGTGGAAATTATGTAAAAATTTAAAATCTGGCATCACTTTGATTGTTACAGTCACAGAGATCATTTCCCTCAACCTATTACTGATGAGTCTTTCAAATCTTTCACATTCAAAGAGAAAAAAACAGCCAAAATGCATCGTCTTTCATGAACTCCAGGGCTGCAACTTCCTTTTAGTCACATATTTTTCCTCAGTGGCACAATCCTTCTACCAAACCCATCAAAATATACAACATCAGCACACACAAAGCTTTTCAAATAGATGCCTGTAGACACCTTGTGATTTTTTACGCTTTTAACATTTTGTACTCAGTCAGCCATCTAACTAAGACAAAGATTGCCGTTTTTATTATTAGTGTGTGGTATAATACAGTCACTTTGGATTAGTTATTGTAATTAGCTTTTTGCAGCTAAGATTCTTAATAAATGAACAAGGCATAACCAGACATTTAAATACAATTACCAGTTACGTTTTATTTAAAAATGAATGATTAATTAAATGAAAGGATATTTTTACTTTGAGTGAGAAAGCTTTCAAACCAATGACATGTACTGACTGATGAAAGCCAAATTATTCTGATGCAAGTCTCTTAAACTTGACCCCAAGTAAACCCACGAAAAACTTAACATTCTTGCTTGGTTACATGCACAAATACTTGCCTATATTTGTCACACAGTTGACAGTGCATGTCAGTGCAGAGATTCTACATTAAAGAGCGAGTCTGTTGAGTTTGAACCTGAATTCCATCACATTTTTTGTGGAGCCGACATGAGAAAATATGACAAAAAGTCTCACGACAGTCTATGTCTCCAGAGCTCAGCCACAGAAGAAATCTAACTTAGGCTACAGCCGACATATCCGGATTTTTAATGGGCTCACCCTCAAGAGGGCCAAGCTGTTTCCAAATCTGACAACCAACAAATCTTTCTGCCATCTTGTTAGCTTACTAGTGATGGAAGCTAACACAGCTCACACATACAGGCTGATAATGAAATGGCACAGAATATGGACAAAAACAACTTCTGATAGAACTTGGGTAAAGATATTCGGGGCTATCTGACAACTGAACGGTGCTGGATGTGCAGATCAGTAGCGTCAGTAGAGTCAGAGCCTGTGGTTGGATCTCACAATGCAGCAGTCATTATGAATACAAGTGTGGCTGTAAACAAGAAACTAAACCACTAAACAGAAAAATGCACTTTCCGAAACAGTTCCGGAGGCACCTGAAAAGTGGTAGGCTTTTTTAAATAATTGCCAATAACATTCAAACTTCAAACAGCATTCACAGGAAAGTCAAAAAGCTCTTTAAGAGCAGACAGATCTGGGTGTGGCTTTGGCTAAAACACAAAGCGCTGCATCAGGCATGAAGTGGACACAGCGCCACACTCACCCCTCACCTCACCCCTCACCATGCCCTCCTTACTGACAGATGCTATAAAGGTGGGAATGACTGACCCGCTTTCTCATCACGCTAGTTTCATATACTGTGTGTATAGTTGCATTACTATAAAGCACAGCGTCTACCTTGAGAATGTACCCATGAGCTTTTTTTGTGCATGTGCAGAATTAAAGCAATAAAATAACTCAGAAAGGAGGAAAAACATGCTAAAATAACTCAAACGCAAGAGAAGAAATCTGTGTGTGTCCAAGTCTGAGTTATGACGTTTGTACTCGTCTCAATACACCATCATAGACAAATTATTTAAGTGTGTGTGAATCTTGTCTTTTGGCAGAAATAAACATAACTAGTCTTTGGCTCGTGACATAATTCAGTTTCTGTGGTACCTGTGTCAGTGAGGAGCTTGGTGGCCTCCAAGACCTTCTCTGTGTAGATTCCAGGTTCATAATTGTCCATTTCAGAAGTGACCACGTGGACGACTCTGGCGGCGCGGCCTCGAATTGCCCCAGCAGTGCGATCCAAACCATCAACATCTTTCTCCTGCAGAGCGATGACACACTTATTCACATCCTCCAGGATGTGGTTCTCTGGGGACATAAAACATTGTAGCAGTCAGTGGTGTATACTTTGTATTACTCAAACACGTGAATCCAAAACAGGCCATCAGACTGCCTGGATGCAAAGTGGTTAGCGAGGAAGTTAAAACTGTGTTTTGATTTGTTTTCACCCCCGATGTGCTTTAATCAAAGATGGAACATGTTTATACTAGTAATAATGAGAAAATGCCTTTAGTCAGGAAATCGTCAGCCTTCGTTCTGTGTTTGCATAGTCCTCAAATTAAGAGGGCCACTGGGAAGCTCAAGTATAGCATGGGGAGGGCTGAAGACAAATGCTCAGACTGCTTATTGATGGGGAGCCTGTAAAATGCAAATGTCCACTGTGTAAATTACAGTCTGTCCTTGGCTGGAGGTGAGAGAAGTCACTCTGCTTAATGCTTAACGAGAACGCTTTGAGGGTATGCCCGACAAACCATTTGTGCGCTTTAACACACGTGACAGGATGTCAATTTCAGACATAGTGCTGCTGATGCTTCAGTGCTTTTCTCTGTAGGGCCCAATCAACCTCTGTATGTATGGCCCTCATCAGAAAGGACTAATACCACAGATAAGTGCTTCGCGCAAATCCATCTTAATACTGACCAAAAGCCCAACCAAGCCACGGTCAGGTCTCACAATTAAAATACATTTTAAAAAATACTCCTAAAACATCAATGATCATTCCAACAGTATGAAGCATTTATCTTGCCTTTCACGTGGCCATGACATGCAATGAAGTACAACTCACCAGACACGCAAAGGAAGTCATCAATGGATGTTATGTCATCAACGGCATCGGTGAGGACGCGGACCTGCTTCTCCCACTGCTCCTTGAACAAATCCATATTGTCCTGGGCCACCTTACTGTTGGGCTTGGCAGCAAGGGCTAACGCTGCATTAATCACCTGTAATCACCCAATTACAGCCATTAAAGCTCCATTACAGCACAGCCCTCAGCCACAACATTAGCATAGGTTGATTGCGCGAAGCCCCCCACCACCACCACCACCCACCTCACTGTTGAGACTGCAGCATGAAGCCAATTCATTCCAGGGAATGATTATAGACGCCGAATGTTTTGAAGGATTGAATGAAATAAAACTAAGAGCTGCTTGTTTTGGGGGAAGAAACATCTGTGAATTTCAAAGCTCAGGATGAATGGGAGTCATTAGATGAGATTAAAAGGAGCAGTGGCAGCACAGTGGAGAGAGCTGGTGAGACTCCGGGGAACAGATGAGAGACCGGCGGTTAAAATGGTATGGGGATGAAAAGATAGGCTCAATGGTGGACACATGGATGACAAGCTATTGATGCTTTTATTCTTACTCTACACTGTAGTAGGAGTGAAATTAAAACCACAGTGTTGGATCAAACCTTTTTTTTGCAGTTTCAATATGAAAGAAAAACGTTTTGGAAATTGGGGGATGGGGGGGGGGGGGGTTTAAATTACAGATCCATTGGTGTTGGATCCGAGTCCAGCACAGGTGGAGCCTGTATAGTACAGCCGAAATACAGTTCTCGTATTTCGGCTGTACTATACTCATTTCCATTTGTTTTCATCTACTGCATTTGTTTCACAGTTTAACAAAGTGAGTCGCTCAATGTAAACAGACTGCCCTGATTTGTATCATGCACAATTTCCTGAAATTTAATTCATATGACGGTAAATAGAAAGACGGATATTCCCTGCCAGTAGTTTATACCTCTTTTGTGTACGGCGCCTCTCGATATGAGGGAAAGGGGAGTAAACAGGTTTCAGAGGCAATTTTCAACCTCATCAACAGAGACTACATTTGGCATGGTTGTATATTCCAACCAACAACTAAAATGAGGTGGGTAAACCTGTGGGGGGGGGATCATGCCCTTGTCGCTGCACTGGCAACTCATCATCATTACCACGAGGTATGCCACTTTTGTGAGGCATGTTTGTGACCATTTTCCATATTCTATTATTGTTAAAAACGAATACATTGTAGGAAGAAAGACAACACCCACACACAGTTCTGTGTCCAGTTCACTCCACCACCTTTCTAGCACAAATGCAAGAACACTGAAAGAAATTAGACTACAGTGTATTAATCCAAAGCTTGAGTAGAAAGCTGGGTCATATTACTTGCGAAATAATATTTTCCCAATCTGCTCATAAAATACTTAACTGCATGTAACAGTTTAATATCTTCTTAAGTCTTAATATCAAAATCATGAGTTGGAAAAACAATCAGTGCTGCAATTTCAATTATAGTTTTCAATTAGTGCAACTCCTCGTGCGTGTATGAAAAGGCAATGTGGAAGCCTTTCAAAGAGGAGCAAAATCAATGAGGTGGGCGGAATTTGGGGGCAAACAAGCCACGTACCTGGGGGCAAAGAACTTCCAGTTGAGATGCTGCCATGCGGACCAGCTTCACTCCCTCTTCATTGTTGGAGATGGAGCATGCCAGGTTGGCCACCTAAACAGAACACACACACACACACACACACACACACACACACACACACACACACACACACACACACACACACACACACACACACACACACACACACACACACACACACACACACACACACACCTTTGTTAGCCAAAGACAAGGACTCTGACAGAGTCTTATTTAGAGAGAGACAAAGAAAGCACATTTAATCTTAGAGAAGAATCCCAAACCCAGGCTACCATAATGAATTTAGCTATCAGAAATGGAGCAGCTCTGCAGTACAACCGATCCCTGTGGAATACAAACCCAAAGCTGAGGATTAATTTATGAAGCTGCAAAATGACACAATATGATAGCACAGAGAAGGGGGGGGGTGTAAAATACAAGTTTTGTTTCCCAAAAATTAGTCAAATGCAAATGCAAGTTGCAGCTGGAGACTCCAAGACATGGTTATTTTGTGACCTAATCACAAGGCTGCCAGATTGCCATTACACTCCTGGATCAGAGAGGAAAGTATTCCTGACACTTTTAAAAAGGAGGGAGAACCGGAGTGCTGAGCTCGGCAAGTCTTCCTTCCGGCTGCACACATTTATGGTTTGGGAGTATATTTTCTTGTATTGACCAACAAATTATGCTCCCGCACAAACATTTCTAAATATTCCAGCATCTTCCGGAGTAACATTATGCAGCTAGTCATATTCACAAAATTTAGGTCAGAGACTTTGAATATTCCCATTTGTTGGTAGGGATATGCTGGCAACAATGCTGAAACAGAATGCCTGGGATGTGAGGAACAATGCCAAAGCGGGATTATCCAATGGACAGAAAATGTGCTGAAACATAATCGACTACAAAGGCAAAAATAAAACTCTTGATTGCACTAAAGCAGGAACAAGGGCTGAACGTTTTTTTTGGTTAACAACCTGGGTCTTATTTTCGGTAGTTTCAGCAATGAATCTGTCATATTTCACTCAACAATTAAATTCCTGAGATCTGGGTCACGCAACAACAACAGCAGCAGCCGTGAGAGCATTACATAGGTTGTAAACAAAACTGCAGTTTTACCATAATATTATAAACCTGGGTGCAACAGAACTGTCAGTTATGATATACTGCATTTAAACATTACATGCATTAACACAAACGCTGAAAGTTGCGTTTGATCAAATGCATGTTTATAATGCACAGCTTGGGTATTCATTTTAATAGGTTTAATGAGGTTCATCTTGAACCTGTGTGATCTTCTGACTGCTTATGTTTGCCCAAATGAACTCTACTGGGGTCTGGCATCTCCCGATAGAAAGAGATACAAAATTATATTACTACAGGATAGAAATGTGAGGCAAAGCTAGGAAAATAATAAGGAGGGAAAAGAAATCCATGAAAGCACTGGTGGTGGAATGGATCACTGGGTGTGAGAGTGGCAGTGTGAATGAACGTGAAGAACCCTCGCCGCCTCCTCCTCGGTCTCTTCAGTTCTACAAGAAGATATCCACCCCCACCTCACGATTTCCTAAGCAATTTTGCTGATGAGAAGCACTTATTCCACTGCGCGGGTGAAGCACTGAAACATTGATATAAACATCCTACATCACTATGCAAACACATGCAGCGACCACGGGGAGAGGATTCAGTACCCCGAGAGGAAGGTTGAGAGAGCAGTTATATAAAGACAAACTGGCAATTTATGGGGAGACCTGCGTTTTTCACTTTCATGATCTTTCACATAAGCCTTCTCTCACTCTCGCCACAATACTACTGGGAAAGCAGCCATTTCAGCATAAAGAGACTGTGGAGGAAGCCAAACAAGAAAATTCTACCCTAAAGTCAAAGTAATGCATTCCCACTTGTCATCCTGGAACCATACCATTTTTAAGTGTCAGGGGGGAGTCAGAGTTTACAAAGCCAGTGCAAACAATTATCTAAATGCACCGGTTTTAATTCTTACTTTCTTTCCACAGAGAGAGAGGAAAAAAAAAAGACATAATAACAGCTCTATTAGGCTACAAAGTTATACGAACCTATACTCCTGCAAAAAAAAATACATTTCATTCAATGACAATGACTTGAAATGGGTAAGGACGAGCGATTCAATTATGCTGTCTAGGCAGATACACGAAGGAAGGACAATCCTATAAACTCCATCCCTATGGCTTTATCACAGTGTATCGTTTTTACGACCATTCCGTGCACGATGCCTTAGTAGAAATGCTACGTGTGTGAGTCTATGTATAACGGAATGGAGATTGAATATTATGTTTATGGATATTAGCCTTAAAAAGAAGAGATGACAAACACGTTTACCACTACCATCTCATTATTCCAGTTTTATACAATAAAAGGAGGTTCAATGAATCACAGTGTGTCACGAATATGATCGGTAATACGTATCCTTTTTAATGAACCAAAGTTGCAATGCTGAGAAAATGCAGACAGAACGCTCAAGGATGTATAGCTAAACAGGGTTAGATACCTGATCGTAAATATTTCCTCTTGGCATGCCAGTAGAGGAGAGAGGACAAGGAGGACAATATGTTTTGGAAGATGCAATGTCATCATTGTATTTAATAAAATCAGAGGTAAACATCTGTAGCTGCATTTCCTTTTTTAGTAGCTCTCTATATAATAAGGTTGGAAACGTGATAAAAGTTAAGTCATGTTTAAAAACCGACAGGGATTCAGCTTACCCTAATATATGTTATGAATGCAGGAGGCACTAGACTTGAACATTGAGTTATCAAATTAAATAAAGAAATGTAAACACATCTTATATTAGGTTATTTGTCTGCTTTTTATGCATTAAAAACAAGCTTTTGGCACAGTATCAAAAATTGCCATTCTGGCCATTTCCATCACCGATTACACATTTCCATTGGATCACTGGTCACACCTCAACGGAGGCAACTCTGCATCTTGTTGTCATGTTGCAAATCTCTGACATATGGTGGCTTTTCACTCCAAAAGCTCACAATCAAAGCAGAATGTGCACTCAGAAGAAACAATCAACTTATCTAAATAATGTAACTAATCCCCTATCTAATGTCACTACCATCATGTTGCCTTTTTGAGAAGCTCAAAGAAGACATTACAGATGCTGTATATGTATACAGCATTTTTTCTAGGCTACATTCTTCCTCTGCCAACTGTGTGCTCAAATCTCCACATCGTCCTGAGCACCCAGGCAACAGTACTATGCTCAGTCTATTTTCCTCCTGCTCTTTAGATGATGAATTTCATCTAAATGCCAAGTAACATGGGACAAAAAAAAACAATAAACCATTGCGACAAATAGCAGTACGAACATTTATTGCCATAGTTTCCTTTCAGATGTGACTACATTTGAACACAGCCTAATAACATTACGAACTAGAAAGGTGCACTCAGTAGAGTGCCGATCTCCGCCAGGTCTATCTGCAACGTCCACTGATGTATTGTGGGATTGAATGAAAACAACCCACAATTGTCAAACCCCAAGTCGAGACACCAAAGGACTGTAAGGCGTCGCAAAACACACTTCATTCAAACTCAAAGACGAGCAGTATTTGAACGCAGGGGAGCGGCTCAAAGTTGTCGTATAAGACACGTCTTAAATCTTGCAACAAAAAAAAAATGCGTAGAAGGCAGAAGCAGACAAATACCCTAATATAATAAGATGCTTTCAACTTTCTTGATTTCGGTTGATAAATAACTCAATGTTCAAGTCAAATGCCTCCTGCATTAATAACAACTATAAGCTGAATCCTTGTCAGTTTTTAAACATGACTTGGCTTTTATCAAGTTTCCACTGGCTAGCTCACATCCACCGCTGTGCACTGCTCTCATACGGCGGTTACAGCTGATAGTGAGTCAACGCAACCACAAGAGCTCCTCGAACATACAGCAGTAACCGGGCGCTCCAAATATTGTGCAGTTTGCTGCAGCAGAATGCAAGATTAGCTGTGGACAGACACGGAGGTGCACACTCACGGACACACGTGACCGATCGCATTACCCTCCCGGCGGGGATAATAACACAGTGAATAGATTATAAATGCAATGAGGAATATTTTTCACCTGACTCCAAAGAGCAAAGGGCTACACAATGTCTTGTCAGGTCAAATAATCTCAAATAGTCGGTAGCCTACTCAGTGTTTTTAAGCAGGATTTGACACTTCAAGTAAATGAAAGCCATGACGTAAAACCTCTAATTATGCTTTATAAAATGATATAAATACCAGGTTTCATGATGTTCTGATAAACAAGGGTAGAGGAGCTGCTTAAAGCGGCCTACTAATAAATGTGGGTCAGTAATAATGTAGCTTTCAAACAAACGTGTGTGAACTAATGGATCATTTTGCCTTAAGGCAGCCTTCACATACACAACTCATGATGTCATGCAAACGGATTTGTGACTCTTGCTGTTCCTGATTTTTCTGAGTAAGGGACATGTTACATTTACAACACATTCATTCCCGATGTGATAAACAACCAAACAATGTTACTCCTCGCTCCGGACATCGTAACTCAATTCATTTATACCAATAGAGTTTGGTAGAGGATCTTTTCCAGAGCATCGTACGGAGCCGTCTGATACCCACTTTACTTGATGCATTTGCAGGGAAATGTCAATCATTTCAGTGAGAGGCGAAGACCTACTTTGACGTATTTATTGCTAAGACGACAGCATTAACGTTGGCTTGCTATACAGGAACGTTCTTTCCTAAAATAAATGATACAATGCTCGACTGTGTACTTTGGCAATTATATCAGCTTGTGCTTAAAAAAAAAAAAAAAAAAAAAAAAAGAAGCTATCAGATAATCTAAAATGATAAAATGCAACATTAGCTGCTCCTTACAACATTGCAATTCTTCGCTGCAACAAAGGCATTATGGCATGCATCCACTCTACATTCAAATATAAACAATCAAATATGACACAAATAATTAGAACTACTGTTTGTTTGGGGTGGTGTTGTGTGTTTGTGGTTTTTTTGGTTTGTTTTGTGAAGTGTGACCAAAAATTTGTTTCACTGTACTTTTTAAGATTCTGGCAGTTTTACGGTATAGTACAGTATTTTATTTTGGATGACTGGGCCTTTATATAGGTTTATGGCTTCTTATTCTACAGTCAGGAGTACATAGAATATAAAAAAAATATTTGAATGACAAACATATGTACTGTAGGCTTTAATTACTATAGGATTTACTTACTTCAAAATAAATATGTACCCACCATTCCTAATTTATGTGTGACAAAAGCTATGTTTGCAAGACTTAGACCGAACTAGAAACTTAGTTGCACTTTTCATGGCGATAGTGAAAACTATCAATATCATCAACGAGTATAACTGTATAATGTTTTTTTTCCTGCAGTCCATCTTTCCTTCAGTTTCATTGTTGACTTTATTACAACCTAACAACATCTAATTGGTTTGTTGAGGACAGTTTGCTCCATTTGACAGTTGATCAGCTAAAAAACAAACTTTATCTTCTATGCTTAGATTGACACCACACAACTGTGTTCAATAGAGGACAAAAAAATATATGAATTTTCAATTTTATGCCTTTCATACTTAACATGAGTCATTTTTAAATCAAAGCTGTGCTTCTTTGTGTATCTCATCCAAGTGTTATAAGCAGATAAAAGCTATAGTGCCTCAGCATTAGGAGAGTCCACCAATGTCATGCTTTAATGCCACTTCTGACACTCAGGCCTTCAGGGTCTACTCCCCAGAGTGGTCCCCTATTCCCTCTGATGCTTCAGCGGTTTCCCCAGTGAATGCTTATACTTGCCAACCGATCCAGCTACACTCATGGTCATCTGCCCACGGGAAGAAGTCACTTTCAAATGTCAGCATATCATGCTCTGACACAGACGTTCAAGAAATACCACTACTGAAGATCGCTCAGGTTTCTGTCAGCTTGTTACCCATCAAAGTCCAACACTTTGCCTTCCCCCTTGTATCTGTGTTTTCGTTGCTATGTATACAACGCTGGAGACGTACAAATCCCAGTCATTCCCGCAACAAGCACCTCTGTTAAGACATGAGTCCAACCACAGAGAGGGCTGAGAAGCAGGATGCATAAGGCTCCTTTTAAAGACATTTATCTTAGTCAGTATCAAGCACACATGTGGAGTTGTCCAATAAGAAATAGTACATCAATCTGTTGCGGCAAGGACAACATTTTCCCAGAGGTAGCACTTAGCCTTGAGTTGTGGTTATTTCATTCCTTTGGTTCTGCTGAAAAATTTGATCTGTTGCTGTGACCACACAGCAACGTTTGGCTTGTCTGCTCACAATAGCATCAGATTAGAATCAGCATCACCTTCTATTTACTATATGTGTGTTTGAGAGTGTGTGTGTGTGTGTGTGTGTGTGTGTGTGTGTGTGTGTGTGTGTGTGTGTGTGTGTGTCTTTTTTACACACACACAAAAATAACTTCAATGTTTACATCTTTGTTTTCATTAGGGTAAAAAAAGAGCCCAGATTGCTGTTTTCTGAGGCGCTGTGATCCTTAAGTTGTATCACAAGGGAATCTCTAAGAACAAACCCACAGAGAGAGAACAGAGAAGCTGGATGATGTTTACTACGAGCTAAGCTAAAATGTCCACAACTGGTGGAATGGAAAAGAAAAATATGAATGTTCTGTATTTGGGTCACACTAGGTTTCAACTTGGAAGGCATTCAAAATCCTACATTACCTCGATCAGCTTGTTGGCGTGCTCACGGAACACCTGTGCATATTCCTTGACTTCCTTCTCGTTGCCATTCTTGGCAGCTTCAATCAGGACCAGGAGGGGGACATTGGTCTCCAGGAAAGAGTCAGAGACATGGTCCATTACAGCTTTACGCAGCTGTGAAGCAAGAAATAAAAAAAAAAAACGGAAAGGCACTGTTAAAATATCCCCCTGCGCACACGCACGCACACAAACGCACACACTCACACACACTCACACACACTCACACACACACACACAAACACACACACACCTGTCTGCGAAGGTCTCTGGTCTTCTTGGTCATCCTGTCAATGGCGGTGTTCAGAGCATCACTCCTGTCCTTCCTTCCAGCCTGAAACATGAACAATGAGAGGAATTAGTGATTAACACGGCACAGTGACAACTACTTTGTAACATATTTGTTGTGGATGCTTTTTTTTATTTTTATTTATTTATTTATTTATATAAACACAAATGGTGATGATTCTACATAGATTAAATTTATAGGAACAATTCTACACACAACGTAGCATCAAAATGTACAGTTTAAAGAATGTTTTGTGGTTTTAAGTCATGTGCATTTGCTTCCTCTTTCAGTTGAGCTTTTTTGTTATATATACTATTAGGGTAGTTGGACAACCTAAAAATGAACTGCAATTTGAAATGCTAAAATATATGCTAAAATATTTTTTTTTTCTTCAAGAATACAAGGTCAATATATTATGCTGCCAGTTGCTGGAGAAAATACATTTGTATATATGTAAATATATTTAATAAGTAAAAAGTTCAAGTAAGAGCTCAAAAGTGATCCACAGATTATATTTCAGATAGTGTTTTCCAGATGCCCATCCTGATCCATTTGTGATCCTTTTATTCATTGTAAACCTGTCGACATAGACCAGCTGTCAAAAGCGCCACACAGCCTTTTGTTTAAACACTGGAATATTTTCCTGAATGATTGCATTGCGAGCGAACCGTGGAGCACACAAACAAACAGCGGCCAACCGTTTCAATAAATAACCCACACGCACACTTAAAGCATACATCAGTAAAAGGCACAGCTGCTTTGGGTTAAAAAAAAAAAACAGCTGATTTGCATCTATATCAGTGCTATAATTCATGGCCACCACACCCTTTTAATTGCTGCTGTTGCAAACTGCATTTAAATTTAAATTTTTATTCATGCAGGGATCAAAAGAGGCTATCCAAATCCTGTTCACGCCTTCCTGCCACCACAGCTCTCTACATGAAAATTGTACAAAACACTGTACAATTTGTTACAGTAAACCAACAAAGTCAACCTGTGATGCAGGCTCCAGTTTCCTTATGAAATAGATACGAGCTGTGAGATTCCTTTTTTTCTAATAACCGATTCTTATTCTCGGTTTGTCTTGGCGTTTTTCATAAATGCATTATGCACTATTGCCAACATATTTTTTTTGCGTAAGAAGCTATTTGTATAGCTCAATATCACTCACACTTGTTTTTGGGGGCTTAATAGGTCAACATCAGTAAGAAAGGTTGAAAATAAAGGGTGTGCCATTTTATGGTGTGTTTAACGGTTGTTGAGATTATTATTGGGAGTTAAATCATATGGACAAAGATATTTCAGCAAACGTGGCCCTCATTAGGTGTATGGAGCCTCCATGTATGTCCCTGCATAAGTAGTAGCTATTGGAGTCCAGTTCCACTGATAAAGATGGTTTGTAAAACACCCTAACCGCCAGATTAATCGGCCAAAGCGCTTAAATCGGTCAGCCTCTAGTAGAAACCCTGGAAACACCATCGGTCTATTCTTTGTTCATGAATAAAAAGCTGTAAAAAGGTTAATGACCATGAGCACTAATAATGTAACACTGAAAATAAAATATCTAATCACTTCCCCACAGGAGCATCTTTCTCATACTCAATGAGTGCGTGTTGATTAAAAGGTTACAATTTACTACACATGGCAACACCGTTGGCAGTAGTCACAGTTTAACGTTATGCAGCAGTCAAAGCCCGAAGTACTGGCACCCACTGAGAGCAGAGAGACGCTCAGTCACATTCTGCAAACTGCTCAAATGGAACACGGAAAAATAAAAAACTTTCAGGAAAGATGGAGCGATAGCGCGAGAGAGAGAGAGAGAGAGAGAGAGAGAGAGAGAGAGAGAGAGAAATTAAAGAGCGGGTGAGCGACAGATAGATGGGCAGACACTGGAGAATAATAAAATTAGAGCAAAATTAGATGACGGCAAAGGGCAACAGAGAAAAGGCAAAGAACCAGTAGGACTCTGGGCTGCTCATCCCCCCTTATAATGCTCAAATCAACTGCGACGTAACACCATGGATGGTGGTGGCATTGACCTGCCCCATCCCCCACTGCCCTTCGCCCATCGGGGGGTTGTGTACATAGTTAGGGGCCGGGAGCTCCGACGGCACTAATCCCCTGTGATTTTGTGCTGGTTGGATGCAGTGCTATGGTGGGGCTTTAGTCTGCTCTGCCCCTACTCTCTCAATCCTATTTTATTCACGCCTAGCCTATATTTCATTTCCACGCCAGAGGGTTCTAAAGCACTTCTTCAGGTGCTTATTATGGAGGCACTTTCTCTGCGGCATCTTTTATGATACTCAAGTGAGTCTCTATCCATCTCCTTTAGGACAGATTTAGGAACATCCCTTTTCTACAAAACCTTTGGTCCACTGGATTATGGAAAAATTCAATGGAAACAAAGTCTGCTCCAAGTGGCAAACGATGACAGAGTTCCATGAGTTTCCACGCTAACATTCTGTGAGTCCCAGTGGGAGATGAAGTCTACCGGAGTAAATGTGGAGAATGACAGCAGCATGCTGGTCAAGTGACCTGGAAAGTCGCAGTCAGATGCAGGTTTTGTCTTAAGACCTGAGAATTATGAAATAAAATGATTTAGGAAGCAGAAAATGTAGAAACATCATTTCCAAGTTATCCAAACAAATACGGATTTGAATGATAGAAAACGTAGTCGTTCTTTATCATCTACTGCCAAAGAGGACAGTGGTAATTTTGTTTTTATTTTTGCTGCCATTAAGTACAATTTATTGCCTGTAACAGGTGCATTAAGAGTTAAAATCCATATCAAATACATTAAGCTAATCAAAGTAATATACAAGTATAAAACATAGAGGGGTGGCGGGCTCAAGTAAGCTGGGGTCATGTTTAAGTAAAAGTGCCTGAGGAGAAGATATCAGAATCAGTGCTTCATATTGTCTCTTGTGTCTCGTCTTTGGCTGCCTCAGATCTAGTTCATTGAAATTACCCTCACACCCATCTCCACCCACATTAAATAATTAACGAAAAGTCAGCATTTTCATGTACTGAAGTACAGATATCTCATTCTGTTTTGCACTCTAGCTGGTGCTGGAATATGTCCTTTGAACACTGCCACAAATACAATTAATTTGCCAAATGTTAAAAGAAAAAAAACATACAAAAACATTTTAACAGCATTTTTTTTTTTTTTATATATATAACCTTGTGGTTAACATCATGAATCAAGTATTCGGTCTTGTCTATTACATGTTAAAAGCTAGCTTAATTTAGCTACAGAGCAGCTGGCCATACATCACATGTCAGCACCGTGCTCAGGATATGTAAATTATGAATATCTGCTAGACACCCTATGTTAGCATTGCTATAGCATACTCGCTCCTGTAAGGGAATGCAGCACATCTTTGCTCACCCATGCACACGTTCATGCTGTCTGGAGCCACATGTTACGAACTATATTGAGCTTTGAGCGTTTTATATGTTTTGTGTAGGTCTCCGGCATGCATTCATACGTATACAGCGCATCTAGAACAGCAGCAAGGCGAGGCGGAGATTTACAGCTGTGTTTAATTTCAACAGCGAGCTGCCGCAACACGTTCAAGATATCAATATTCTGATGGTGACGAGCCAGTGGGAGGGAAGTGGGAATGCAAGAGGGAGGTGGAGGAAGACTGAGGTGCACAAGCAGTGCGTATGAGGCAGAGAGCAAGTGACTGAGCAAGAGAGTGAGAGGGTGTTTGTGTGTGTGGGAGAGAGAGAGAAAGAGAGAGAGAAACAGTAGTGATGATCGACGCCAGGCTGCCACCACTCTGTAGCAGTGAGTGGCTGCAACAAAAAGCACAGAATAACATCCCTGACTCCCTGCTCTGCTTTTTTCTCTCCCTGCGTCTCAGCTAGCAGACGAGGGCTCCGCTCACAGCTCTGCAGAGGCTATGCCGAGACTGAGCCGGCGTCGGAAGCAGGATCTCTGGCTGCCATCAACAAGTTAGGGTTGGGAGACCACGGCCATGAAAGGGGACCGCTTGATCTTCAATTAACCATCTGAGCTGACATCATTGCGGTGGAAGGGAAACAAAAGGGTAAAAAAAAGAAAAAGAAAAAGAGGAGAGGAGGGGG
This sequence comes from Ophiodon elongatus, assembly GCA_016806645.1. NCBI lineage: Eukaryota > Metazoa > Chordata > Actinopteri > Perciformes > Hexagrammidae > Ophiodon > Ophiodon elongatus. The sequence goes on along the minus strand of JACSYO010000669.1, from coordinate 107,021 downwards.
GGGGGGTTCTGTTCACCGGAGTCGCTCTGGATGCAACTGATCAACTTAAAAAAAAAAAAAAATTATATAAATATTTATTTCAAGGATTCGGAGGATGAAGGAAAAGATTCAACCCTTTTGAGCTTGGATTTTAAAGGACTCTGAACAAAATCGCAGGAATAAACATCATCTCGGGACATGGAATTTCATATTTTGTTTGAATTGGGTGGGCTCAGAATTGCTTTATTTCCAAAGAGGCTGATTCCTTTTGTGCTTACTCAAAAGGGTTTTTTCCCTTTGGATTTTTCTTCCATCTGGTTGCTCCAAGAGTCTGCGGAAAAGGACAGTTGAATGCAGCCTCCGATGTGCACAAAAGAATGGGTAAGTTAGTCCCTTTATATGGTAGGTCTGGACATGAATAGGGAATACAAGTAAGAGGGAGGCGAAGGACTAAAAGCTCTTCAGCCGAGTCTATTTACTGCAATTGCCCTTCGTTTTTCCTTCTTCACCGACACACTAGTTGGGAATATATATATTTTAAAATACCATTTCTATTGTGTGGCAGACCGCTTAAGTGATGAAGATGAAAAAAAAACTAAGAATTCAAAAGGAAATCTGCATATTTAAGCTGCTAAAGCGAGGGGAAAAACATACGCAATAAATGATGAATGACAGAAATCCACAGAAAAATATGTATTGAAGAAAATTATCTATTTAGTTCACAAATTGTGAACTAAATAGGATATATATATATATATATATATATATATATTATATTTTTATAAATAGCAAGGATGCCGAAACAAAGTCCAGCTCATCTGTGTAATTGATCATTAAATGCCAAATTATATGACATCTCCATTAAAGCTCAGCTCAAAGAAATGCGGTTTACGTACATTGTGGAAGTTGTCAATGTAAAATATCTAAACTGCAGTGTGTATGGGAACGAACGAGAGCACACTGGAAAAGCACAATCGTCACCATGAATTAGTAATAAGTGCTCTGCAGAGATAAGCTTTCCCGCCCCACAGTTCATTTTGTTATCTTTGAACCCACCCAGGTTTCCATTCAAGGTGGCCATTGGTGGGACCTGCACCAGCGGCTCTGTGTCTGAGTGTGATCAGCATGCTCCTAGTGTGCCTGCTGCCTCCTGCATCGTGCACAACCTGCCCTCAAAAATGCCGCTGTGAGGACCTGCAGTTCTACTGCGACACCCAGGGGCTTCAGGCGCCCCCAGATGGTGTGGACAAGGGGGCCCTGGGGTTGTCACTACGCCACAATAGCATCACTGAGCTCAGCCCTGATCAGTTCTATGGCTTCAGCCAGCTCACCTGGCTACATCTAGACCACAACCAGATCACAACAGTACAAGAGGATGCCTTTCAAGGGCTCTACAAGCTGAAGGACCTCAATCTGAGCTCCAATCGTATCACCAAGTTGCCCAACACAACCTTCATCCACCTCATCAACCTCCAGATACTAGACCTGTCCTTCAATCAGATGACTGCATTGGAACCAGAACTGTTTCATGGACTGAGAAAGCTCCAGATACTCCACCTCCGCTCCAATTTACTTCGCACCACACCCGTTCGTGCATTCTGGGACTGCCGGAGCCTGGAATATTTGGGTCTAAGCAGCAACCGTCTACGCAGCCTGGCCCGGAATGGATTTGCTGGGCTCATTAAGCTTAAAGAGCTCCACTTGGAGCACAATCAGCTGACCAAGATCAACTTGGCCCATTTCCCTCGCCTTGTCGCCCTCCAGTTTCTCTATCTGCAGTGGAATAAAATCAGCAACTTAACATGCGGCATGGAGTGGACCTGGACCACTTTAGAGAAGCTGGACCTCACAGGAAATGAAATTCGTGTCCTGACATCCGATGTGTTTCAAACACTGCCAAATTTAAAGATTTTGCTGCTGGATAACAACAAACTAAGCAGTCTGGACCCCCAAGTCATGGATATGTGGCAGTCACTGGGTACCATTGGGCTGTCCAGCAACTATTGGGAATGTACCAAAAGGATTTGCTCTCTGGCCACTTGGCTAAGCACCTTTAAGGGAAGGTGGGAACATTCCATTCTCTGCCACAGTCCTGAATATGCCCAAGGTGAGGAGATACTTGATGCCGTTTATGGATTCCAGCTTTGCCAGAATTTTTCAGCGCCGGTTGTTCAGACTATTAGCACAACCACAGACGCTACTATTACTGCAGAGATCACAAGCTCCTTGTTTGGAATTATGCAGCCAACCCCCACGCAGGACTATGCAGAGGATTTTGGGAGCTTTACCACAGTCACTACCACGACAACCACAACAACAACGCGACGCACTGCTCAAGCAACTACCGCTACATTGGAAGAGGCAGCTGTAACAGAGGACTCCTCTGCAATGGACAACACTGTAATGACTCATAGGGTTATCATCGGAACTATGGCCCTTCTATTTTCATTCTTTTTCATTATTTTCGTTGTGTATATCTCACGGAAGTGCTGCCCTCCCACCCTGCGCCGGATACGCCACTGTTCGGCTATTCAGAACCGCAGACAGATGAGGACCCAGCAGCGGCAGCCTATGGCAGATCTAGCTACACAGGTACCCTATAATGAGTATGAGCCCAGCCATGAAGAAGGGGCACTCGTGATCATTAACGGCTATGGGCAGTGCAAGTGTCAGCAACTGCCTTACAAAGAGTGTGAAGTATGAACTCTTATTTATTCCTAGAGCATATGGTTTGCCATTTGACCATTTCAGATGATACAGGGTTTGCTTTTTTTTATTTTTTTCCAGTTTATGTAAAAAGCATAATTTCTACAAGTGAGATTTGACAATATGTGAGAAATGTTGAATGCTACAATGACAGAGGTTGGACCTGAGAGTTTAGGGATGATGTAGAGATAGTCACAAATTTATTTTTCTATGAATGCAAGGTTGTTCATATCAGGCAGGGGCAATCATTTTAAACAAGAAAATTGTAAACTGTGAGATTTGTCTCCACATTGTCTCTATATTCTGCAGCACAGAGAAAATACTTAGCCAAATGGCCCTCTGCTAACAGAATACATTAAGTGGAGAAATGTGATTTATGTCTTATTTCTTTTAAAAAGTAAGTATTTGAAATCATGTTTCTAACTGCACCACAGGCACTGTAAACCAATCACTCAATCACTGGGGCAAATGATTTGGACCAATTATCAGAAATCTTTTGTTTTACAGTTTCATTATGTTAAGATAACTATTATACATTAAAAACCACCAAGACCAAAATCTAAATTATAACCGAAAAGTAAATGTAATTATTGTTGTGTTACAAATAGAAATAAATCGTCTCTTGAGGAAAGAAGAGCCCTGAAATTATATTCAGTCTACACACATTTTAATACATTTACCAATTCCGACATGAGTCAATTAGGCAAGTCTATAATCTGCTATCAGATCGAAGGCTTCTCAGTGTTTCCTGTTTACACAATTAATTTGGGTGGCCCACCCTCAAAAAAGAACAGCCAAAAAGGGATTATTTTGCTTAAATTTGGATTTATTCCAAAATTCATGTGTGTGTAAATGCAACTACAAAAGTGTACCGATTGAAAAGACTGCCGGAATAGTGAATTTATGTTCAATTATATATATTGGAAAAATTACGTCTTTAAATCAGACATTAGCTCATAAATGAAATGATGTTTTGCAGGTTGTTGGATCTCCCACCCACAAGGGCCAACCATCAGAAATAAATTATCAACCTGTGGGACACAAAGCTTTTTTCATCTGTGGTCAATCTCCAATATACTACACCGCTTAGCAAAATACACAGATGTCTTCCTCATCTTAGACATCAAGAACCTAATGATTCGACCTTTAAATGTACAATGACCTGTACATGGATTCCTTAGCCCCCAAACGCCATAAACACTGTGATCAGAATATTTCCAGTTTAACAGCTTAACCCAGTAAATACGGTTTGCTGATTTGCTATTATACTAGGATCAATATACAGACATGCTAGTGTGAGGTGTGAGGGTAGCAAGTGAAAGGGTAATGACCAGCGCAAATGCCAGATAGACGAACATTTTATTCTGAAAATAAAACCTTTCCCCAGTAGCCATGGCTCTTTACTGCTTACACACTAATCAGGACTGACAGGCTCAAGATTGAACCAATTAAGGCAAGGCAAAAATAATCTAATATTCTGTCACCCACACCAGTGATCCAGCAACATTAAGCTTGTTCTTCCACTCAAAAATAGTTCTACTAGAATCCTCCTCCGTATGACATAAAAACATCATTGAACCTTTTACTTGAGGACATTCTCCTTGTTAGGGATACTGGGTTGTCATTTACTGTATTCAAAATGGGATTACGTTGAATAATGCATATTATAACAGTTCCTTGGTTAGCAGTCACAAGTGTCAAGTTAAATTGCGGTCAATAGCCTGAAAGCAAATGGAGATCCAGTGATAAGCAAACAGCAAGCCAGGGTCAGGACACATTGGTATGCAGGGGAGAGGATGTGCATTAGCATCAGACTAAAGCTGCTGCCGCAGCTCCGCACTTCTTTGTGTTCAGTTTGGTGGTGGGGGCAGGGTGAAAGAGAGGGATTGAGAGGAATTGATGGGACGATTGGTGAGGGGCAAAGATGGGGCAATGTCTTGCTTTATTAGTGAAGGTGGTTAAGAATGAAACGATAAATACTGACTGACAGCACCGTGTGCATGAAACGCACACTGATCACACAGCAACAGTCATTTCATTACAAGTAACGGAACTATCAAACGTTTGACCGGTACAACAAGACCAAGTACCATTCCTAACAATTTAAATCAAAATATGGCATTTTCTTGAATTATTTCCCCAGGAAATTAGCATATGGCATTTCATCAACATTTCAACTTTTGGATATGTTTCACCAAATCAGTGATTACAATAGCAAGATGCTTCCGATAGCACAGTACCAGGAAACAAGTTATCTGGCTTTGAGCAATGAGGATGCAGTTCTTTGGCTGGTGCTCCATAGAGGTAGCAAGGAGGTGCCATTTGTGGCTTTGTCTCTTTATTAAGGCTGGGAAAATTTGGCTTCAATCTTCTAACTGAATGCTTGTGTCAATGTCTCTGTGCACATGATCATAAGATGCCTACAACAACGTCTAAGAAAGTGTTTGTGTAACCAAAAATTGTTACACTTCACATTTGAATACAATGGAAAACATTGCATACATGGATAGTACTGATTTCCAAAGTCAAGCAACTCAACTTTGTTTCTAATTTTGTTTTCTTCCAGCTTCGCACTGCTTTTACTACTGCCCTTCTAATCTGTCTTGCATGTTCAAAAGTCAGTTGAGTTGAATATTTCTTAATGTCATTCAGCAAACATTATGAAGAGACCTCTTTTTTGATAACACCGAGAATGGGGATGTATGTGGAATTCCTATAAAGTTCTGTCAATCATTTGACATTTCACTGTTTAAGACTGCGGTTGTACTAAGTGACTGAAAATCCACAAAATTTGTAGAAATATGCATCCCTTTGCACTCTGGCTCTTTGTAAACTGTTTTTGTTTCCTCTTGTCACCCTCTAGCCCTGGTCCCCACCCTGCCTAAAAATAAAAAAAACACAAAAAAAACAAGTGAACCAATCCCCTCTCTCTTACCCAACCTCTTTGTGCAAAATGAATGCTTTTTCTCTTCCCATTTTCCTTTTGTATTGTATTATGTACAATTTCATATCTGTATAGTGGATAAGATGTGCCAAACTGAAAAAAAAAAAACATTTTCCCCTCAAAACATATATTTTTTAAATAAAATGGTTATAATTTAAAGAATGTTTTCTAACTGGTGGATGCTCACAACCTGGTTTGGTCTTTCATTACAGTATGGTTTAATGTATAAATCTTAAGCAATCCGAAGGCAAACCAAATCAAACCTACCCCTTGACGCCGTTGATATCATCAGTATATTGTGAAACAGTACGTGTTCATTCGATCCAATTCCCTTCCGTCAATGCATCACAGCATAATGATCAGATCATCTACTTAACAAATCGATGGGGTAAAAATTCTAATTACGCCGTTGTGCAAAACTCATGTTTATGTGATTCACAATGTGAAGGAGCTTGAAAGGAGCATTAAGGCAGAGTGTTGCAGTGTTTTGTTCAAACAGTGCAACCCTTGAATGTATTGAATTTATAACGATATTTAAAAACAGAAAAGCGTTGAATCCACGCATTTGAGAACATGGAAGCACCATACGTTTTAGAATATTTTGCTAGATGGATGACTATATTGACAAATCGATTAACTGACTATCCATATCAGCACTACTTCAATAGTTATGTTTGTCATGCAATGAGAACGCAGAGATTATGAATTTAGTGCCTATTAGTCATCAGGGTGTTTGCTGACAGTTGTCAGTTAATGCTCCAGTGAAGTACATTTTCTCTGGTGTATTGCAATGTGGCAAAACAGAGCCTTTTATATGAATTTGGGAACAATCTATACAAGATTAACAATGATAACCAATCCTGTATTTCCACCCTTGTATACGCTTTGGGATGAACGTCAAAGTAAGATATACGGTTCTAAATCGTATTTTTCTACATAAAGCACAGCATTAACTAGTGTAAGCACTTCCATGCTACGGTATTTAATGCTACGCTAACTACTGATCGTCAGTTGCCTTTCACTTTTACACAGTGATCTGTAGGCTAAAGCTTCCATCTTTATCTTCTCAGCCCGTTTTCTCTGCTGAATCCGTTTGACATAATCGATACATCCTTCACACACATATTGTAGACCTTTCTGTCTGCTTCTCTCCAAAATCACTTTTTCGGATCGGATTATATAGACAGTTGTGGGGATGTTTAACGATTTCTTTCCTATGTCGTTATTAAGGCAATTTTTAACTAATTCACCATCAGAACTAAGACGTTATAAAAAATAAATGGAGAATCTGCTCCCTACTGTGAATTTAGAGTTCTTTCTTGTGGAGCCGCATGTCCTCTCACTGAGCCTTGATAATCAGCACGAGTGAATTTTAAATCCCTAATTACAAACCAGTTTTCAGTCTCTTTTTCATTGAATCCGAGACCTCGTATCTCAGTTTTTCCATATGCCAGCTCACCAAAACTTTGATCTGTGCTCCACAGGAGTTGTTAACATTATGGATATGATTTGGATTGTGATATCAAAGATAATACTGTTAAACTGGCCATGCTGTGATATTGTTGCATCAAGCACAGACATATGCATTACGCATCTGTATACGTTTAGAATTATATCAGATCAGGACAGGCAAATACTTAATATTTCATGACTGATCAGACTGGGGACCAAAACTCAAGGACTCTGCCAAGAAATCTCAAAATAGCTTTTCCAGTTTGTCAGAAAGTTCGTATAACAATCCTAATGAATATAGGAATATAGGCTGACGCGGCTATCCAGCTGTAAGAACCACTTCAATTCTATCTGCTCTTTTTTGATGAGTCCTACAGAAAGCACGCTTCAGTAATTAACCTGCAGAGTGTACCCAGGTGGGGGAGGCCCTAAACTGAAGTCTGACTACATAGCATCAGTAGTCTGCAGGGTTCAAGGACTCCGGCCTATGTATGCTTCACATACTCAGTATGAGGCCTCAAATTAAATCGAGAAAATGCTTACTAGGAAGCACATATTGATCTGGACTTGCATCAGCAATACCTCCCTAATATGTTAATTGCTTAACCGTAAAAAGGCGCTACATTTTAAAATCAGTGCTCTATTGCCTCCACACGGCTCTCCACAGGATGTGGGCTGAGCCGGCGGCTGGTGTGACAGAGTGCTGACAGAAATACCAGAGTTATACCAGCACGGTCATTTACATTTTCAAATTCTTCTTCAGAAAGAGATGCTACATGGTTCCACGACGGATCATTTTTGGGAATGCGCCACACTAAAAACATATTGTCAAATTGAAATAATTGATTTAATATGAAATACAAAATAACCTATTTCACCAGTCAATTGGGAACAGACTGTTGAACAACAAGAAGATCCACTACACTAGGCAGGAGGGTACTTTACAACAGGTAGAGTTACTCAGATTCACAGAACTCGAGGGGAAGGCTAAATGTTGCAACACCGGAGACTTCATGGAAGCAGGATCCAGTAGGCAGGCTCCTGGTAAGGATGCCGCAGTGTTTTTTTTGGGGGGGGGGGGGGTTTCCTTCGGACACCCACAAGAAAGTGGGGGTGCCGAAAGATATACGGGGAGAATTGCCAATCCTGCTTTTGAATTTCAAAGTCAAAAGCTTATTTCAAATCGATTTCTGATATATAATCAAAATCATGGCACATTTTACCGTCACTGACGATTCAACAGTCATATTTGCAGTCGAATCGGGCTGCTCTATCAAACAGTTGATTATTCGGGGTCACCCATGATACTCCTTCAGGTGTTACCGTTCAAAGACATGCAGGTCAGGTGAACTGGAAACACATTCTTCCCTGCGGCATGAATGCGTTTGTCTGTAAGGCTGTGTGCTAGCCCTGTGATACAGTGGTGACGTGTCATGGTGTACACTACATCTCTCTGAATGCATGCTTGGATAAGCTGTAGTCCCCTGGGCCCTGAACAGGATATAGGTTATTGCTGGATGGATATTGTTACATTCTATTTACTGCGTTTATTTTGTATGCCATGCATTATTTGTTTAATAATATAATTAAGGAAAGCAATCGCCATTCTCCTTTGTCGTTTAATTTAATATAATTAATTTAATAGAGTTTTGAACTGTAATTTCCTGCTGCCAAGGTCAGTGGTATGTCTGAAGAAAATAAAAAGGGGACTTGCTACAGCTGAGCACCTGTCTGAATGTGTTAAAACATGCATAGATGTGGTTCATTTCCTATTCAGAGATGTCAATCACAGCTCAATTCACTTCAATCCAGTCACTCTGACCTTCAAGCCAATGTAATTTACTGGCTAAACTTAGCTGCCAACAACTCAGGTTTTCTTTTCATTTTTCACAATGCTTGTGGCATTGACTGGAGGACAACCGCCTATCATACTTATCCTCTCACCTCATTTAAAGTGAGTTCCTTCTTTATGAACAATAAATTACTTATTCGAACATATTACCAATGGGGAATTTCCAGTGTTGTCAACTTTTTTCAAAAGAAAGTCACTAAATCTTGCGAGAAAGTCACCAACACAGACAGCAGTCCATTCAGGGCTCCGTCCAAATTCACTCCCCCAAAATGATCAGAATAACCGTGATCAACAAACATGGCTATTGTTAGTACTCACAGCTGTCAAGCTAGCAGCTTGTAGAAGACTCCAGTGATGTGCAATGAGTGAACAGGCAAAGTGTGCGAAGGTAGGCAGGCTTAGTATTATCCTGCGACAGCCACCGAATTTCTTTCAGAGCATTTGATTTAATGTTCTGAAGAATTATGTTAAAATGCATGTTTAATACAGCTGTAAGATAAAATGTAAACCATTTAAGACTAATACAGCCCTACGACCACCGAAATGCTAAAAAGTCTGCAATTCAATGCTAAAATGCAAATAAATGTGTAAAATTGTGTGCAATATGTTCTATACCCTGTGTCAACAGGGTTTATTGTGTCATTGACATATAATTGGTCACAATACATTCTGTAGATCTCAGATTCACCTTTGTAGCTACAGGTTTTGAACAATTGCAAATCAGATTATAATTTGGCCTTTGAACCAGAAAAAGACAAGTGATGTCAATGGATTCTCAATAGATTGAAATTCAAAAATATATCTGAAATATGAGGATCACATAAAGAGAGGTGTGATGTCAGGAGCTTGAGGTTTTCAAAACATATTTACCATGCATCGCTGTCATCGCTTGTCACAAAATATGTCAGGGACCAGTTAAACGGTAGTCTGTGTTTATTTTCTAAATTGCATGTTACGCAACTATTTTATAAAAGTAAATTAAAGTTGAGCGATGTCGCTGAAATGATGTAGTAAAACCAGAGAAGATTAATAGTGAACAAAGAGTTTCCTTTTAAACTTCCTAACTACTTTTCCTCACTTCTTAGGATAAATAAAACTCCAATTCAAAACAAGAATGCGAGATGAACTAGACTGCTCTGCAGCATCATATCTGCCGTGTGTGCACAAAAGGGATATGTGGAGGAATTAAGTTATCCCAAGGGACAAAACAGAGAGCTTTTACGGACGGTAGGCAAATTGTATACTTAAAATCAGTACTGCAGCTGTAAGTGGTGACAAAACATTCTGCCTCTGACTGTACAATAAAAAGAAGAAAAGATCAGACAGGCAAACTATAAAATATTTATCGGAAGAAATTCATATGCATTTCCCTGTACAGAAAAAGGTTGCCATAATTGACAATAAAACCATCCATTACCAAAAGCCGCAGACAAGTTTGTCAGAACAGCAAGCATGTTAAGTTAATTCGCCTATACAACTGTGAAAAAGGGAAAGTTAGATTTCAGTTGTCGCATCACAAAATATCAATTTATGAGACCATGTAATTCTTTATTGTTTAACTGCTGGGGGAGGGAAGGGGGGGCCGCATCTTCTCTACCTGACAGCTAGGCCAATCAAAAAGCCTAGAATTCACCAGCAAAGGATCAAGGGGCCAGGTCTGGGAAATGTTGCCTGACAGGCTGTTACTGACAAACCAGTGTTTTATGGAGGCTGTAAATATATGAAAAGCCTTGGGGACACTAAATCTTTTCCCGGTTACATTTTGTGGAGTGTAATTCGTTTTAATTATGCATTTAGATGAGATTACAACTAGATAAATTGAAATGCTTTCACACTGGTCTCGAACCTTCTTCAAAAAGAATGGGTTAAAAAAAGCATACATTAGTTTCCTACCCCTGGATGGACACTATATTTTCACCCCGAGACTGATTCTTTTTCCTTTTTTTTAAACGTGTGCCCATTAGAGGTAACTTGATACACAGTTGTTTTGAACTTGAAACTAATCATGGTTTTCTTTTCTAGGTTACACATAGATCACAATGGGATCAGGTAGACAAGGTGTATAGTTCAAGATCAAATCAACCTAAAATGTGTTTAAAAAATAAATTAAAAAAGAGCAGCAGACACAGAGGAATAGGGCTAAAGCAAAAAATCTGACACTCACTGTCGATGCCCAAGGCAAAAAGACAGCGCGAGTCGAGGTGAGCTGTCGAGAGGGAAAGGACCACAAACGGGAAGGGAAAGATTGCCAAGACGGAGAAAACTGACAAGAGGAGAGAAAGTGCAATGTTTAAGTGCTCAGAGTAGGAGGACTATATTGCCATGCACAGAAATAGGGCCAGTGAGGGCAGACGTAGGGGCCCCGCTGCAGCGGCCACGCAATACCTTTTTCATAAAAAGGTCCAAATTATATTGTATCACTTCAAGTTGAAGGAATGTAAACGTCGGTCTATCCATATGTCAAAGCTACACAGAATCCCCATCTTGTGCGACACAATACCCCAACAGATGCCGGGAACTACTGATGCATTAATAATAAAAAGTGGCAGAAACGGTTACGCTTTACACGTGTCGTGCCAAACTGTCATGACAATATAGAATAATTGAGGCCACGGTATGTGGCAGTGCTGGGGCTTCATCCCCCCCACCCACCTCGCCCCTTCACTGGCTGAACGGACAAGCTTTAGTCTTGTTCAACGATCATTAGAACACAGTACACAGTTTCCACTTCAGGAACCTTAGCCTTAACCCAGTAATACAACAACATAATGTAATCCATTTCCATAGACATTTGCCAAATTGGCTGGGTATCACCACTAGTCTCCCCAAATCGATTCCGATTCAGTTTGATTTCCGATTCGATTGAATATAGATCAAATTAGGTATTTTTCAGTTACAATACAAAGTTTGCATGCGTATGAAAGACCTTCTCAGAGGACTAATGCTGTAAATTGGACCCTCTAACCTGGTGTATTATCAAAAATATGAATGTTTACATTAAGAATTGACCTATTTACAATCTTGTTGGAGGATGATTCAAATGGAGATTGAACTGAATCAAAAAATAATAATTTAGACCCAGCCCTATTTCACGCATTTTTTTAAACCCAAATCTGAAAATGTTGCCTTCCCTTACATGATAACAGTTTAACCCAAAGATACTGCCGCTTCTCCAATCAATGTGCTTTATGAAAGTACATTAACACAAATCTTGGAAAGAACATATAACTGAAATCGGTTTTCAGCCACTGTTCTGATTGCTTTCACTAGTCTAATCCTTAATAAATCATCAATTACTCTGATCTCTCCTTTTCAACAAACGGATGTAGTAGGAACACTTTGTTTCTACTCATTGATTTTTCCACTAGTCTTCTTTAAGAGGCTGTAGCTGTGTGAGCAAGTGTGTGTGTACGCGTTTTTTTATTTGATCATTCTCTTGATATAGCCTTAGTCATGGCAACAAATTTGATTAATTTCTCTTGCATCATGTAACAAGCAAAGAAATGATTCCATTCTCCAGCAGGAATTCAAGAGTGATACTTAGCTCGTTTAGAGTCTACTGAGAGCTCAGATCAAGGTACTTCAAGTTCACTATATAGATTTTTTTTTACCTGTAAAAAAAGAAAAATATCTAGACTAAATTATGGCAGACATGCTAAACTGCAGACTGGCAGGCTATGTTATAAATAAATTTGAACAAATCACAAGTTTCAATCCTTGAAAAGTCTTAGTAAAAAGATGGTGAGGTAAGGATGTCAAAGAGTCTGAAGGAGAGGAAGGAAATTTGAGATGGGGGGGGTGAACACAACTTGTAGCCGGAGGGCTTGAAGAAGCAGAAGGGACGGGAGAGAGAGAGAGAATGAGTTGGGAGTCCATCCAACAGCCTCAGCTGTGAGCGTAAACCCATATGCTGTAATGGCAACATACGGTTTAATGACTTGCACTGCCCCATCTACAATTATTAGAATAGATGCAGACGGAACCGTGGCCATCAAAACACATATAGCCAAATCAGTATGTATTGCCCTATAGTGCATCTCTGCTCGAGGAAGGCATTACCTTTCCTGCATGAATTACATATTTCATCGCACCTCTAGAGCTCGGCTTTAGTATGAGAGCACACACATCCTCGTCTAGCCAATTTACGGGTTGATTGGTCTGCCAAGGCTGATCACAGATACAGTCAGGTTACCCGTCACACTGTCTGCTGTTGTTTTAAGGGACCAGCTATCTCACCAGGTGTACTCAGGACTAACTTTTCCACTGGGAGCACTGGTGCTACCAACGGGAATGGAATAAACAGTCGCTGATGTCTCAGATTTATAATGATCATCAAGCACTCGCAGTATGTGAAATTTTAACAAAAATAAATAAATCGCATGTGTGACCATTTTGGTTGGAGTCTGGAGCCCTGTAACTATATGCCAGGCACAGTTCAAAGAGGCAATACCAGGCCATTAAATGCACAAGGTGGACACAGACATATTATGCTTCTCATTGGTTTCCTTCCATCTGGCCAAATGAGTGGCCAAATCCCTGTCATGTCCACTCACCATCACTGTGGTGATGAGATGCGTTCCTCTGTAAATCTAAGATCTTAAGTCATACAGGGCCACATGAGGGACATGGAGGAGTCCAGTCAAGGAGAAAATGTGTTTTGAACCAAACCAGAGATGCCGCATGAATGGCCTGAATCTTAAAATAAACTGGCAGTGTTCTGGATGAGCAATGAGAGCAAAACATGGCGGTGATGCCTGAGCATGAGAAGGAAAGTATTGAGAGAAAATGACATGTAAACTTAGTTGACATCTGCCTGCTTGTCATTTTGTCTGTCAATGTCCAGTGAAAACGCACAAAAACAGAGTAGTTTTGTAATTGAGCAGCTATGAAATCAAACATTTTTGTCAACAGACAATGAGTGAAGATCCAAAATGGTTTAAAATTGGACTTTAAAGCTGGTTTATGTGATAACTCTCCACAACATGCTATTGAAGACGGATGTGGAAAAGTCTGTACCATTATGATGCCCAAAGCATCCTATTTAATAAAATCACAAGACACCACTGAGGGCAAATTTAAACTATTTCCATGTGGCGCAAAAAGGAAAAAACACAGTTAGCCATGAATGTATCCTTTTACTATCAAATACTTGCCCCCAAGGACTACCGAACTGAGCAAAACTACTACCGTTCTAATACAAAATACTATTTTAAAAGCACTGATACAAAGCCAATTTTGCCAAACTGGAGAGCTACTGCAACTGTCATTAATAGTTAAGCACTATCTTGATATGCCGTTATTCTGTCTGCCAAAGAGGTTGTTTTTTTGTCCCGTATGTTTGTCTGTTGCTTAGTAGAATCTCTAAAAAACCTACTTGAAAGATTTCAGTGACGTGCCATGGAGAGTTTGGTCATGGGCCAAGAAGCGACAGATTACTTTTGGGTGCAGATTTGCCCACTTATAAAGCAGGCAGGTTTAGGACATTGCCCAATGCTCTCCTATAGAAAATAACCTGGCCCAGCAGCCATGCAGCAGATGTGCCAGTCCTAAATTACCCTATTTATAACATAACCTAAAAGACCCACAAAATACTGTATTTTGATAATGTGAGGTTACCTCTTGGCTTAGGAAGGCTATTACTATAGGCAGTAAGCAAGTAAGCCAGGCACGCCAAAATTAGCAGCCACCATTTAAGCCTATAGCAGGTCATTGCACAAATTGGAGATCAATTTGCAGCATTTGCATTATTCAGGCATTTGTGCTCTGGCAGAATTACTGCTGTGTGTGTGAGAGTTAGAATCTGTACTACAATCACACCCTGCCCAGCCAGACATCCATTATAGCCACAGAACCACTGTAACACTCCACTAATGAAATGGGAAAGCTGTGCACTTCATGATTTTACCTCGAAAAAGACAACAAGAACAGCAGAAAATGATCAAGTTTAAGCTCATAGATAGTAAGAATAGTAAGAATAGTAGTAATAATAATAATAATAATAATAATAATAATAATAGGGCATTAGCACAGCAGCAGAATTTATCTGAGTGACTGGCTCACACTGAAATACTGCTGTTACAGGGAGGACATTCAGCAGTGGTTTAACAGAGCCTTTTCCAAACAGAGAAAAGAAGTAAGCAAGAAATGGGCATGGTAAAAATTATGTTTCCTTCCTTAACAAAAGGTCCTCGCCACAGCAAGATGTTCTACTGAAGGTTTCTGTAAGTGATGTTAATTTCAGTGATAATAGCTTATCATTTGTTACAGATAAAAAGAATAGGATAGGCCATTTGTGTAACCCCATTTGAACCTAGTCACTTAATGTGGATTGGATAGCTATCTGATCTCAGAAAAGCTATGTGTAACTGTATCCGAGAAGCACTCAAGACTGATTCAAGGAAATCTGACACAGTCTGGTCAGATAATAAAAAAAAGGTGTAAATGTGTCCATCTCTCCAAAGCACATATGCCATGTTTTATCGTCTCCATAGTGTAACGATGTCAGTGTGAACAGTCCGTAGAAATACCCACTTACTGTCTTGATTTTAAATACATTGCACTAAAATTATAAGGAAGTTAGCTAGTTCGAAGTTAATTGTTCTCCGTCTCATTAAAGCAACATGGAGAAATTGCTCTAGCGATTTCAACACATCTGATCAAATACAAGGTGCTATGAGCTGCTCAGTTCAACTACTGAATGATGTGTGTGGGTGAGGCAGCAGTGCGAGTTTGAGCCTGTGAAGATAAAACATTTGACTCCATAATAGTTTATAAATTGGATTAATTTATGTGTTAGTGTTAGGTTTAGATGGTTGTTAGCTAATGCTACTGAATTCATTATCGTAACCAAACTGCTAAAATGCAGGAAGTGTTCTCCTTCTGGCTTTTTGGCAGTTACCAAACAGCTTGAGGTGCATTAACCCTCCATCCGGACTAGAAGGGGCGGACCCTGATTTGCATGTAAACGTACTGCAAAATAACAACATTTTGTAATCAGATCTGTGATCTGGCCAACAGACACACATATCTGTGGTTAAGTGGACATGAAAGTGCCTTAAATCTCATCTGGATTGTATCTGGATATGAGACACTTGAAATGACTCTTAATTGGGGCATCTGACTTGCCATTGAAAATGCTGTATCCAGCCAGCCATGTAGTTTTAGAGAAGTATTCACTAACGGTAGCGGCACAAGCAGCCACCCAAAATTGAGAAGTACCACAACGTAGTGGCTTAAAATCCAACTAGATCAAACACTCCAATAGTCCACATCCAAACCTCCAGTACTCCAGTTGAAAACACAAGCAAAACCACATGTCACATAGCCTGCTGGGCACAGAGGCAATTAAGAAGTGTTCCTAGAGCTTCGGTTTCCCCTAGAGGTTGCCATGGGGATTTCAGGGCCCTGGATGAGCCTCCAAGGCTGACCTTTTTCTAAACTGTTGTGTGTATAAACCCAATCTCCTTTTCTAGAATTTGCAAAAGCATAACCCCAACTATTGCCCTAAGTTGACATCTATATCGTATTGCATTGTATTTTTAGGATATTATTAGGATATTAATAAGTATGCGCTGTAATAACCAAATCACTGTAATTTGAATAGTATCTTAAAAATTAAGATTTTTCAACCTACATCCAAACCTCCATCCACAGTATGCACTTAAAAAAGCGACTCACGGCCATTTGCCTGAGATTAAGAATTGTCCCAAGCACACTAGTGCCGCAGAGAGCCCAACACACAACAGTTTGACAGAGTAAAGACTTTCTTTTCTTTTTTTGTTTAATTTTTGACTCATTACTGTTTGAGCATTTTACAACGTAATAGCAAAAGGTCGATTTCACTCTTATATGTCGTCTACAAAGACTCGATTACCAAGAGGGACTGTTGGTTACAGTCCTGTGTCGTGAATTTTCTTTTGCGGCAGTTCATTTCCATAGATTAATTATGTAATTAAATGGGCGGGATGGGGCTTTTATGGAGACAATGAGAGAGGGATTTTCATCTCTCTCTACAAGTTAAGTAACGGAAAGGTCAGGTAAGTAAGTTGCTGGAAGTGTTACTGCACACAAAGAAATACTGGGACCAGAATCTTAACAATTAGATGGCTCTTGATATTTTTCTTCAGGACATAAAAGCAAGGTAAGTGGTCAAAGTGGATGAAAAATAATCTAACTACAAGGATTTTCCCACAGGGTTTTGAACAGGTAAGTATGGATTTACTTGGATCCTAGATCCAAGTATGACAGGATTTGTAAAGCAGATTAACTTTATCTAAAAAGTATGGATTTATTAAGTTCAACATGGAGGCTGAAAATAAGACCTCACAAATGTTTTGTTTTTCTACTTATGCGTGTCTTTTGACCGCACAAAATGTTCTGTCAAACTGTCCAATTAAGGCAAAATTCAATGACGAGAGCTGTTGTGTGGAGCATACAGAGTGGGTGTGGTGGCAAGAGGTAGGAAACGGAAAGGTAAGACACTTACATTGCCCATGTACTCAGACAGAAGGTCCTGAAGAGCCTGGCGCACAGAATTGCATTCGGCCACGATGCGCTCCCTGCGGTCATCACGTGTGCAAGAAGAGTCGGCCATGAGGGCAGCGCCACTGATAATGCTCTCAAGGCGCTCCTCCAGGGAGGGACGGAAGCGCTCCTCGCTAAACGCCAGGGGGTCCACGATGATTTGTTTCTGTAAGGAAGGGGTCAGAGGGGAAATTAGACAGGGAGCAAAAAATGCCAAAAGTCAAAACAGAACTCTCCCTCTATGAGCCTGAAGAGGGAACTCTGACAGGCAGACTGAAAAACCTGAAGGGAAGAATGTGTTAACGGTGCAATGTGTAATATAGGGCCAGACGTTTTGTTTAAAACAATGATAAAAACATGAAACAACATAGACAACAGAATATGAAGTAGTAGCTGCGTTGCCGTCACGTCGAAGACGTCTATGCATTGTGTTGCAGTGATATCCTTCAGTAGACCGACAGTTAGCGGGTGTAGCAACTCAATTTCAGCCAGTGCAAAGCTCAGCGCCGGCAGTCTGATCCCGAGGGCATACCCTGACCAAAAAAAAGAAAAGAAAAAAAAAGTGCTAGGAAAAATGTCTATTTATCTAAACGTTCTAACCTTGATGAGCAAAAGCATGAAAACAGGAAACAAACATGTCTGAATCCAACCGTCCAAGAGTACTCGGTTTTAGTGCAATGTACATACTGCACTGAAAAACAATTTGAACTGGCTTCTCTAAATTTAACTCAGGAGTGCCCTCTGTTCATCTGTGTCAAGCAGACAAAAAGACAATGGCTTGTCCAAAAACCTCAGTCACTAAGTACAAAAGAGAGCACTGGTTGAATATTTGTCCTATATCCTCTTTAAGGCTCGGCCTGCTGCGAATCAATTTCTTGACTTTCACAACATGTAACCAATCATCTGAAGTGGTAAAAACACAGCACTATATATATATATATATATATATATTTTTGTGAAAGGAGTTGGACTTTATAGTCTTCGCTACCTTTCTTTTGAGTCACAGAAGTGCTGTCGTAAACCCGCTGTCCTCCCTTTTATATCTGCAGGATGAGGGAGAACACTTAAATGTCTGATTTCACAGGGGCAAGTCTGCTGAGAGAGGCAACTAGTTGACATGCTGGAGAGGCACTGCAGAGGGTTAAGGTATGACCATGACGCTTGTGGCAGCTGAAAGAAAGAAAGCCATGACAGACAAACTCGGTGGCTTCCACAGATGCCTTGTTGCTAGAAAATATAAAACAATTCATCTGTTAGAAATACGGTTTATTAGGCAGCCCGCACTCTATCAAAGCCACCACCAGCCCCCCTCCACTCCGTCTCATCTGACCTCCTCCACTTGCATGTCATATCACCATGGCAACAGGCACATAGAAAGACATGGAAGAAGAAAAAGAGAGAGAGAGCGAGAGAGAGAGAGAGAAAGAGAGATTGACTAATTTCCTTATTTTGCCTTGCATTTGAGATTGGACCCCAGAAAGAAGATGGTCTGGAAAAGGCTTGCTTATAAGTTTTTGGGGAGTGACTTTTCGGCTACCTGTGACATAATCAGTGGTGCAACCGCTCTGAGAGACCACACTGTTGACACATGTTTTATGTAGATTATTCATTTGACATGCCATCTGTCAGAGAGAGAAATGCTTTTATAATTTATGTGTAACGTAAATTTCCATGACTGTAATCCACTCAGCCCGAATGGTCAGCCCATTACGGAATACAAAAACACACATATTGCTGTTCGCAACTTACTGCTGTCAACTTTCCCTTTCTCAATCCATTAGGATATAATTTCACTAAAAACACAAATTAGTTGGAAGCTATGATGGCATGCTTTTATATACTCAGTGCTAAGTATATAAAATAAAAGTTCACTTGATGAAGGATGCTTTAAGCGGAATGCCTAAATACCACGTTTGGCACTTTAAAAAAAATGCTTAGTTTCAGTAAATTTTTCATTAGTCTTGCTAAGAGCTACTGACTCAAATAGAGGACCTAAGCATTTTTACTGACGATAACAGGGCAAAGCATTTTGGCATGAACATGAAGTATGCAACTGCGCCATTTTGACCAGGTTACTCTTGAAAAATGTATCTCAAGAGACGGCCTGGGTAAATAAAAGGTTGAATATATGATTTTTAGAAAAAAGAAAATTAGATCATATAGGCAAGAATACATTAAAAAAAAAACTGTGCAAATCTAAATTGTACAATTGGAAAGTCATATAGATCCCATCACAGCAGTTCTTGTTGTCAATGTGCACAGAGGATTTACACATGTAAATGAGCATCTGGTAAATTTCCAGAGATCCTATCATTACATAATATTTATAAACATCTATTTCCTACAAATGTTGCTCTTCCTCTTGTCTATAGAATACAAATACAAACTTCCAACCCATGCTCCACCAAAAAAAGCCCTTGATTTGCAATAACCACCTTTAAGATGCATGCAAAGGGTCATGAGTAATTAATTAAACAGTGCGTCATATGGCCATGGGCACATAAATTATGAGTATGCAGATTGCATCAATCATGTGGGTAAACAGCAAAATTAACACATCAAGTTACACACTGCTACTTGCTAAATGACTAAAATCGCTGATCGACGCAAGATGAGCGATGCGTCTAGCGAAAGAGACGGCACCATGAAAAGCTCACTGATTCAAGATGTAATTTGTCATCTGTTCAAAGTCTTCGGAAGATTCTCTTGAATATTAACAAAACTCCTGTAAATAAAAAGGTTCTTTGCAAGTCTGACGGAAGTCGGATGCAGAAATAAAGAAATTTAAAAAAGGAATCAAATTGATCACCTTTGCATTTATCACGCCGGGCAGCATTTAGATGATTGGCTTAATGTTTTATCCGGCTGCTATCTCGATGTTTCATGTCAATATTATGATAAATAGTAGGTCTTATGTTTCATATACCTTTTCAGTTTCACATTCTTATTATTACTAAGATATATTTTATTGAATACATATGAACATCATAAAAATTGAATTTAAGGTTGAGGCTGAGAGCAGTTTTAACTCCATCACAGCTATGTGAAGAATTAGAGAGCAAGTGCACAGAAACAGAGCAATATAAATAAATTCAAAACTAAATTTAGTTTGTGTGAGTCAACTGTGGTTTTTAGAGACGCGCTGGAGAAGGAGCAAATGCTGGATGACTGACTTTCAGAGGTATTAAGATTTTAAGCATGAATATATGAGGGACCAGACAGCAACATGCAAAGTTTGTTTTAGTAGATTCATGCTGCTCTTTGGACAAAATGTCAAAATTAAGGACACTTTTGTTTGCACGTTAAGGACCATATAGTGTATGTTCTCACATCTTTCCCAAATGAAAATATATAATAAAAAAAAAGTACTATTTTAGATTGCCATTCATTACGAATAACAATGAGGATAAAATATACATCAGCTTCATTCTTTAAAACCAACCAACCTAACATCAGTAGAGCAAAGGTCAGTATCTACCAGCAGAGAAATGGTAAAAAAGATATGTACAAGATCTGTGCATATCTCCTTCATTTGACATCGACGCAAAACCAAGGAATGGAGTAGTGACTCAAGAACATATTCAATGTACCCCAAAGCCATGTCCCAATTTGTCCACATATCTTGTCCTTATTTCCACCTCAACCCCTTCAAGGGTTTTCGTCATTTTATGATTCAGTTGGTAGGTTCTACAAACTAAAAATCAGATCCAACTAAACTTTCTGTACAGGCCCTCGTCCATCTCTGTTAATTAATAAATAGTTGTATCATACATACTGAGCCATACTGTTGGAGGGAAAAATGTAATATGAAAGTTCATGTTTTCATTAATCTGCCAGATACCTGGACATCCGTGTGGACTCGCGAAAAAAAAGAGAAAAAGACAAAAGGTAGGCCGCTCATTGGACTTACGTCAAAATTGTTGAGGGCGTAGGCAAGCTCTCCACCGCCTGGTGGATGATTGAGTGCCGAGTCCTCAGAGGCAGTGGCCTGAGCGGCGTTGGAGATGCCGGAGACGGCATTCTGCAGCTGCTTGTAGATCAGGTCACGGTTAGCCTTGTAGGCTGCCACGTCAGGGTGCTGGAGGCAGGCCCGAGACGCTGTGTACAGCATGGGGATGTTCCTCTGCAGCACCCCGCGAGCAGCAGCCATTTGGTCCTTGTGGTGGACGTCCTTTAGCTCCTAGCAGAAGGAGTTTAAGAAGCAAGTGGAAAAGGACAAAAAAAGAAAAGAGACAGGGTTAAACTGGAGGATGGAGTACATAGTGGTAATGTACTTTGGATCCAAAATGGGCCTGACATGCCCTTATGGAGACACTAAGTGTGACAGAGTTTGCTCTGGATGACCCAGATTTATTTCTGTCCCCTGCGGTAACAACACAGTCATAATCAGGCCATTATGATATGCATTTGCAAATTAATGCGTTGCTATTCAGACCTCAGCATTATATTGCAAATATATATTCATGGAAGAGAGGAGAGGAGATAGAGATCACCAGCATAGACTTATTGGCGTAAAATAACCAGCTTGCATACACACACAAAAAAAAAAAAGCCAGGGCTTCTTTTTTTTCCCCTGTCGTGCTTGTGACACGCTCTAAGACAAAAACAAAAAAAAAACAATGGTTTACAATTACTTTCTGGAATTGAATTTGGTAAAAAAAAATATTTTGCTATCCATAAAAAAAAGTGCAATGACAAGTAAAATCAATTTCATCCCAAGATAATGAGTGATAATTTTGACAAGTCTTCCATTCAAAGAAGGAGGATATGAAGAACAAGAACTGTCTGGTCTCGGGGTGGATTTAGCACAGTGATTCTCGGGCCTTTGCCTGGGCAAAAAAAAAATCGGATTAAAATGTTTTTTTAATTTAAATTTTTTTATCCTGTGGTTTTATTTTGAAGGAGATTATTTTATGCAGCGGAGCATCATCTATTCGGCTCTGGTTTCGACTTGTTTTGCACTTGTCCCTCCATGTTTTCAGCAGCATTGCTGATACGTTTTTGAATCGATGCTAATTTTAAATATATATTTTTTTAAATCTTCACGTACCCCCGCCATCTTACAGCATAGAAGAACACCGTGACCCGCGAAATTAGTTTAATAAGTACAACACCGACTACATAAGATATGGGGGGTGGGGGGGTTCGCGGCTTTTAAGGGGTGATGGTGGGTCCCACAGCCAGACCAGTTGAGAACCACTGATTTAGCAGATATTGATCCATGTTATTGAAGCATGAAGCGGGTTATTCATCACGGCTTCAACTTTTTGCAACCAAACAGTGTGGTGATTTAGTAGTGAAAGTTGGTTTGAAGCTATGGAAACCAAAGAACATTTGGTAATAAAATCACACGTTTGTGTGTAGTACTGCCACTGTCACCACACAGTGCTATTGTATTACATCACTGCCTGTGCACATGCAAAGGATCATGGTTGAACCAAGAGGAGGCTGTGCAACAAACATTTTCACTTCCAAACGAGGTCCAGGTTTTAAGGTTTTTGATGGTTGACGAATGTGCACACCGTAGAGAGATGACAAAATGTTCTAAACTTCATCATTTTAGTTCATGATGTCACAGACAGTATTGTGTAAAACTAGCAGTTAAACATTTAAGTCCTGCCACTATTCACTGTGGTTGTTATCTGCCAAGCGAGGAAAAACGTAAACATCCATATATGATGTATTCCACAGGCCAGCATGAAGGATAACTTACAAACATTACTAAAACATACACTAAATCCTTTGCCGTTAGTTTAATGATAATTCTGACAAATAATGAAAACGAAAGGTATATGTATATGAAAAGGTGTATTCACGAAGCGTTCGTCATTTCCATTTATTAGCAGAGGTGTGCATCTCCTAGATCTGCACCGAGAACCTTACGAAGTTGTTTCATCTGGAAAATAAAAGTGTCACGAAACACGCTCTAATGTTGACCACTTGTGTCACAGTGGAGAAAAATGATGTGCCATTTCACAAGGAAATTTTGTTTTGTCACATTTGGAGTCAAGCCGTTATGCTGCTTTTCTTGCACCCCTGGCCTACTTCACTGCAATTGGTAATAAGAAGATTGTTCATGCTTACTGCAGCTAATCGTGCAGCTGGAGCATGAGGCGCCCTTCTTCACGCTTACTCCCTGCTGTTTTACTTCCCATTTGCTCTGCGAGAGCATATTTTTGTTATGAGTAAAAAGACCACTAACACCCATTCAGGTACTCGATAACCTCTCAACCCAATTAAATCCATCAGACTCCTCTGCTCCCACAATTCCGCCTTGTCTCTCTTTTTTTGCTAACTGTACATTACCTGCTGTCTCTTGGCGGCCATGATGTTCAGCTTATCCACCTCTGGTTTTAAGGCCTTATATTGGATCCCAAGGTCCTGCTCTGTTCCGGCATTACGCACTTTCACGAGATTCTCTTCCACCTGAGCCGGGTCGGTGGAAAAAGTTAGACGATACTTAGGAAGAAAGTACAGTCCTGTACTGCAGATTAGAAGAATTAAAAACAGAATGAATGGTCAATTTGGACAACGTTAACCTATAACTCATTCGGAAAATGTTTGCACGGTTTTATTATGTCCAGGAGAGCACTAGGGCTTAACACACCAAGATTTCAAAAGGGCAATTTTCAAGATTGCAATCAAATCAAGCCAACTAATCAAGCTGTGATTTTAATTTGCTGTAGCCTGTCATCTTATATGTTTCAGGAGGTGAAGAGTTCTGGCCAGCTGAGATGATACCAGAGAGAAACTCAAAAATGTAGGTTTATGTATTCATTTATTAAAAAGGAGTTGCTCCTTTGGGTGCTATAATCAAATGAACACCTGAATGCAGTCGTCGTTGGTATCA
This sequence comes from Ophiodon elongatus, assembly GCA_016806645.1. Taxonomy (NCBI): domain Eukaryota; kingdom Metazoa; phylum Chordata; class Actinopteri; order Perciformes; family Hexagrammidae; genus Ophiodon; species Ophiodon elongatus. Next base: position 82,715 of record JACSYO010000669.1, on the reverse strand, counting down.
GGATGCAGTGTGTGCAAATAGACCATCAATGCAATTTCAGGGCTCAAATAACTTATCAGTTGATAACACTGTTTCTTGGTAGAGGGGATAAAGTGTGGCGTTTTTCCCATCGAGTCGATAATTACATTTTCTGAAATTAGAAGTAGGCTTGTGTGTAATGTATATTATCCAGAAGAAGATAACCATCTCACCAGTTTAAGCTGCAGTAGAAGTTTGTAGACATCAGACATGTCTGCCAGCACCAACAGATGTGTGACTGCCGACAGAAGGGCCCTGGCAGCACGAACCATATTGCCCCTCTTCACAGATGAGCAAGGGTCTTCTGCAAACTCTCCAGAAGCCTGCCGCATTGACTCACCTGACAAGGAGTGACAAAACAAAAGCAGCTGCTGTAACTTCAAATGAAAACGAGTTCAAAAAACACACTTTTGAACCGGCAACTGTTCAAAACTGAAATATGAACTGGATTTCATAGTGCTTAACTGAGTTCTTAATCCCTGGCTGTATATGAAAAGGATACATTTTCCCATCTTTTACAAAGAACAAACAGCCGACTATGAAGCCATTTGTATTTTAATGATCTAGGCATGTGCCTCACCAGCAAGCTGTGATATGGAAATATGAGACACAAAAAAATCTCTCTCTCTAAAAATGTCTTGCAGATTGACATGAAATACTTTTTTTAAATAAATATATTTTATTTTTAAATTTTAATTAAAGACAAAATTCTTCCCGTTTAAATCTGTTTTACTATCCTGTTTAAATCTGTTTCACTAGCGGTTGGCGCAGTAGTAACAGGCTACACTAGTCGTAGTAGTGGTTGTTATTAGTTGTAGCGGCAGTCTGCTGGAGCTGACAGCGGCAGTCTGACAGCAGTCACAGTCCGTTCCAGGCTACAAGTTAATTGCGTCAAAGTCTTCATTTGAGACAAAGAGGAGTGTGCGGGAGAGAAGCAACATTGTGACGCATTTCCCCAGCCTGCTCGGGGCCAGCACATGTCACACAGAGCAACAAAGACAGACACAGACTCTCTGACACCTCTTCAATGTCCAGTAATAATTTCTGCTTGCACACGGACATGCACACACGGCCCTCTTTTAAAAAAAAAAAAAAAAAAAAGGAGGTCAAAGCCACGACAAAGGGCTCACTGTCTGGTTGGTCCAGCACCACGCTTTGTCCTACATTGGATGGGCCTGCACAGTTGACTGGGCACACAAATAGACTTTTGTAAGCTCACATTATGAACAGAACAGTAAATCCGTAAATAGTTTACTCCAGTGGAGGGACAGCCAAATTCAAACTAACAATTGCCTTATAACACCTTTGTGTGTATTGGAGATCCAAAGAAAAAAGAAAAAGAGACAAGTACTTTTCTTGTCCACTTTCCTATGATGTGGTCAGCTTTACAGAGACTGCAGCTAAAAAATAAAAGTTTACAGGCAGCAACACAAATTATTTTCTTACAGGAAAGTTTGTGGAAAGACATTTTCTTTGCTTTGTCGTTCGTTTGCACATGTCTAACACAACCTCGGGCTAAATTTAAAAGCCGATAGCTATTCATGATCGATTGTTCATTTCGATAATCGATTGATAATTTGACAATCAAAATAGGCGTTGTTGCAGCCAGAGTTCTAAACAGTTGTTCCCATCTTGCTAAATACCATTTCAATGACAATCATGTATATAGAGCAGCTCACTGCCTACAAAGACGTGCTATGATAGAGGGTGTATTTCCCCCTTTTACCCAATGTGTGCTAGAAATGAGTCCAACCATGACGAAACTAAACAGGGTAAGCAGTTCAGAAAATTATAGATGCTTTCAAAGAAAATATGTTGACAGAATGTCGCGGCATGGCATTTCCTGAAACAAAAAGGCGACACTGCAAAATCCCAATATCAACTAAAGCTTATAAACTGGATATACGAGCGGTGCAGAGTAGGATGAGAGTGAAGTAGCGTTTGTTTTGTTCTTTTCAAGTCAACGTCAAAGTGTTATCACTCCAAGATAACAAGGATTCTGTATTTAGATACAATGTTAAGTGACTTTTTGGCTTTGACCTCTGGAATGTTTTCCGTGTGCGCCGGCCACAAGCAGTCGGTGGACGAGTCCCCCGACTGAAGTTGGCTGTGAGGACAAAAGGCGACTGTACGTGTGACAACTCGCATTGATAGATTTGATAATTTATCAGGAACTCGAGTCTCCTCATTTCCTTATCCATCTTCTGCCCCAGTGTCTTAACATTCATTGAGTCATGAATAACTACATATTTTCACTCGAGTAGAAACATTTTTAACTTGAGCAGACATAATTTGCAGCTTCTAAAAGCAAATCTGCTTCTTCGTCTGTAGTCCCTAATCACACAGAGATTCCGCAATACTGCTGTAGAGATGATCTACCTTTACACCGACTTCCCTTTTTCAAACTGAACCGAACAACAGCGTCATTATGCCGCCCCAGTCAGTGATTACAGGTACCACACCATTCATAGGAATGAACGGTAGGGCGCTCTCGGACCTGGCTCGCTGCCAGTCTCGGTTGTTGCAACTGCTGCTAGCAATTATTTATTTTTTTAGGTCTCCCTGTGGTTGGGGATCACAAATAACATGCCAGGCAAAACATTACACCCTGTTCCACGGTGCCTGCTGTCCCTTATCACACTCAACTTGGCTCTGTGGAAAAACTCTGTGAACCCCTCCCCTCCAATTCCACCTCCGTACCTTTCATAAAAGAGAGCGAGGCAGAGTACCTGCGCAGGAGTCCCGCTTTGAACAGGCTACGTGAAAGGGGCTTATGTTCGAATCTATCTGCTGACTCGGATTGATGCTGCATGCTTTAATGCAGCCATAACTTGCATTCATGTCAGTTCTCAATAAGACTTGGCAATGTAAAGTTCAACTGAAAGTCAGCATTTGCTTTGGAAATTGGGGTTTGTCAATTGACCGACGTGTTTAGATAACAACAGTGAAACCAAGTTCATACATTTGCTCTTAACCCTCATGAGAATATCATGATCTAGCCAGGCTACTTATCCCCCTGCGTCCAATCTTTATGCTAAGCTATTTGCCCTCTGGCTCCAGGTGGTATCAATCTCCTCATCAAGAATAAATAAATGTATGAATGTATGTCTGTATGTATGTATGTATGTATGTATGTATGTATGTATGTATGTATGTATGTATGTATGTATGTATGTATGTATAAAAAACCTCTTTCTTTACCAGCATCACATTGCCTTCAATTATGAATCAAGATTTATTGTTTGACACCTCAAATGTGTGCCCCTTCAAGTCACTGGGAATCAGTAGCAACAAGCAGGAGACCGTCTAAACTGCAACTTGACTGATCAGTGTAAGTGTTAGCTAATGGTACAGGCTTGACTGGACAGAAAGAAAAATAGAAGCTACTCGGCTTAGTAAATGAAACATCAATAACAAGCCATCAGCAATCCCCCCTGCCCCCCTCCTTAGGGTAGGTAAACTGACAACCTGTGAGAAACCCTAATAAATGTCGCTTGCTTTGCCAATACACCCCCCTCCCCTGAACTTTGTGAGCGCCAGCAACATGCATGCCCACGAGCACTTTCAGCTCAATATGTGCACTTCAACAATTACTTACTAAAGCTCTAAAGTCACTTACTCAACAATCAGAGGTTTAGATGTGTGCTAGCACCGCTACCAACCAGAGAAAAACAAATGATATCGCAGTGTTGCATTTCACTTCAAATGATCCATCGATGAAACTCAGGGAAAAATCACCATGTTACAAAACAATAACTAAGACTTTGCCGCTATAAAGCAGTAAAAAAAAAAAAAAAAAAAAAAAAAGTTTGATAGCCATTCCAATTCCTCAGTAATACCACGGTATAAAAATGTCCCTTACTGTATACTTGGAAGTTTTGCTTAAAATTTCTACTTTTGACACGTGTGCATTTCAAGTGTTTTGAAGACACACAAAAAAAAGAACAAATAGAGTGGACATAGAAGTGACTACAGTAGATCTGTCCAGCCACAATACTGCCGTGCAGTATGCTCGAAAGAGTTTTGACACTGTTCATAGCCCAATACTAAATCAAGCAGTTATCTGAGAAAGTTTAGAGAACAGACTTGAAGCTTAAAAAGATCTTTTCACAGAAGCAACTCTGGTCTGCCAGACGGGCTGAAAAACACAGCTGTAAAATGGGTTCGAGGGAGAGGTGACTGTGACTTTAGCAGGTCCACATCAGCAGTAATAAATAAATAAATAAATAAATAAATAAATATAGATATATATATATATATATATATATATATATATATATCTATATATATATATATATTTTTTTTTTTTTTTTGACAATTGACTAATCCATGAAGCAACTTTGATATTTAAATTACACTAACATGAAAAAGAGTAAAGCACCATATCATCCCATTGAGACACACAGATTAAAGTGAAATTACTTCAATGACTGAATGATTATTAAATTGTTGATTACGTTTTTGTTGATCAATTATTCCACCATCATTATTCCAGTGAAGGCATTTTGCAATTACTTTTCAAATTCAGTAAAGATCACAGAGCTAAAACTGTTTGCGCGAATGATCGACAACATGGACCTCAAACACAGTCCGCACCTTCAGGCTGTTATTCCCCCCTGTGAGCAAAATCAATAAGGCCATTTTCAGGGGGCAGATAGTGATCAGTGCTCCTTTAATAAACTTCCATCCATCTAACGCTCACCTGCGGCCGACCAAGTACATGATGAAATGATTAAAATGTATATCACACAATAACCCTGGCCAACAGGGCCACAAAGACACAGACAGCGAGGGAAGGGCGAGGCAGAGAGAACAAGGACAAGAGCAACAGTGGCGGCGGCTGCGTTAAGAAAAAAAGTCTGCAAAAGGGGGAAAGAAATGTCTACTGATTATACAGTGGCATATGGTAAATCAAATAGGATTTGAAATATTCAGAGAATATGTTTGCTCTGGAAAAACATCAATTTCATTTCAAATGATTTGAGGAAATATAAATAAATAAAAATAATAGCCACTTCAACATGCATTGTTGGCAATCTTAATGATCATGTCAGAATTGTCTCCCCTTTTAAAAAAAAAAACAGCTGGTAAGGCACAGCTGGGTGGAAAATGCTTTCTGAATACAGGGGGTGGGAGGGTGTTACTCCACTCAATAGCCGTATTATCAGTCTAAGCACGCTCCACTGAGCAGCGTGGCATAGCTGACAGCCAGGCCGAGGCACCAGCTAACAACAGTCAGTGAATTCCAGCCCAGTGACAGCGTACCGCAACTACAGTAACATTCCTGGGCACTGAGCACTGCACAGGCTATCTGGCGACATGTCATCTACCTCCCCAACTACTCAGAGCGGAGCTCGAGCAGGGGACGTCTAACTCGCTGGGCATCTGGGGAGAAACAACACAGTGACACAGATGTCGCTTCAAAGGGTGATAACAGCCACCATCGAGTCATAGCTCCCTGGTCTCGGTGGTCTGCTAGTGTGTCAAAAGACAGTCAGCTATCTGGAGCAGGGAGGAATAAATTAGATTTGCGATCGCGGTCGTTAAGACGACGGAATCAGCTATTCGCAAGGCAATTTGTAATTTAATTGGGTAATTGGCTGATGATTTGATGGTAGATTTCGGTCTCGAGGTGCACAAGTTGTTCATTCTGTCACACAACGAACTGGTACTCCACTAAGCAGCCCAACAGATAACCTTCATAGAAGTCCAGACAAATCTCCACAACCACACCGTCTCATTATCTAAAGATAAAATGGGACTGGATACAGAAACCCGGGATTAAATGGGCCGCAGTGCTAAATTATTTAAAACCAGAGTACTGATCGGCTCCAAACTTATCGATTCTTTTAGCTGTATTTTTTTAATCATGCTGCAGCACACATTTCCTCTGAATTAAGGCTAGGCTCCTAAAACTGTGCGCACACACACATACACAATGAAGTGAACCAGGTCAAGTTAAGATAAATATGACAACTACGCCCATTACTTTAAGTGCAACAAAACAGCCGCAAGTAAAAAGCTAATACTTTAGCCATACACCTGTTCAACAAGCATAAACATGTCGTAAAGCGATATTTCAATCCGCTCTGGGTGCAGTCTGGGATTCACCGCTGTTATGTTTCACACAAGCACAGTGCGGCCGTTCGGCTAACAGCAAATTGTTCCAAACAAACTAAAACGAAAGCGGTCTGTATGTAGTCCGACTTTCATTCTTTCTAAACTTCACTCAGTATCGTGATGTCAGCGATATAATTTTTTTTTCATTGACATTTTTGATTTACGTCACATCATGCATTACAAATTGCATCAGAAAGAATCTCTTAAAACATGTAATAGAAAAACAGTCTATGTCATTTTAACTGTACAATGTTAATTCATATTGTTATGACTTACATGATGCTAGGGTTGGGTATTGTTAGGATTTTAAAATGTCATAAAATTGCTGACAACACAACACTGAGTGAAGTTTAGAAAGATTGAAAAACAGACATCAGAGAGTATCAGTCGTACATCCTGCCCCCCTTCCTCTGCTGATGGGATTCACTGCCAGCGGTTGCTAGACGGGGAGAGGCTGCTTTGTCTCAGCCAGCAGCCAAGTTTAAAAAGAATTGCCAAATCAAAAGATACATGGCAAACTAAGCTAAATGGTTAGACTACATACAGACAGCTTTTGTTTTAACTTGTTTGCTTTTGTAAAACACAGAGGCGGCTTATTACCGGGTTTAGGTCGAGGCTTAACATTACCATTTAAATTGTGATTTCTTGGATAGGCCAGGGTAATGACAGTGTGTGGATATGAATGCTAACCATTTGCATGCCTATATGATATGTCTATTAATAGGCCCTGTAAATACCCCTTTAGCGAAAGGAACTCAGGCTCAAAGCATATTCTTATTTCAAGGTCTTCCGATGGTACGGAGGATATGTACATAGCTTATGATTTATTTATCATAACTACTATCTTAAGAAGCACTCTGTACAAGCTGGAAACCACACACACACTGACGCAATATGCATTTACACTATACCTTGCTTGCGGACGTCTTCCACGGCAGCAGTAAGCTCATCCTTAAGGAACTGACTTTCCTTTGCAATTTTTTCTCCTTTCTCCAGGAAGTTCTGGGTGGCATTCTCCACAGACGCCGCCAAAACATGAGCCTTCTTGGAGCGTCCTTTCTTCTTGTTAGATGGGCCTTTGTTGCTGGAGTTTACCAAAGTGGTGACCTGTGTCAGGGATACAAAATGGTTCAACAACTGAAACAGCAGCTCTGGGATAACATGTCACTTGCTGGTGTTTCAGAAAATATAGCTGTGGGGAGCGCCATTTTTATTCAATATATATCAACTCCTGTTTTAGCACCACATTTAAAATGATTGTATTTCATAGTACTCATTGCAACCAAGACATTCCACCTATGAGCTATCTGGCCCTGTCCTATTATGCTAAATAAAATAATGCACACTGTGTTTACATTACCTGTGTGACCAGGGGCTCCAGCAGCCTCTCCACTGCCAGAGTACGAATCTCGAGACTCTTTGGGTCCCATTTAAAGTTGATGTTGGCTGTGTTGATGTTGGCTGTGTTGATGTTTGTCATGGTGTCTGGAATTCTGGACATAAAAAAATTGGCAAAAATCAGAAAAAAATAAGTAAATTTCATTCTTCAAAAGCAAAGATGAAATAAAATGTAGACTGCACCAAACATGAACATATTTGTCTTCCAGAACACTGAATACCTATATCTATTTGAAATGATAGTGGCTCTATGTCGGAGGGCAGACTTATAGTTTGCCAAGAAAACGTAGATGTTTGTTTAGTAAATGAAGCTTCCTTTATGAATCTCAGACGAGTCTCAAAAAAGTTTGTAGTCAAAATATAAAGGTCTTTCTTTGGGACAGCAATGCTCCATCCCTTGCAGAATGAATGCCAAAAGTAACAATGTGGCCCAATTTGATTTTCTCTTTTCTTTTGAGGTAGCGAGGGACATGCCATTGATTAGCTATCTAATAGGGAGGGGCTGGATACTCAGCAGGCCCCGAGCGATGAGGGGCCTCAACTGAAAGGTCGGTCAGCTGTATTATGAGATGAATGTCGTAGATGGCCACTAACCCATGTAGTCAACAAAGAGGCTAAAATATGAAAAACAACAGGAGGACATTGAATGATGAAAACAAAAAGTGAATAATGTTATATTGAACTGCTATTTATAGGGTGGGTGGGAATTCAATTTAGCCTAAAGATCCAGAGTAATGTTTGCATTTGGATGGGGTACACTTAATATGATTTATGGTCCCCTCTAATGTTGAATCCAAAATGCCCAAATCTGGTTGCAGATTGTCTTGCAACTCATTTCATCATGGACATAAATCCAGAAGCACTTCCCTACAACGCACAGAGACTTTAAACTACTTGCAACCACTGCGAGGTTTCTCATCCACTACAACTCAAAAGGTCACTTCACACAAATCGCTATCCGACCCCGCAGATCGTGTTGGTGTCGTCTGCTGAGGACCACTCCAGCGAATACCGCTTCTTCCTGAGAAGCAGTTGTAGACTTGCTTTGTAAACTGGGACACTGCATGTGAAATTCCGCCCCCTCTTCCGTACGGGGTGTGGCAGGTCTCAGGGCCAGCTATCTCAAAATCTATTCAGATGAAACCAAAACTATCTGCAAGGCCAAACACCACGGAGGGGGGGGGTTACGATACTCGCATGTGATTCGAGTTTAAAATAACCCTGAAATCTCTCAGCAGATTAACATAAAACTAGTTGTACTAAGGGGGAAACAGCAAAAAAAGGTGGTTTCCTTTCCAAAAATAGAAACGCCCTGAATAGACTAACAACCCGTTAAAGCCAACACTAATTACTACAGTATGGGTCCAGCTACTCACAAACCCTAATACCTCCGGTAATACCGACGTTAAGTAGCTTAAGGTGCACCTGCTGCAGCCCGAGCTAACTTTAAGACACAAACGTCGGTTTATCCACACTTAACTAAAGTGACGTGGACCTTAAGTGACACATAAACAAAGTAAACAACGGGACCGTGCGGGTTAAATCGGTGTCGACGAAAAATAACCGATTTTAAACAGTCGTTTCCTCGTTAATGTGGCCGAGGACGCTCGTGCGACTCTAACGTGCGTTACGTTACCTGCTAACGTCCATAAGCGGCACCTTGCTAATGCTAACGCTAACGCTAGCTGACACAACAAACAGTAACTTCGCTTATTTCAGGCTGAGAAACGCGTACACGTCACGTTAATGCGCTGTCCACTAACACAGTATACCTAACAAACAGAGGAGAAAGGCAACGCTGTTGAAAACTTACTGAAAAACAATTCACAGGCAAAAAAAACTGTAGTTTAAAAGTTCAAAATGGAGGAGTTGGGAATCACGGAGTTACTCGCTTCAAAACTTTTCCTCCCTTTTTCCTCCCCTCACTGACTCCGTGGAGTCGGGATCCGAACCGGACGAGGTACTTCTTCTCTGGGAGAAAAAAAAAGTAATCGGGAAGTAGCAACAAGGGGCGGCTTAATGTAGTCTTCAGCAGTTAGTTTACCTGGAAAGTTTCGGTCAAGACTGTTTCGATGTCGCAGATTATTGCCCAACAATGGATGAGGCGGACGGGGGGGGCTGGGGCGGTGACCGAGTTCCTGAACTTCCTGGCAGCGGGGCAGGGCAACCACAGGACACAGCGGGCCCCCGGCTCGGGGAGGAGTTTGGGGCGTGTCGCTGACTGTATGTGCCCATATATGGACTAATTGTTGCTTCCATAAATCTAGTGCACGGCCGGGCCGAGCTGCGGGACGCCAGTGGTACCTTTAGTTAAGTCTTGAAGGAATGATACAACTTCGAAGTTAAAAGTGTTACAAATATATCTGACAATCTTGGAATATGTTCATGAAAAATGTATCCTTTATTTTTTTTCGTCCCGAAAGGTTTTTTTCTGCCCTTTTGATCCACGCAGACTAAAGTGAGGAGCTCATTTAATTCTGATTTTATGGTCTCTAGTCCTTGAGTTACTATAGAGGAAGCTGATCCATAACTCATTTAAGGTAATCAAAACAAGAAAACACACAAAGTACCTTATTGTCACCTTGTTAATCATTTCACGGTTAAGAGATTTAAATTATTTTCTGCTGTGGGGAAATTTAATTGTGTCTTTGTCACTGTCAGTTTTCTAATACTGCCCAGCTGTACCATGTCAAAACTCACAACCCAAATTAATCAAAAAATGATCCCATTATTCCAGTCTTGGAATAATGGGATCATACATAATATGCTTTAACCCCCATTACACTTAATTTGTTCACCACAATAAAAAAATGATGTAGGTTAAGGATTTCATCCTCAAGCAATATGTATCCACTTGGGGAAAATCTTACCTTTGGTCTATTATTAAATCTTTTGAAATCATGTGACTCTAATCTCCAATGTATTTCCCCTCCACATACAGTTCTGGGGCTGAAACAAAACACAAAATTTATATTCATATTTATATTGTAAATGGTGGATTGATCCTTTTGGAAGTTAAGTTATTTTCTTGTTTGTCTATTTAGAGTCTGAGCTCACAGGATGCAAAACAGAGCCTTTTAGACCTGCACCCAGCTGTCTGTCCATGTTGAAGTAATAGTCGTGGTTTATAGTCCATCTTCATTGCTACCATGACCCATTTTGTTACCTCTGTTTCTTCCCTTTTAGTTTGCTAATAAAAAGTATGGTATGATCCCATGCCCATTGTTAACTCAGATTATATGTCTGTTTTTTAAATCATTGGGTTCAAGTGTTGGATTAACAAACAAGAGACAACCCCAGAGAAAGACAGTGCTCCAAAGTCAGCTGATGCAGCATCAGGTGCACAGACACAATGAGCTGGCTGGAGCTTCGGTTTCTCATAATTTATTAATATGTAACAAACATCCAACTACAGCAGCACTGACATTTCAGATAAGCCTTTCAGTCAGATAGCTTAAGACGACTTGCAGATGCCACACATTTTACAACATCAAGGTCAAGAAAAACTACACACACTGTGATCAGTATGCAATTGTCACACTCTTAATGGTTTGTTGCAGCTGTGACTGATAACACTGAGACATTTGATAAACATATTCAAGAGACAAGTATTTGGGTTTGGGCCTAATGAAGTGTGAAAGCCTTAAATAGATTATCCAAAGAAGCCAGGTGCCACTCCTCCCGCCTCACTTTTAAACCTTACACACACACACACACACACACACACAATGAATACACTGTCTCTTTAAACAGTGGTAACATGCATATATTTTACCTCATGATTGCATAAAGTTACTGGAAAGAATCTGACATTTGGTAAGGTGGTGCTTAATTAAAACATATCCAGAAACATATAATAAAATATGGCAGAGCCATGCAAGCAGGTAGGTCATAATTCCAATTATGTATATGGAGAGAAAAATACAAAAAAGAAGAGGAGACACAGTCATCAGCAATTCAAAGAGGTGGCCACAAAGAACACTACAAACAACAATGGTGTTTTGTTCTGCGGGCAAGTACAACTAACACACTTCTATTTGTTGGCTGGAGTAGGTGTTAATTAAGAAGCTCCACCAGTGCAGCATGAATTACAGTCCTGGAAAGAATGAGCTTACAAATGTACTCACAAAGCTCTTAATGAAGGCCTCAGAATATAAGTATTTCATGGAAAGACACTGCTGAATGTTTTCCTTTTTTCGTGCAATAATAATTTGCCAAGTAATTGTTTTCTCCACAGAGTTTTGACCATGCCGAAGCTGGAGGGTCATGCATTAAATAGGCACATTAAACTCCTGCAACATTGAGATACATCAGTGAACCATCTCGTGTGCAATATTCATTTCAGTCAGACGCAGGAGGACCTGCCACTTACATAATGTAGCAGAGATTTGTTTATCCAATTAATACTCTGCAGTGAAGAGGGATTGAATGTGGTGAAGTTTTGTGCTTGAATGATGAATGTTTGTCCAAGTAACAGCTTGCCGGGAGGACAAGTTTGGGTGTCCTTGAACTTCAATCTTTTTGTACCTTTTGGGCCCGACAAATGATAAGAGCACAGCATGCTATAAATAATTCCTCCTCATTATGGGGAAGTGCACATGTTTGTCACACACTGAATGTATAATTGAGCACATGCAAATCTGTTGCATGTGACACTATGGTGCATAGCAAAGGTAGAAGGGATGGGAAATATATGCTGTTTTTGTGTTTGTAATCCGAATTTTATGTTCCTAAAATATAAAAATGATGTGTTTTATCCTATTCAATGTTTTTGTTTTCTTTTTTAGCTTTCTGCTCAGTAGTAGTATAGATTAGTTCTACATTTCTATTCAGGAAACACAACGTCTTATCAAATGGCACTGCTCCAGGCTGATAAGAGAAACACTCGTGATCGCAGCCACAGGTAAGCTTCTTTCATAATTGCGCTATCTATTGTTTTGCAGGCATGGGAGTTACTGTACATTATGGCGTCCTGTCAGTGCAGTTACTCATACTTTTGACACTGACTGAATTGGAAGCCCCCTCACTGAAGGAGGATTCTGTTCCCTGACATAACGACTTTACAGCGACTTTCAGTCTTCCCACATTCACCTGACTCATCCTGACAGCTGTCCATGGAGCTGCATGATGTCATCTGCAGGCTCTCCCTCCCCGAGTGAGACCCATACCGGCGTGATTGGACATGAGTGTGACGGCGATGGAGGCGTCACTCTCCCACGGCAACATACCCAGGGGTTGGGGAGGAAAGTCAACAGGCCGGTCACACTAATGATCATCCTCGCGAGCAGTCGTTCACTGCGACTTTCTTGCAGAGGTGAAAAGAAACATACATTATCGCAGTGATTTCACAAGGAGTCCCATGGGAGGACATGATTGCAGTTGGGTGTTGGGGGACAGGGATGGTTCATGGTTTCAGAAGGCAGCCTGTTGCCATCTGATTGGACCATTGAGATGGTCGCAGCTCACGACTCAACTTCGTATGAAAATCCTGCTAACTCATTGTCGGCAGTCGGAGCTCCACCTGCTTGTTCAGACCGCGGTGTCAGACGGTTGCCTTCTGTTCTGGGGAAGTGCCTCTCCTCGGCTTTGGAAGCAGCAGGAAGCAAGTAACTGTGCTTTTTGAAGGGCATAACAGGACAGGCTGTTTGAGGGCCCCGCCACCAGGGGCGCTGCTGCAGACTCGGCCGAGTAGGGTTTACTGGTTTTATGGGAGCGTGTGGGAGCGTGTGGGAGAGTGTGGGAGCGTGTGGGAGCGTGTGGGAGCGTGTGGGAGCAGCGTGATTCAGACGTTATATTATTTATCTGCTCAGGGTTGATGTGACACGCAGATTGACAGTTGATCCGATGTTTGCGTTCCTGTGTGTGTGTGCGTCCAGAGAAATGTAAGTTATGATGTTTATTCACCGGATATGTTGGTATTATTGTTATCTTTTATATTCTGTAATTACAGTATGTAGAAATGGTGGCAGAAATAGGTTATTTAAATGCTGGACAGTTCGTTATCATTTTCCCTTTATGTATATAATGCTGACAGTGATGCATAACGTTTATTGAATGCTTATTTAAATGTCTGGTGAATTTCTAGGTTATATTAGCCCACTGTAGGATACTTTCACTTCTGTTAGTTTGCAAGTTTGGGTGTTGTAGCTAAGTTGTAAATGATTGGATGTATACAGCTATTAAAGGCTATGGCATTTATTATGAGTGAACTGTTGTTAACGTTTTAATATTGTTGTTTACCTTTTCAGAACCACACACACACACACACACACACACACACACACACACACAGGCAAGTGTATATTGCAATAAAGTGCAGTAAACTGATCATCGGTCTCAGGCATCATTATTTACATCAAGTCTTGGGGGAACATAGGGAATGCATTCTAGCAGATGGACACTCCGTGATTGTACCGTTGAATAGCCATTCTGTAACTATTCAGCCTGAGCAACAAACTGAATGACACGCCTGCTGTGGGACCACTGAGTAACCTTTGGAAGGTGCATCCTTTACCTCAGATGGTCTGTTTTTACTTACAAAACTGAGATCTGAAAAGTGCCTATCTCAAGCTGTATTTAGTCTGAGAGGGGGCTTCAAAGTCAAACAAGTTTTTGTTGCAGAGGAAGAGTTCCGCCTGAAGAGGTGAGCCTAGGAAGCCGCGTTGCTGAAAAAAACAATGTCTCTCCCTGACATTGTTTATGGATCATATTACCTCTGTTTCCGGATGTGTTTCACAGACAGGGAGACAATAACATGTTTAGAATATTTTTTTAGTGATCAATGAATACTGACTGAAATGCATTTACCAGCAGACCACCGACTGAAAACTCACTCGTCACCATTCCAGAAACCTTGTTTTATTCCAATGTTCTCCGGGGAGCCACTGCCCTAATTTCTTGCTTTCCAAATGGGATTCAAGTTAAAAGGAAGGTGAATAATGTGGAGGAAGCCACAAAATGAAAGATAATGCTTTTCAAAGCTGTAATGAGTCACAGGTTCAGACAGCATCAAAAGCTTTTAAAGCAGATGCTTCAGATATACAGTGTACGATGTACACTTTGGTTGTCGTCAGCACTAAACATGCACAGGGTCACTCGCGCTGAAGAGCTGAGGACGGTGTATATCACATCAGACGATACTTAACGGTATGGATTTCATTTATTAATAAGGACCCCAGGGAACATGTGCCATCCACAGGCTTTAAAAAATCAATTTAATATGTGACTTTTGGTAGCATTTGTATGTAGATACAAATGTATCTGTTGAACTTTTATTTGTCAATTGACTAAAAAAAAACATTACATCAAAATATGTCATCAGACTTTTGTAGATACCGTATACCTTAAAAACAGGTCTGTAAATAGAATAAAAGAGAATGCACAGAAGGATTTGGGCTGATGGAAAGTGAGACTTCTCTGGGGTTTCAAAGAAAGCCTATAAAAGTAACTCTGTAGCTTAGGTTTCTAAACTCTCTAAAGAAGCATAAAGAAAAAATATATAGTTTTTGAGTTTTGAATTTGTGAAGAAAAAAAACATCAGTGTGTTGTTGCTTGTTACTTTGCCCTGTGCCAAAATAACTGACACCTGTAAGAAATACAACAATAGAAATCTTAAGACTGCCAACAAATCTGTGCTCATCATGACTCAAACACTACTAAAGCGTGAAACTAACATTTTCAAGTGCATATGGAGTTGGTATGTTGTTGTTTTATACACTAACTCATAGGATATTTCTGCTTAAGTTTACTTTTGATAATATGTGTGACATTGTCAGTATTTTGGGCATCAAAATCTCTTTTGTTCACTTTTTGAATATATTCTATCCACTGAAGATCGACTTGTGTCAGAGTAGCAGGAAAACAGTGGGTGGTACATTGTGCTGCCTGTGCTCCATAGGAAACAATAAAAGAAGTAGTCAGCTGGTATCCAGAGGAATTTTATAACACTGTTAGGTAGTCTTTTCCCAGATAAATAGTAGGAATGACCCAGGCAGTCTTGTGGCAAATTGGAAATTGAACCCAGCATTTGATCGACACGACTTCCAAGTAGGGGAAATGACCTCTCAATATTAATGATGCAGCGTGCCATGACATCATCAGGACCTGTTTGGGGCCATGTGATCCATGGGCAATGAATAGATGTGACTATCTAGCACCAGCTCATCCACGGCCCCATTTATGCCATATTTACTTTAATAAAGATGTATCAAAGCAACTACCACGCTCTAAGGTTGGGTCACTCTTTATTGAATGCAGCAGCAGAAATGTAGTAATTCAATGAGAACATCATCCCACTCTCCCTGCAGCTGATGATGTCTTTTTGAAATGCATAATGTTTATTTCCTCTCTCTCTCTCTCTCTCTCTCTCTCTCTCTCTCTCTCTCTCTCTCTCTCTCTTTCTCTCTCTCTCTCTCTCTCAGGCAGAACTGATACCCACAAACATTTGTTTGTTTACTGGCCTGCTTAGAAACTACTTCACACAATGTATTGTAGAATCAAATTCTCTCTGAACGTAACAAATGCAATCACCTTCGCATGACCACGCACATTTCCTCCAGGCACAGAACCAGTGGAAAAAATGGGGGGAAGTAACTTTGCTCATTTTTGATACATTGAAAGACATGGGTCATTGAAAGCAAAGAAATTCTCACACATCACAGAAACTGCAGCGAGGGAAAGTGATGCGCCGTCGGTCTGACGTTGATTCTATCCGATGTAAGGACTCCTGGTGGGGAGGGTGTCAGTATCATCGTTTATTTGGGGTTTTCCATCTTGAGCTGCTGCCAGTCACTTTCACCTGATGTGCTGCTGTAATTTGAATTGATAATGAGGTGCAGACGTTTTTAGCAGCACCTGATTGCAGCAAAATGACCACCCCCTCCAGCCCAACCCCCTTTAGGGCTTTAAAATTCAAGAAGCATTTCTTGCAAAAGATAGCTATGTTTTGAATAATGAATACGAGGTTGGAGAAAAGCTGAGCCACGCTTATGCAGTAATCTTGTACGAAATAAAAAATACAGCAGCTACAACTGAAGTGATTATCCATTGAATGTTTTATGCGCCTACCATTTCCCAATACCAACATGGAATACAGCGTTTCTTTATTCCTCTAAGAGTGCTTACAAACCTGAAGGGAATTCAGCGACGATGTTGATCGTCAAAGTGCGATGCATAACTACTCATAAATTATCCAGAGTGACATTCCTTACTCTCTCTATAAATGCAATATACCTGTATACCTGCAAGCGAAAACATCCGTTTGAAGAAGCGACAGCACAAGCACACAGCCTGTGCTGCAGTTTGGTAACAAACTAGCACTGCTTACTTGGACGTGTGCGGTTGCTGTGGACCTGCTTGCTGATGGCTCTGAGGAGTGAGATGCAATGTTGAAATACTGCTGGACCAGACAGCAATAAACGCCCAGTCGTTGTCAGGGTCCACCACAGTAAACAATCGCCGGGTATGTGTCAGCTGGATGTCTAATCAATCATGGGGATGAGTCCACTTTAATGCACTGTCACGGGAGGTTTATGGATTCTTATTTTGACACGTCAATGTTGCCAATAACAGGGATTCCCATGCGTCTATTATCAAACTTTCATAAGAGGAGATAAATTCTGCTGTAGCAGGAAATCAAATGACAAATTTCTTAAACTGGATATTTTGCCGTATTCAACCGTTTAAGTCGATAGTTTTTGTTTTAAAAAGTTGTTTCTCTTTTACTCCTATTGTACACATTACAAGTGCTGCAACTAACACTTATTTTTATTATCGATTAATTGTGTTTTTTTTTTATTAAGCATTTAGTCTATACAGAAAAAAAAGCAAAACAATGCCCATCACAGGTTCCCAGAGCCTAGGAAGAAGTCTTAACCCTCATCCTACCAACAATATTTAACATACAAGGACTACCGGCTGGAGTCCCTGGGGACCCCAAGAAACTACTGTAAGAAAAAAACAATATAGTGTGAACATATTTCTTCACAAAAAAATAATACTACTGGAAAAAAGCGAAAATCGACAGAAGACATGAGGAAATCTGTGTCTGTTGCATCTGTCGCCTTCAGAATGGCTGTCAGAGTGCTCCTACAGTTTACAATACTTTAAATGAGTAACATTGTATGTATCTATTCTATTGCATCTATTAAATCTGCCCAGGCTGCAATTGGGTGCTTTTGACTGGGGTCGCCCATTTAAAAACAGAAAACAATGATATGAAGTCATTAGGAACAAAGTGATTGATAAAGTCATGAGTAATTTGAATGATATAGTAAAGCACCTGTGAGATATGATAAAAAGTATGCCTCTGGGGGCCTCAAAACATTACTTTAATTATGAATCCATTATCGAAGTTGCAGAAACACTTTTTGACTGTGGACTAATTGGTTCAGCTCGAGAGCATACTGCACACAGTAGCTTCAGTAATGTACCGAGACACTTAAAGGCTGATGAATTCTATATCTTTAGTGATAAAGATGTGAAAACAATGTTACTTACTTGACTGACCAGAAACAAGACTCCAAATTGATGCTAAATGCCAAGGTCCAAACACTGAATAACTGTAATCATTTGTCCAGTAATTAGGGGTGTTGCGAAATGACAATTAATTTTGCGACCTTTCATTGAAAAGTCTTTTAGTTACACTTGGATGTGTACAAACAACCTAAACTGAAAGACAGGGTTTAATGTCCCAAGAAAAACCTGTCGGTTTACATCTTGTGTGACAGAGCTGACACCCACTGTGTAGCCGCACATCCACAGTAAAGTACATGGCAGCGAAAACTAATCCCAGGGTTAAACTACAGTTGAGTTTGGCACTGACATGTCTTTTGAAAAAAGACACGACAAGACAAAGCGATAATAAAAGACACTGTCACATTGCAATTTCATCTCGGAAAGAACTATTGTTGCTCCATTTAACATGCCAAGGTTATCTAGTGACGGGAGACAAGCCTGGAAAAAAATACAACCAGCCTGTGATGAATACAATGCAAATTATTCAATAATGTGTCTTCTCTTAAGTATAATGAAGCCATTAACTATGAAGCATGAAAAGATGAGAAAAACAAGTGCAATGAGAAGAATTACCCAGCTGTGTTGTCACTGAGTGAGAGAGCAGAGATGGGTTTGGAGGGGCTGAATAAAAGGAAAAGGCAATGTAAAGGAGCAGCTTTTGGAAGACTGCGGAGGCACGCAATGAGCGCACCAACAGAGTGCGATCAGGTAGACAGGCAGGTAGCCTGTCCAATCATTTCAGTCAGGCCGAATGAAATGATTGGATGGGCTTATTACAGTCCTGGGACAGCCAGAGACACAGTTTTTTTTCTTTCTTTCTTTCTTTTTTTTGTCAGAGCATTGGATTCATTGATTACTGTCGGGATGTAATGATAATTTCAACTAATACAACAAAAACAGTTTTTGAAGAAGATTACCAACCCTAGCTTTAAGAGGAGGCAGGGATCAAAGCGCAGGAATATGTAAGGAATCTGCGGCGGGGCTGGGTGTTGCAGTATCAGCTCTGCATGTCAAAGAGCTTTGGTAGGCCCCTTTTTGACATGCAGGACCACAGACATGCACCTTCGACTCATTTCTTGCTGATTGCTCAGCTTCATTTTTACTGATTGTGGTAAATGTTTCATACACTATTGGAGAGGGTATGCCCACAAGGAGGGCTTCCTTATGAAAAATGTATCCCAACAGATGTCTAGGTCTGCCTCCACTGCCACGTAACGCTCATCTAAGCCAACAGAGAATTGATTAGAAAGCTAACTATGCTCACTATGAGGACAAATCCTTCAAATACTACCTTGCATCCTGTTGCATTTGAAGAACAAAATTACAAATCATTAATATCAAAGTTACTGAGCCATGAGCGACTAAAAAATCGCATACATACTATTTCTAATATTTCTTCATCCAGAGACTTAATATCCAGTTCTCATCTTTAGATCTTTTTAAACTGTTTTTGCTCATTATTTTGGTTTCATGGTCGACAGATTTACTCTAGTTGAGTAGTACTCTAGTAGGAGCCACTGTCGTTAAAGATTAGCAAACTGGTGAAGATAACGTAACACCCAGCAGCTTAAAGCCCAGAAATAGAGCTAAAGGGAGAGTAACTAAAAGGAGAGACTTAGATGCATATATATTATATATGTTATATAATGTTATATGTTATATATATGCTATAACATATATGTTATAGAGAAACAATCTCCAAAAGACTGCTAATTAAAATTATTAGTATGAGTATGTGATCCGATATTACATTATCATATCATCCACACTGGTGTCGAATCGGTACTCAGTATGGGCCGGTACACAACTGCCGGTAAGGAAAAATGGTATTGGAACATGTCCACTGCTAATGTTGCTAATGTCTACCTATGTGTAAGTAGCAATTATTTGTTAATAGGTTAGCCTCTCCAACTTTATATTGCTATATAACGTGGTAGTGGCTGCTCCCTATTGGCCAAAAGTCAGCATTAATGCAGTTTAAATGCATTCCTGGCATTGTAATGTGATTCACTTCAATGTCATGAGTAGGTTGCACACTATGACAATCCATGTGGAGAATGTCCAGTCATTTAATCACTTATTCTTTAAAAATTATGACCAGCTTCAATGACAACGCTGGTAGTGTGAGTGGGTGTGTGTGGGTGTCTTCTGAGCTGGTAGATTGAGTCAACACATTTTTCATAATAAGTGCCCTTCACTCGTCAGCAGATGCCATTCTATACAGAAAGATGAGCCACTTCCTAATCTCTTAATGAAAAAAAGTAAGACCGTTAATACGCTTGACAGATTCCAGTGTTATTCAATTTTTGTCCTTCCTTACTCTCTAAACTTTTAAACATAACATATATATATATATATATATTTATTAAATCGTGTTCTTAACACCCTTTGTACCATATTAATACACATAGAGAATTAGTGCTTTATTTGTACTGCGATGTTATACAGCATTTATGATAAACACAGAAGCTGGACACTTTAAGATTAACTTAAAAATGTAAAAACATACCATCAACTCCTAGGAAAGTTTCCAGGGCTTGCTTTACAATTATTTTGACCTCCGCCTGGAGAGTATGCAATCTCTTGCGTGTGTGCATAATGTGTTTATCTGACTGAGTGAGTGAAAGTGCACCTCTGTGTCTGTCCACGTCTAATCTTGCATTCTGCAGCAGCAAACTGCACAATATTTTGGGCAGCCAGTTATGGCTGTGTGCTCAAGAACCTCTCGTGGTTGCACTGTCTCACACTTTGGCAAACACCTCTAGCCTGTTTTATACTGTCATTAACTGCCTACTTATTCCGCAGTCACAACTCTTAGCCGATCCCCGGCCGGTAGGGGCCGTGAGTGGTAACACTGTTGAGAGCATCTATGACCTCTGGCAGCTTCCGTGCTCTGCCCTAGAGTCACAGTGCGGTGGAAACCGTTTGCGCACTATTATGGTTTGGATGATGTTTTTGGCTAACCGCTAACAGCTAACAGAACTTCAAGTACACACACTGCTGTACCTCACCGCCACTCGTTGTATACATTCAATCACACAAAACAGTACTGGTTGTCGAAGACACACCTGGCAGAAATCTGCACTCTACTGATGGCACTTTTCTAGTTTAATCTTTGATCCCTAAAACTACAGGGCAACTGTGAACTGTAGGGCCAATTCTGTAACAGCAAGGGAAGGTATCCATACTATGACAACTATCCATTTGGGTGATGCTAGTAATGCAACAGGCTTAAGAGCATAGGAGCATGCCTATATTGAATATTGAAATTCTTTCAAATAAGAAGGCCGTGAAGGAGGTTTTAAGTATAAAATTGTATGACCGTAAATCACAATAAACCTGATTTCTGTTCTTTATCCTTCACTTAGAGTAATCATTTGTAAATTCTGCTTTCAATCTTTTACTCTGCTATGCAGATGACTCAACTTGATCTCAGCTTTGAACAGAAAAGCTTCTTTGCGACGTCTAATCTTAGAGATGTCCTAAATTCAAACTAAATTTGTCATAACAAAACAGACATTATGCTTACAAATTTAGATAATAGTATGATTTCCCGTATAGCCTCTCAGTTGTTTGCACTAACATTTCACAGCAAGAAGGTCTAAGGGTGGTTTCAATTTAGGAACTAATCCTTGTCGTCACAGAGTTTGCATATTCTTCAATATCTCTGTTCCTCAAGATGCTTTATTTCCTTCCCACAGTCCAAAGACATTCAGGTTAGCTTGATAGGACACTGGCGACTATTCCAGGGATGTTATGTCCAATCTTTGTCGGGAGGTGACATTTGGGTGCAGCTAGCATACTATTAACATCATTCTGTTTATCAGATCTTGTTGGATCATATACACTGCCACGCAGGGTCATTGCTATCAATCAATGCCACCAGGTAGCCTTAACGACACTCCCTTGCATCTGAATGGTCTGTCTCTTGAGCTTGGGAGGCAAATTTTGTAGATCACCTTAAAGCTGGACTGAAAATGGTATTTATTTTCCCTCTAATGTGGTCAGCCTCTGCTTTACACAGTCATTGCAATTGACTCAGTACCTCATAGTTAGCATTAGGTCAGGTTCCTGCTGATTGAAATTGATTTAGCCTTTTCCGTTTTCCAGTTCTGTGTGTTTCTGTTGATTACAATTTATACATGTCTTTTTGTACAACTGAGGGTAAAGCATAAGGCTGAAAGCGCCTTCTCTCTGGGTGCGTCTAATAACTCATCATGTATAAATTATGTTGCAGTGCTATTAAGTTGGCCAGTGCTGTTGGAAACGAGGCATGATTAAAAATACATGTTGTAATGATTGAGTAAACGAAGGTAATACACTTTCAGACTCGTAATAAACCTCGGAACATTATATACTGTGCAGATATTCCACCTAAAGATAGAGTTGCTATTTTGGAGTTGTGAATCTGTGCCATGTCTAAGCACTGTAAACTGAGTGTTACCTTTATATTTGTTTTGCATTTCAGATTTTTTTTGTTGCATTTTACACTTTCAACCTGTGTTGCAAAAACTGCAGTAACTCCATCATAACTATGAATCAGAATCAGAAGGAACAGAAGAAATATATTTTGACACCGGTTTGCTCATTGATAGGATTACAGTATGTTTTTTGTATGACCTTCCTCCCTACACTGCACTGAAATGCATAAGATATCAATAGCAGAGTGGTCAGGAATTTTGAGTAGCAGAGTTGAAATACAGATATGGTTGCCAGAGGTATGAGTGGGTGAAAGCATTGCCAGCATTTTCAGTGCTTGTTAGCTAATGGTGTTACAATTTCTGCTAATGGATTGCAATAATCTGTTGTATGAGAAAGAGGATATGAGATAGCATGAGGTGATAGGTAAAAGATTGGCATTTTCTATTGTTATAAAAGTAATGATGTATTTCAAAAAAAAAAGAAAGATATCCATCATATTATGCAAGTCTTTTATACATTCGGAAATATATACTGGGTTTTCAGACAGCAGTCAATGTTGTGTTGTGAAATCTGTCTGGAGCCTGGCATGAATCTGTCAATTTAAACCTATACGAATGTGACAAGAAAATACTGCTGTTCTGGTGTGTGAGTGTGTGTGTGTGTGTGTGTGTGTCTGGTGTGTGCTAAAGAAAGGAGGAGTTGCATTACTTAAAGCTGTGTTTCTGTCTCTGCGCAGCTGATGAAACTGCAGTTATATTACACCTAATCATATTGTATCTGTAGGGATGGTGTGAATTTCATTATTCAATCTGAAAATAACTATTGACTGTTGAAACTTTTCACAGCTAAAAATGAAATTCCACCTCAGCGCACACAAGATACAGCAATGTGACATATTGAATATTACAAAAAAAGAAATTATGTTAACTGACACATGACCTGCTCACAGTGGAGTACCAATGCTGTCTGCCTCCCAACACTGTTAAACCTGCAGCAGAAAAACTGTTAGAGCAAATCTATCATAAAAAAATATATTTTGATGGCGAAGCATCCATCATGCTCCAACGCAGGGCTATTGTGGTGCAATCATGAATGTGTTTACCGTGGTCCATTTACAATGGCAGTGAGTTAATTCCAATTGTATATCATGTGCTCTACCTGGAGGTTGTAAATGCATTGGCAATGGGCTGTGTTCATTCGTTGAGGAGCAGAGGACATCATAGCTGGTCTCAGCCATGTCATTTACAGTAATGTGCTGGGTTATTGTAAATAAATGAGTGGCCTTAGGTATGGGAAGCCATTTGAACACAAAGTCACAAAGAGCACAGGTGAGAAACCGCAAAAAGCAATCATACAAATAACTGTTACATAGAGAGTATTTTGCTCCTTTTTCCTTTCTTGTTTCCTAACAAACAACTCAAGCATTTGATTGTAATGTTCTGGCCGAACAAAGTTTAGATTGGGATTTCTTTTCATTTCCATTATCTGCCTCTTGATAACAAGGTAAATTATTTGGTGATTATGGTGGATGGGGAGGCACTGAATCAATCAGCTTTCAAATGGAAACTGGATGGAGAAAATACAAATTGAAAAAGAAGAATCTGTCTCGAGGGACACAGCAGATAGACACGTGGTGAAATTATGAGCATGCAAAACAACTTGGATGGATGGATGGCACCCGCCAATTCAGCTAACAGTACAAACAGCAAAGGTTAAAGCTATATTGAGACCCTGTGAACCAAAATAGCTGGGGAGAATTTTCATTAAAAAGCAAGAGAAAGCTAACCACTTTATATGGACCTTGGCCATAGTCATGGTTGAAATTTCCTCACAAAGCTCTCATCACAATGCTCCACTGACTTTGATAAATTCCTTTCCACATAGCTTCAACCCAATGATGCCCCGGCACACTCACCCGATGCACACACAAACACAGACAAGAGTGTAGAAAGCACGTTCACGTAAACACACACGAGGAGGGAGAGAAAAAGAAAGATAGGCATGAATTCAGTGCCCTTAGGTGGGTGAAGAAGAATGAACCCAGGCTTCCTTGCTCACCATTTCATTGCCAGAGAAAAAACACTTTCCTGTGGCTTTTTTTTTTACTGTCACCCTGAGGGACCGATGCTCCCTTGTGCATGATACTGTCTGTCCTATATTGTAGCTTTTTTTTATATCCGGTAAGTATCTGAGGGGACACACTATTGGGTGAAATCCATTCTTTCTTCGAAACCTTCCTGAAGAGCTTGCATGCCATAACTCACACAGCCACCCATGCTTCGCAGCCAAGCCCAGGAGCTTCCTCGGAATGAGGAAAATTCGGAACGCATGGAGAAACATTTGCCACTCTGAACACTTGTCTTTACCCTCAAAGGAAAACACAGGCACAATGACATATGAAGGCAGAGGAAATTGTTCACATGCACAAATATGCAAACGATGCTGCTGCAATGCTGATGTTTTTTCATGAAAAACAATACAAAACTGATTCGTCCACTCCTCTGCTATGAATACACTTCTTCCCATCAGCTATCAGTGCGTAGACACGGGCCTGCTAAATTAAATCCAGCCTGTTGAGAATAAAGCTATTTTTACCAGCATCGTGAGACTGAGAGTCAATCCAAGCTGGAGCTGCCTATAAAAAGGAGAGGCAATCTTGGTTCTGAATGGTCTGAACGCTCAATCAGTAATACACTGCACTCCAAAGGAAATAAGGCAACCGCTTCAATCCTGACATTGATTTCTTTCTCTCCCCTCTCAAACATTGTCTTTGTGATCACAGTGGTCACATAGACGCACGGAAATGAGTGTCTATGATTTTTCGCTCAGATAAAACACACGGTGCTGTCGATGCACTTAGCATTTTTCTCATGAATTGTAGATTGCGATGCAGAGCTCAAGCTCAGTATCAGCCTCAATATGGTTATCAAAAGCTCTAATGACCTGGCACAGTTAAGATCTGCAACAACTTCCAACCAATGTAATATTGCATCAAACCACAAGAGGGGGAGGCACCACCTATTTTATTCCCAATAGCAGAACATCAGAGCAGGATGACAGACTTAATGTAAAATCCACTGCAAGAATGGCTTTCATGCTGTGGCATCCTATTTGAGAGGAAATTTGCAGCATGGATCAAAAAGGGACATACCGGACAAATGACATGCAGATACACCAGAGAACAGAGACACAAATCAACGCAGGCCTGTCTCAGCCTGTTTTGATAACAGCTATAAACCCCAGAGGCTGCCAGTGATATGCTCCACTGACTGCAATCTATTATATAAATATGCTAAAATTGTACATGCATGTCTACTATCTGCCCAAATCTCTATTTTGCAGCAGTAATTTAGATTTGTATCACAAACTGGGAAATAAAGGGTACGGGGAGGACGTGCAGTGTTATCTGTTGACCAGTAGGTGGAAATATATGCATATTAAGTGTCTGAGTCATTGCCAAAGAGCTTTTACTGCAGTGCCAGGAGCAGGAAGAGGAACCTTTAAAGTTTAAGGCAAACACATACTTATAATTACAAACAGGATAAATTATTGAAAACATGCATTGACTCTAGAGTGGTTTGATATGTATGAACTGCTATTACACAAAATATATTCACACTGCCACAGTGTTGTTTCTGGTAAACATGATTCAGGGGTTTTGCTGTAAGTTGTGGGTAAATGCATCATTATTTTGTAAGTAGCATGAAATTAATCTTAACATTCGACAACATCTCGTCCCATCAGGCCTGTAGCTGTTGACCACATCACATCATCCTCCTCACTTGTAGACTGAGTTTGTTCTGTTGCCATGGAAATGTAAACGTTAAAACTTTCCATGATGTAGGCACCTGTAAAAAAGTGAGCAAATATAATCTCTATCTTTACTTGTTTATGTGTTTGTGTGTGAGCATGTGTGTGTGTTTTTTTTGCATGTTTAACTAATTGGCACAAGGAGTATACTAGCATGTGCCATGAAAAAAATGCCTTTATATATATATATATATATACATATATATAAATGAGAAAGATGTACAATGCACAAAGCACAGCTACTGATGGATTTGTGGTCCACAGGACCATGCTGTAATCGTGTTATATCTGGTGGACTTGATACCAGAGAATAAATTGTTTGTTCTTGCCTGCTCCTATAACTGCTTTGCCTCAAATGACTAAAGTGTGTCTTTAGTCACATTTTGAGGTGGATGAATGTCCAATAGAACAAAGATTGACACTTGTCAAGTTTAAACCTTCCCACTGTGGAGTAAATAAATCTATTATTGATTCCCACTGCTCTATAGGCTTAGTGTTTGACTGTATCTCCACGTCGAAATCACTGGAGTTCACAGAGGATTGTGTTTAAGGGTGGCTGTAGGTCGATTTGCTTGTGACCATTTGCACTGATGCAGTACTTACTTCTGCAGAGAAAGGTGCCGAAGAGATGTTATCTTGAATCACATTTAGTTTGACATGTTCATTTTTTTTAAAATCGTACAAGCTAACAGTTGGGCAGTTTCAGACGAACAAGATTGTATCCTTTGTTCGCCAGATTCAAGTATGGTCCGTTAACATGTTATCAGCACAGTATATTTAAAACTAATCAGATAAACCCACTTGACCACCAGCTCCATCTGCATCAGCACCTATTCAAATTACTCATCACATTTTATGGCTAGTGGGGAAAAAGAATTTGCACAACCCCTGGTTGATTGGAACGACAGTGTTGGAGCCTGTGTATTACTCATAAATATAGCAATAAAGTATAGATCAACAAAGGGTTGGGTGGGTGGATGGGGGGCATGTCACCGAGTTATTTGCAGACCTGTAGGCATGTGTGCTGCATACTGATAATGCTGAAACCCCACAGACACTGTATGAATCCCCAGATGCTACAGTGAGGTGAGAGCTCTCGCTGTGGAGATGGTGAGCACTAATTCATAAAGCCCACTGGGCCCAGCACGATCAATACAGCATACAGATTTCTTTTTACATCTTCGAGGTGAAAATAAGCTGTTTGAATTTTGTTTATTTTCCGAAAGCTGACTGATGGGCACTCACACTCTTTACACAGCCATCAAAAGACCTGCTAGGGATGAACCGCATGGAGACATTTTATACTTTTGAATAAAAACACTTTGAAGACTGTGAGGAAAAAATAACAACATTTGTGCCCTTCCTGAAGCCGGAAGAATATAGTAATTATACCATTAAAAACTCAAAATGACATAAAAAGAATAGCACTAGAAATTTGTCACTTCAATAATACTAGGTTTGGCATCTCCACATGGTGAAACAGCAGGAAGACAAATTGTGATTTTGTAATTGAATTATAGTTGCAAGAAAAATCGTTTTTTTTAAATTGTGACCAAATGTTAGGCAGACTACGCTGCAGTTTTACTGACGTATTTGCCACATCCAGCAAATTTGGCAGACCAATTAGAAGATATTGTTTTTGAAAATCAGAACAATATCAGTCACTCGGTGCATTGGTGGGTGCTCCGGAGCCAGGACATTAGTAGGAGCCCAGACAGGAGGGATAAATACAAAGAGACAAAAGAGGCTTGCTCTGAAGCTGTGATTAAAGAGGAATGAATCAAAGTTCTCCATAATTTGCCTTAGTGACACAGATGTCATTACAGAGTAGTGTCAAATTGAGTTAGGCAGGAGTTAAATCATTTGTTACAGAAAATATCTTTCTTTTTCTAACACAAGTTTGGCAGATTGCCACACGCTGTTTTTCTTTTAAACACCACCTCATTCTGCTCTTTCCTTTAACTAGAATGTCTACTCAGACAGCTATGACACACACAGACATATTGTCAGCCCACACACAACACAAATGACTCCTTCTGTATATAAATATATATGCTTATCTAAATTAGATTATGGGTAACAAAGTTCACTGTGCTGTGGCCGGCTGTAAATGGGCATTGCGTGATCAATAGGCCAAATAACCCCAGGGATTCAATGTTTGTGCTGGTAGCAAAAGGCTATTTTTGTTTCCCATTTTCCAACCGACAGTCAAAGTATTTATTTTTTATTTTTTATCATGACCGCAATCGTCCCCTGACCTCAACCAAGAGGTTATTAATGTAACCATGACAACAAAGAAAGAAAGCGGCAATTTAATTTTTTTCCAAACCTAAGCAAGTTGTGTCTGTACATAAACCCAAGCAAACCTCATCTGTAGCGCTGTCACATCATAAAAACAAAAGTCATTTACTTCCAACAATTATTTGTAACCACAAGACAAATGATGAGGACCTTGGGTTGGGAAACTATGCTTCTGATTTTGGTTTAGTATCTAAGATATCAATATATGGGGTTCTCCAACATATCTTACATCAATGTAACAGTTCGGTTTAGTTACAGGATCACTTGGTTATCTAGTTTCACTAAATTCACTAGGTTCAGTAGATTGGCGGTAGCACACTCTCCATAAGAGCAGTAAGCACTAACATGCACTAACATGCACTAAACGCAGGCGCTGCCAGACGGCCTAAGTCAATAACTAAAGGATGGTAAATGGTAAATGTACTGTACTTCTAGACATTACTCCACTACATCCTGAGATACTACACAGTCTCACTGCAGTTTGTAAATTAGTCACAAAGTGCACACAATCTATTGGTTTCATGTACAGGGACATGAATTGTCAGTTTTTGTCTGGGACGTCATTACACTAAAAGCAACAAAACCACTTAGTTAGGTTAAGGAAAAACATCATGGTTGGGCTTAAAATAACTACATACAGTTAGGTTTAGGCAACAAAACCACAAACAGTTTGGTTTAGGCAACAAAACCACAAACAGTTTGGTTTAGGCAACAAAACCATTACAATAAATCAACAACATGGTGTCAAACACTAGTTGTCTGGTTGAAACTTGAACACTGGTCTTTTGGTTGAAAGTCCTGTTTAATGGACCCATCCAACTGCCCTCTCACCCACCAATAGTTGTCTTTTTTGGATATCATAAAGTACGCAACTAGCTCTTACTGTTGCTAAGACACGTGGATGCATTTAGTTTGTGTCCACTACGAATAAGGCTACTAATTGACTTTCCATTGGCATTATTTTCGTCCTGAGCGACACAAAAAAAAACAAACAGACAATTCGTGTACACGAACCAATAGATTGCATTTTGTGACTATTTCACAAACTAATATACAGCTCCTTAAATATGTGATGTTTGCTTGACTTGAGTCTATTTGCTCAAACAAGGGCAGTGTACTGCACTCCCTTTATCTGTGCGATTGTCATCACTTTAGTTGGCAGAAATACATGAATATAGACCTCTCTCAAATTGTAACAATTATAAATATTTTGTTTGCTTGATTTTTATATCATATGGTAAACATACCAAATGGACTGAAAAAGTTATAATGCCAGGAATGCACTCTAGGTCTAGATAATCATCTAATTAAGCATGTATCCACAGCTGCCTGTGTGAAGGTCTGCCTCTCAGTTGATCCGTTCTCTATTCAGTCGAATAAAGCTGTAAAGTCTACTCCCTCAAACCAGGTCAGCAGTGAACTGCACGCCCTTATTCTGCTATTTCCATCACTTTACTTGACAGAAACACATGAATATAGACCTCTCTCAAATCTTGTATTGGGATCACACCAGCTGCATTGCCAAATTGGGCCATGGGCGTAAAATGGGGGGGCCAATAGCCCCCTCCTCACTTCCTACCCCACTACTTCTGGCCGCCTTACTTGGACTACACCCTTCTGCAAAGTCTGGTCTCATCTACACACCTGTAAAGTTTCGTGACCACATTTGCACAGTTGTGACCCTATCGCGTTGACAAAAATCTGATGGACAGACATTGCAGCAAAGTAGTCAATAACTGCCTATGTGGTAGTTCTCACTACAGTCTCCAAGGCCAAATATTGCCACGATGACACACACACACACACACTCACAAAGTGAAAACAATACCAGTGTTGCTGTCCCGGCTTGTAATATTGACAGGAATGCACAGTATAGATAAATATATACGCCAGCATATCTCCACACAGCTGCTTACATTGTGAATGGAGGCCTTCCCTTTCAGTTGATTTACACTATTTACACTCATATGAAGATGGAGGGTGTGCGTTCCCACCACAGTCCCTGATTTAAGTGACAATTCAAATTATAAAATCATCACAAAGCCACAGAAATTGGAACCCAATTGGTTTTCAGATGCTTTTGCAAAAAAAGTGCACTGATTTGGCTTTATTTTCTTTTTTGAGACTTTGCAAGGTGCTGGGCCAGTTGAGTCCCTCTGAATGTTCAAGGCTCCTCCAAATGAACATTTATTGCTTGGTATGTCAAGACTAAAATTTTATATTGATCCTTTAAGTGAAAGTGAGCCAAAACGCCTTTTTAATGGCAGACATTTTGACTTGTCATAACAGGAAAAGCACAGGTGAAACAAATTTTGTTAACGATGACTCAGTTTCATTCAGTGTCGTTAGCCATGCTAGTGAGCCAGCGAGCACAACACATGGACCCTAAAAATATAGCACAGCTACATAAAATGCCCTCGTTTTTAAATCATTTGCTTTTCTCGCTATGATTAGCTAAAATATCTGCTGTGAGAAGAGAAGCTAAAATTGGAATAATGTGTAAACGCTGAGCAAGGTTCAGGCATGACTGACTTAAAGCATGGAGGACTTTAGCAAAAGCATTACCGTCTACTGCACATATATATCTATATCTATATAGATATAGATATAGATATATCTATATCTATACTATATATATGTAATACAATTTAGTTTGATGTCTGTCCACAAACAATCGTTTTCCTCTGTTGTCCTCCTCAGTGTTCCGCTAGTAGCAGTATGGATTCTGCTCAACACTTTAGTCAATAACGTCTTTCTTTTTAGTTCAGCAACTTGACAGCGCGATTGTTCTGAGGGTGAATGCTTCCAGGCATCACCATTGTCGCTACGTAGTTACTGACGCATACGCCGTTACCACAGCAACCCATACAGATATGTCGGTGATGTCAGGCCACACAAATCCGATCTGATCGGCATGGACGATCTGATTTGGTAATCAAATCGGATGTAGCCAAAATGTCTTCTGTAAAAAAGGGAATATTGTGAGAGTCTCCTGTTGCGGCGGACTTGCCACTCCACATCTACCCAGTTCTTATAGAGGGCAGCACTCAGCCTGCATATGCCACATTACTTCCTTGGTACCTGCCATTCCTCCTTTAAGATGTTTTTATCAACCTTGTTCAGCCTTTTAAATCTACTTTTCGGTGTCACAATTGTGATCCAGGGTTAAGCTTTCATGTGCTAGTAGTCCTTGATCATTACCACACTACTGTAAGGAACCTGGTGCATTTTCCACATTAGACTCGATAAGAGAGCGCTGTTCTTCGAGCAGAAATGAAGAGCTTTCAAGGTTTTTACCA
This sequence comes from Ophiodon elongatus, assembly GCA_016806645.1. Taxonomy (NCBI): domain Eukaryota; kingdom Metazoa; phylum Chordata; class Actinopteri; order Perciformes; family Hexagrammidae; genus Ophiodon; species Ophiodon elongatus. Next base: position 50,832 of record JACSYO010000669.1, on the reverse strand, counting down.
ATGTGAAATAATGGAACAAATGAAAGATTAATGGAAAATTCACTAATGATCAACTCCTTCTCTCCTTTTTGATATTTAAAAAGAATAAAGGCAGAGTGTCACCAGGGAGAGAGAGAGAGAGAGTGGGATGAGAGACATGCAGCCCTGGGGTCCATGACGTTATCACATAAAACACTAGCATTAACAATATCACTGATGTGAGATACAGGTAGTACACAACATGAACCATAAACCATAAACCCTTAATGAAAAAGAACATGATAGCCAAGTTGTAGTACTGTCATGATTTTCTTGACTCTGTTTGACAGACATCTGTTGTTTGGGCAAAGATTTGGCTTTTTGGAGCTCAGTTTATTGTTTAATGTTTTAAAGTCAGGGTGCTGATTAGCTAAATTGGTGCCTCTAAAATGCTGTATAGGTGCGATTGTGAGCGTGAATGATTGTCTATCTCTATATGTGTCGTTCCTGTGACTGACTGGCGAGCTGTCAAAGCTGTATATTGCTGAATGCCGAACGTCAGCTGGGATCGGCTCCAGCCCCCTTGCGAACCAAAAGGATAAGCAGATATAGCTAATGGATGGACGGATATATTGAAACAAACAAACAAACAAACATACAAACAAACAAACAAACATTTGTTCCCTGCTAGTAGTGCTTTGTAGTCTTTCATAGTCCTTTTTGCCACAAACTGTTTCAATTATTTTTTGGTTAGCAATCATCCTAACAAGAGTCTGATCCGTTTACAGTATTGTTCAAAAAGCACCACAAATAACTCAATAATGACGCAAACATTTTTTTAAATGCGACACAAATCACAAATCCACGATCTAATCGATGAAATCAGTTTCTCATGCATTTAGAGTGAGACTCATGGTTGGTACAGAAATAGCTGCAGGGGGGCATAAGGTTAAGGAAGATCATTAACATTGTTTTCCATCCAAACTTAAAACCATGAACCCATCTGATAAGGTTTTAAAAACAAACTAAAGAATATCTATCAACTGGTATAGCACTGATAAGAGTCAAAAATAGCTCAGACAGTGGAGGTTTATTGGCGATTTGACATCAGACAAACAAAATGTATGTATATTGTTCATGCGAACATATTGCAAAATAAAAGGCTGAGCTCCAAACAAGGTTTTGTTGCCATAAAGACACAAGAAATAGGTGAACTGCTTGACATGACTGTTGAGACAAGGAAGGATACAAATGTCATGTTTTTCTATCCATCTCCAGTAGAAGGAAATGCGTTTGACTCAAAGTGATGACTATTGACGTGTTCATCGACAAACATATGTCACAAAGAACATGCGGCTGAAAGGCATTTTCTCTCACGCCACACCACACATTACATCCTCTGTACCTCACCAGTGTTTATATTATATCCAAAGGACATCTAACAATGTGAAACATTTTTTATCGACTAGCTGGATCTCTCTCTCTCTCTCTCTCTCTCTCTCGCTCTCTCTCTCTCTCTTTCTCTCTCTCTCTCCCTCTGGAACTCTCTCCCCAAACACATTCGAGACTGCACTGACCTTTCTATATTCAAATCACAAATCAAAACCCACCTTTTCAGAAGTGCTTTTAATTTATGACTATTGTATGTTCCATGTTTTTAATGTATAGCTCTTTTATGATGATGATTTTTGTAAAGTGATTAATGATTTTTGTAAATGATTTTTGTAAAGTGCCTTTGAGAATTTTGAAAAGCGCTATATAAATAAAATGTATTATTATTATTATTATTATTATTAGAAATGAGCATTAGGAGACAGAATTTTCACTAATCACAAACATAATTGATTTATGTCTCACAGAGAGAACTCATCTTTCTTAACCAATGTGGTAAAAAGCACGAGACACATCAAACAGGATCAGCATCAGTCTGCTGTCAAGTCTGTGCACCTTCAGAGCCAGGCTTCAACCAAAACTATATATATTCTGTGAAGCCGTTAAGGCAGACACTAGTTATCTGCAATATTTTGTTCTCTGAATGTTACATTATCCCGTCATGTCCTTTCCTGCATGTAAGGACTTAATACCAGCAACAATATTCGTTTTGCCTTCCTAGTACTTTGTGGTCTGAATCAACAGGCTATTTACATGAAAGAAGCACAGATAAACTGGGGGTAATTCCCCACGTTGTTAAAAGCCTGTTAGAGAACACAATGTTGTTATGATCGTTAATTCTCAGAAAAGAAGTCTCTCGTGAAGTGAGGTATTTGTAACATCGGAGTAAATATGCGGTAACTTTACAAAGGATTGGATTCACCACATTGTGTGAATCCATCCTGCTCGATCCCCTGGAGGGGCTGCAGAAGGAGATCATATGATTGTCCACAAGATCTGTGTAATCCAGCAGTCAAGGGAGGAACAAAACAAGCCCAAACGGACCAGCGCTATGGTCAGACTCCCCAGATTCCAGGGGGGCGCCTGTCAAAGCTCATTTGTTTTTTGATTCAAACAAACATCAAGTGATCTCAGCTGAGCGTGAGTTGCATAACTCGCTACAATCTGATAGAATACATGACTGGATGTAGATGAAGAGTTCACATTGACAGAACTGTCCCGCTGGGAGTGAGTTATAATCTGATTGACCGTCTTATCAGAGGAAACTGCACTTTATAACGGCAATTTGCGTGAGAGGGCACACACAGGGGATGTTATTTCTATATGTTATGACAGAAGAAAACAACCTCAAGGCCATGGTGACTAATGTATTTTTCTGTCACATTCAGTTCGTTTTATTCTTCGTTATTTTCTTCAGGTTTTAATATATATATATCTGCATGTACGGTACACGAGAAAAGACATGAGAAACATTCTCTGGTTATTCACAAGTAAACTTGGCTTTCATAGCCAGAGGAGATATGCAAATGTGGCTGCACACCATTCCCCAAACAACACTGTAGGACTTGATCATAACCCTGAACTCTCCTCTGCTCGCGTTGACCTTTCCCATTGTCTCCGTCGCATGTCTGAAGCCTCCGAACACAATGGGTGCATGCCTAGTCTCTTATTTGAAATGTCCTCGCTCCTCGACTCTCGCTTGAATCGGAGGTCGTTCTGGTCTCCTATCTTGAAAGCCGTCTCAAATCTCTTATTTCTGGTTTGAAGAGAGAGGATTGAGGAGGGTTCTCTGAGGAGCCGTGAGAGAGCTGCAGCTGATCGGCCTGATTTGATTCATCTCAATATCCATAAAGCTTCATACCGGAGTGAAGACAGATCACAGATTAAATTTAAGTGTATCACTCCAAAATTGAGTGATACACCAACTTTCTATATTTATGAGAAGATTTGTCTTTTCATAATCTGTTTTTCCCCCCATTCACTTTTATTAGGGATACAATTAAAGTAAAAAAAAAAACACTACATAATTTATCATTATTTCATTTCAGTCACGTGAGGCTGATAATTCCTGAGTGTCGGGTTTGATGTGAGTTACATAACTGTAATTTTCCGCAGTGATAACTGTTTGCCTTTATTAATATTACTACAATGCACATGTGTGCAGAAGTCTCTACAACTATTAAGGCCTACTGACAGCTGGTTGTGATCAGCTGCCCAAATCATCAGAACAATACACTGTTTCACATGACGCTTCAGAGGAAAGGATGTCTCATTTCTCTAAAAACATACTGCGCTCCGGATCGCATACTTTTTATATTTACTCTTAGTACATACTGCAGCTGCCCTTGCAAAGTGCAGATTGTTGCATGCAGTTGCATTTAATTGGGACTACTTCGTCATAACATTGCACCTTGACCTTTGACCCTCTTGCACATATATATCGGCTATGGAGAGGATTGTGGGTCAGAATAGCCAGAAAAGCATGTTGGCTTGCAAACTGAAAAATGCGACCGCATGAAGGAGGACATCCGGTATTTTTGGCAAACATAATAAATCTTTTTTCTGGCTTTATACCAAGTATGGTAGCATGGGTTTTGGAACACACTGATATTTACTTGTTTCCTCTCTATTCGCATGGTTTCTCCATGCTTTGCTTCTGGGAGGGACTAAGAGGTAAGGTAAAGATGCAAGTGAGGAAAATGTGTGTGCAATTTAAGAGACTTGGGATGCACCCAGTAATTTGCATTATCTTTTTCCAAGTGTGAAATACACACTTATAGAGGAACTAAACCCCAGAGTTTGGGCTGCAGTGCCTCCACACCCTGCAATAAAAAAATGGCAAGCTGGATCGGACTTGGCCTACATTACTTTAGCATGTAGCCAGACTTTACTGTTTGTATAGCTAAAGTAGGCAACATCAACTTTTCTCTCTGCTGCCTCTTATCACTCTGCTCAGCCCTGCCCACCAAATAATACACCAGACATGCACACGCATTTCGCTGGGCTTGAAGCGGAACATCAATGTTGACAATCTGTTTTATGTGGAATTTATGTCGGACTCAGAGGCAAGAAACAACAGCAAAAGTTAAAGTAATTATGGTGAATACTAAATTGCAGCATAAATAACACTTCTAAATCCAAATTTTTTAATTGTGTCTTTTCATTTTTTTTTGCTGTATCTTCTGTATATATTTTACTTATGCTACCCTACAGTCTATGATGCTACCTATAATTAACAGCTCGGTGTAACCTTTCAGTGTAACTGTTGCAAGCACTGCTAAAAAGTTCACAAGTCGGATAAGCCAATATTATAATTCAGTTGTTGGTAGATGTTTATTTCTAACCTTAGAGCTTCCAGATCCCTGCAGGACTCAGCAGGCTTTGTGACTGATGACCCTAAACCTGCTCCTGTAGGTCAGTACTTAGTTAGAGGGCAAGGCAAGGGACGGGGGTTTTGGCAGAGAGGCAAGACGAGGTCAGGGTCAACTTCAGAGTCAGGGAGCAGACCTAGCCACGGTGACCTGGCCCGAGTTCAGCAGCTAAAAGCACACCGAATTCAAGATGAACAGGTATCTATAACAGTATCTACTTTGTTATAGCCTATAAGTATTCAATGTATTTCAACAACTAAATAAACCAATGATGTATATCAGGACAGAATCCCTACGATGCAGCTACTGTAGAGGTGTCTGCTACGGGACCTCAGCCTCATCTTTGATGTTTGGATCTCTGTTCATTATATATACATTTTTTTTATCACATTCTATTTTGCAATACTATCACAGTTGACTGCCCAAAACTCATATTTTATAAAGAACTCTATTACTTAAAAACAAAAGAAACTATACATTTGAAATCACTATGCGGTTTAAGTTTGAAATGATTAACTGATTAGTTAATTGACCAAAAATGTATTGCAATTTTGATAATGAATTAATCGTATTAGTCATATATCAATGACAAATGCTATAATGGCTGTTGTCCTTTCAATTGCAAATCTCTGGTCTAATCGCCAAGGCTAATAACTGGCATGCTGGCTATTGTTATGATTATGGTTAGGTAAGTCCTATAAAAGGTCTGTTAAAATGACAATACAATACAATGAAATGGAGTATAAAGTCTTTCAAAAATGTGCAAATTTGAATTTACATGCAAGGCTGGGATATGTGTAGGACCTGAATCCATCAACAACATCTCTAAATGCCCATGTACATTGTCTTTCAACTAAAAAAATGATGTGGGGGTGTTTAGTTCCTCTTTAACATTGACCAAAGCATGTAATTATCATTAGCAACAACCTAGAGGATTTAGAGATGGTTATCTTATCTTGACAAAAAATCATATGACATCTAAGGCATGTGATACTATTAACTGGGAACCAGACAGGGCAGGCTTCTGTTTGTAGCTAACAACTGTGTGTTGTTACTTCATGTTTTCTCTCTGGATTTGTGCTCGGCTTTGACATCAACAGACGCTTTTAGACTAGCTCTGTTGAATGTGCAGCATCAGCCAATGTATATCAAATTGCACAAATTACCATATCTGCACTATAAATTACAACATGTCTGGTCTGAATTTTGCAGATAAACAGATAAATAATCCTTAAATGATCTTAAAGTCCCTTTCTATAACGCATACAGACACAGGCAACTGGCATTTCAGTTCACATTTTCCTAATTCAGTTATAGGCCTCCGGCATACCAGCGCATCTATTTAAATTGAAGATGGTCTTCGAAAGGTTAGTTAGATGCTCCGCTATGTCCATGTTTTAGCACTCATTAGCAGACAGCACTTATCCCTCACTGTTTTCGGCCCCATGTCTATAGACTTTATTCAGGAACCCGGAGGACAGGATGTTCTCAGGTCTGTGTTCCTTGATGTGATAGGAAATAATTCACTGTGGCAAGTCACTGATCAGTATTAAGAGTCTGTCTATTAAAGGTAACTGTTTGGATGTGGGGTTTATTCAATCATACAAATGAAATGTTGTGAGGGAAATTAATACACAATATTTGTGCGCACGTATGGGCCGTATTTATACGTGAGTGTGCACACAGTGTTTTCTCTTGCTCTAGTGTATGGCTTTCTATATGTGCACATGAATAATTTGTGCAGTCAATCAAGTGAAAAATAACTTGTGTACACCAAGAGAGCTCTGTTATCCCATCATTCTTGGAGTGACACAAAAAAACCAAGTCAATGAAAAACACACACACACTGGTGTGTTTAGGTGATGTTGTTTGCATGCACCTTTACCATGAAAAACGAAATGCTACCTCCACAAATGGAACCGGCACACATACTATAAAACACATGAAGCAGCGCCAAGCTGCCTTTTCCCTCTCTACCTGAGCTGAGCAACAGCATGTTCTCTCCCTAAGAAATAAATAAATGAGGAAATCAGTGAAAATTCCTTAATCCTGTCAAATAACTTCATGTCACACGCAATTATGTGTACTCTTCACTACAATTAGAACTCAACAGGACTGAAGGGAGAGGTGCAAGAAGAGGAGACTGTTCAAATGCCACATGTAGTGACATCACAGTCTAACACGCATTTGAACCATTTTGACATTTTGAAATTGTCTTTTTCTCCTTTTTTGACATTTACGCCTCATTGAATCAACGCTGGATTACTCACTAGACAAAACAGGTAGCGCCTTTTGGTTTCAGGGGGAAATTGGATTTAGTAATTTCAAGGATTTGTCTGACATTTTGGGAAATAAACATACTCAATCTCTGGCTGAGAGTTAGATGTCAAGCTCGATACCACCCTTGCGTCTGTACGTTAAATACGTAGCTTGAGCCAGCAGATGTTTAGCTTAGTTTAGCATAAAGCCTGGTTCAATTCAATTCAATTCAATTTATTTTGTATAGCCCAAAATCACAAATTTTCCTCAGAGGGCTTTACAATCTGTACACATACGACATCCTCTGTCCCGGGACCCTCAAATCGGAACCGGAAAAACTCCCCCCAACAAAACCTTCAACGGGGAGAAAAAAGGAAGAAACCTTCGGGAGAGGAGGATCCCTCTCCCAGGATGGAAAGAAGTGCAATAGATGTCATGTGTACAGAATGAACAACATAACAGTTACAACACATTCTTTCCAAGAACGCTCTTTCACAGCAAAATCTGCCTACCAACAACTCTGAAGCTCACAGATGAACATAGTATACCTCATTTATTTAATCCATACAAAAAGTATAAAAATAGTAGTTTGTTGGTTTTACTTGGGGTTATGCAGCATACTATTTCTTAGCGGGGAGCAGTTGGCAACCAGTGATGAATCCACTCCGTTACTGGCAAGAAATATACGCCTGCACATAAACCACTGAGTATACCCCCGTTATTAATCTTCTCATCTATTACTCTGCAAGATTGCGATTATGCATATTTCCCAAAAATCCAAACTATTTCTTTGAATACATTAATGTTTTTGGGAATATGCACTATTTAAACTCAGTGAAAATGAAAAGACTGACTGCTAGGCGTCACTTCGGCGAATGTCAAGTGACTGAACTTGACCTCTCGGCTGTGTTGGTGCCTTTTGGAGAATGTTTCATGCAGTATTGGACATAATATTGCTTGTTGTGTGATTAATTACGGCGGGCATCCTGCTGCCCAATGTGTGGCAGTTGGACGACGCATAAGTTTCTGACAGGAATCAGGAACTGTAATGTCCTCTCTTCTCCAAAACTTGGCTGAGTCCTGGAGTAACGTTACAGATACATACTGATCTAACATATTGATCTTAGTAAACAGAGGACTCTGGCAAGAAAAAAGGAGGATGCTGTGCTTTATAGTGAATAATGCACATATGGAAGGAAATTAAATGATTGGATTTCACTGGCATTGTACCTTGCATGATTTCCTATGACAAATACATTGATTGATTGTTTGATCAAGTCTGTGGTCCAGTTTATTCGGTTCGTGAAATTCTGGAATTATTTCAGTTACATAACGTTAAAGCACTAATTAGCAGGTATCGGTGTCTGTGCTCTCCATACATGGTTTGTTAGCTCATTATACTAAAAAGACATTGAGGAGTCGGCTGTCTGGTAGGTACATTAAAATTTTTTAAATACAATAAAAAAACTGAAAATAATAATATATAATAATTCATAATTGAACCAAGATGTGATGAACAGTTGATATGTGATGTATTTTAAAGCTTCAGGTGTCGCTAATACATCTGCTTGTCCAAACTAAACTGGACTAATTCAAACTGGCTCTCTCAGATATTACATTTACACTATAGACTGCACTGTCCTGTACTGTAAATTAAACCTCCAAAGAAACAGGATTAATGCTGTTTGTCACAGGGATGGCACGTGGATCTGTGAACGATGGCACTATATTTACATGCAGATAGAAAAATTGGTGGACATCAATTCACGGCTTTGTGAATCGTAATCACAAAGCAGTGAATTGTGATAAGATTATTATCATGAAGAATAAAGCCAGTATTCTCTCTCCACGTGCTGATCACTTGAATGGTTATGTGTTGATGACTGTTCTTTTTGTTTCTGCTCCCGTTGTTGTGTCTGTTTTTACTCCTCCGATGCCTCCATACTGTGGGCCTCATGTGATCTGTTCCAGCTTTTATAAGCCGCCTCAAGCTAATGCAGTAAGCACATTATCTCATTAATGAGGACTACTATATTGTAGGTGGTTACAATTAAGTAGTACAGGACTCCACTGTCAAGCTAACCCATATTTAAGATGTCTTTTAAAAAGTAATCTTTTCAAGCTAGAGTTAACTATTCCCAATTAATACCCACTTAGGTGTAATTTATACCGTGAATTGGCCATAAAAGGCCATACACTTTAACAAGCTGTCATGTTTATTCCTCACTTGATCCTGGTTGGGGTTTTATTGACCACTTGTGCTCTTTTTCAGCCATGTCCCGCTTCACATTCACGCAGGTGTACACCTGCACAGTCAGGAGCTGACCAGGGCGAGCACCGTTCTCCACTGTCTGCCACTGAGCAGATCGGGGGTACGACCCTACTAACCCAGTCGTGCACCAGCACTGCCAGTGGCAGCTGTTGAAGGAAAGGAAAGACCTCGGGAGATTTGTTGCAGCCACAAGTCCAAATCTTTAAGCTTTGGGTAACCAAAGCACACTGCAGTTCATACTAATGCCAACAGTGCCGTCTTGCGAAGACTTCAACTTTGTCTTTGCACTAGCACAAAACCAAACAATCATGGTTATTTATTTCACATAATGCTTTATCTACATACTTTAGCTGTGAATACCCAATATATGTGTCAGGATTTGAAGTGCAGGGAGCAGGGGAACTATCTAACAGGCAGGTGTTGATAGGCAGGTACAGGTTTTTGTCGACAAGCACATTCAGGTCCAGGAGCAGAGTCAGAGTCAGGTTGTTACACAACAATACACACAACAACTGGGTTGAACTGGCAAAAAAGAAATGAAGGAACTGGGCTGGTATTTGTTGTGACTGACTGATAACTAGAGTGAAAACAGGTGAGCAGCTAAATGAGGAAGTCTGGGGAAAAAGTACAAGGGCATCTGCTGGACAGGTATGGCAATACATAGTTTTTAGGAAGTGGGAGAAGTGTCTGAAGAGGGACACGGAGAGGCAGAGTGTGACGTATGAGCGCCTTCTAAGAAATGACATGACGCATGGATGGATCTGTATTTCTTTTTTTTAAATAACACACACACTATATACGTATATAGTATAGTATATATATATATATATATATATATATGGATCTGGAGCAATGTATTTCTTTTTTTAAATAACACACACACACACACTATATATGTATATATATTCATATATATATATATTTATATATATTTATGTGTGTGTGTGTTAGTATGAATAATATGAGCCAAAGGGAACCTTTTAAGCTAGTTATTAAAAGCTCATAGAAAGAGTTTTGAGTCTTTATAGGCTAAATTTTGACTTAAGCATCCTGCTGCAATAATGCCACAGTTACCAGAGAGCTGGCTGTTTAGGATGTAAGCTTTTAATATGTGTAAATCTGACAGGCTGAATGTGATGTTCACCAGAGAAGGTATAATCAGCAGTTAATGGAATCAAACATTTCAGTCCCTTTTGCGAAGGAGTGTTGCATCATTATTCCTCCAGCATCATTACTATACTTTGCTGAGAAATTAGTATGAACCTTTCCTTGGATGAACACTCCACTTGTTGGGCTGTCACTCATCCTGACTTTTAAACTAACAAAACATAGCTGCTTTGGAAAATATTCAACTCCCTCCTCAATCAATTCATCAAACAGTCAGTGTCTCTTTTCACAGCAATGCCATCCTGAGCTCACACAAGTTTGATGATGGCACCAACAGCAACTGATGATTAATGTAATTATTTGTGTTGGAAAATGTAAACAGAACTCACGTGACATGTATTTACATCACAGTGGGAACAAGATTGCATCTACAGTCATGCTAGTGAGGCTGCACTTATAGGCACAGCAGTGCTTTGAGGTAAACAGATGAAAAGTCAAAGGATCACTAAAGTCATGGCAAACCATTCTGAGTGGGGGGTATGAATGTTTGTACCAAATATTATGGCAATCCATCTATAAGATGTTGAAACATTTCACTCAAAACTAAAAATGTGAACCTCATGGCGGTAGTGGAAAAAGTCAGCAGATAGTAGCCAAGTAATTCAAATACACATTCTGGGAACCATAGATGTCTGGCCCAAATCTTGAATCCATTCATCCAGTAGATGTTGAGACATTTCTCTGACCTGGCGCTACATGAGGATTTATCCTGAGGGAATGTACAAAGCTGTTGACAAATACCATGCAGCACTTAAAAAAATAAGCCTTAATACAAAAAATGTATTCGCCCTTAGTATTAAATTTTTTCTCAAGAACACTTTAGCAAAGCAGACGACCTCCATCCTGGGGACCTGAAAAAGGTCCCCAAGGAAGATTGCTTCCTCGATTGTCCTTGAATCCACTGTATCTGAAAAGTCAAAAACAACTGGAATGGCTGTTTTAGTCTTGCTGACGTTTTGCCACCCTTTTTCAACTTTTGATACAATCTTCATTGACACACTTGATGACTCTTGGGCCTATCTCTGGCAAAGTGGAATTTATACTCACAGATCTAAATTGAAGAGATCAAAATGATAGGATATAAAATAATAAAGGGAATTATATTCAGGGGGTATTTTTCTTTTGCCGTCAGTAACTGACAGCTGAGGTTATAGAGCTCATTGAAGCCGCTCTGCCATTTTAGGTGTATTTTAAATGAAGACCTGTGTTAAAATAATTATATTTTAGTATAGTGCACTTTGAAGTACAGCTGGGTGAAAGAAAGCATCATAGGTAATTAAACAAGTAGGCACCTGAAGCCAGCTGAGAAAAGCTCACATATTGACCTGTAGTCGGATCCCAGCAGAGCCCTCACAGTTGAGCTGGATCAAACTGTGGCTCGGTTACTGTCCTTTAAAGCTGATTCCCAATGATGTCAGAACAAAGCTCCAAAGAAAATCACATTTTTGGTATGAGGGTTACACAGCAGCCTGTAGTGTATTACCAAATGGCGGACATAGTGATGACTATATCTGCACCTGTGGCTTATTTCTGATAAATTATTGAGAATACACAATAATAAACTTTTTTTAGGGTCACAGCTATCGATTGCGGGAGCAGCTAATTAAATTACCTAAAGCTAGGGGGTGACGGGGGGGGGCACTTACTTTGCATTATTGGGCAAACATTCTATAATTACCTTTCAGCATAAGGTAATTCAAGTGGCACCCCAGGGTAGGCAGTTTTTCTGGAAAAGGCAAAAGAAAAACTCAAGAATTTGAAAATACATAGTGGCTATTCTGATAATTACCATCCTGTTTTCTTTGCAAACTTGTGGGCCTGTAACATACTGTGATTCCACAGTGTAGCAGGCTACAATATCAGGGAAGCTTTTTGGAGATGAAGAGAAAATGTTTAGCATTCTGTCAACTATAGCCTTCCCGGCTGTGCAGCAGCAGGGACCTCACAAAGCTAAACTCTTAGAGAGATGGAGAGAAAATGATGGTTGCTCTGATCTACTGCCTTAGCTACTGTAGCTCCGAGGCTAGCTCACTGAGCTAGCCGCAGCATCTTAGGAGCAACATCTTTGCTCCATCTCTAAAATGTTTCGCCAATATTGTGACACTCTTTTTGTCAGACTCTTCCTTTTTTGGGGTTTCTTTGCAGTATCGGGAGGCGTTAACAATGCAGGATTTAAAAGGATGTGCCCGCGAATCTGCATTTGTAAAAGAGCCAATAGGAACACCCTCTCTCTGAAATGACCTGTGATTGGCCAAAGCCTCCCGTCACAGGCTAGATGAAGCCCTAAAACAGAGCCTACAGCTGCAGAGGTTTTTCTCTCAGATCGCTACAGACTATGTCTGAGACAGTTCTCCCTGGTAAATGGACCTGTACTTTTATAGCGCTTTTCTAGTCTTCCGACCACTCAAAACACTTTAGCACTACATGACATCATCATCAAGTGTCTTGCCCAAGGACACAACAACATGGGCTAGCAGAGAAGGGGATTGAACCGCCGATCCTCTAATTGAAGGACGACCCTGCTCATCACTAAGCCACAGTCGCCCCAGAAGAAGGTTCTGGTCTGAAGAAGCACTGCACACCGTGACCATGTTTGGACAGGGTTATGAATAGATTTAATTTATTCATGGTAAAGATAACTAGGTTATTTTTTTCCATACAAGTGCCATACAAGTGCAATCTGTCTGTATGTTAATATCCAACTTTGAAAATGGACAATAAATATTATTGAAATGTTGTTGACACAGGGTTAGGCTACAGAACACAATTTAGACATTATGAAGTTCGGAATCAGACTTTGCAGGGAGAATTTCAATTGAATACCCATGCTTTGGGCTATATACAACATTAAAAAACGTAATTGCTGTTAGCCCGAATCAGTTCAATGTCACGAAGCTGCAACTAATCAGAATTTGGGAGGGAAACAAAAGGGGAGAGTTTAAAAGCTGTCCGGAAAAGTGCGGTGGAGTTGAAATGCAAAAAGGAACACAAATCTCCATTTGTGTAATAGTAGTTGGACCATGTGTGTTAATTGTACAAGTATATTCTGTCTCTTAGATTTGTCCCTGTTTTATCTTCCGCCTCTAACCTATAAAATATATAATTCATACCTCTATTTTGGTGTCTTAAAGTTTGAACATGAACGCCTTTGTCATCTAGGCCTGTGTATTTACCACACTGCAGAAATAACACTTTCACTTTACACTTAGTATCCAAAATGCCCAAACGTGTAGCAGAGAGTCAACGGATGGAGAAACTGCATCAAAATGCATCACTGAAAGAGTTTACTCGCCTCCTTAGGTCGTCAAGGCGTAAAGCAAGCCAAGACTTAAAGTGCCTTCTTTTCATTTGCTTGTTTTGACATGACAGCGATTTATACTTGAAGGGAGGGAACTCGTGTCCCCCGAGGCGCACTCTGTGTTTGGTAAAGCGCACGTCGGATGCGCGCAGTAAATGGTCTGCCTCCAGAGATAAACATGTTCCGGGGAGCATCGTTGCTCATGCAGTCAGCCTTGATTAGATTTTAACGTTTTCCTGTTTTAAAGCATATCATCTTCGTTGGGGGAATCCACGGACGAACTCGGGGAGAAGGATTCGTACTCTTGGAGAGTGCGAGAGTTTGCTGCCCAAGTTTGGAGACCGGACGCCGGCTGGAGAGCGCCCGGTGTGCGCGTTAATTACAACAACACTGAGGCGATTATTAAGAGGATCTGAAGATGAATGACACGGGCATTTCTTGCAAAAACAACCAAACAGAGAACTTGACTGACTTGACATGTCTGAATTCAACTCCCTCGTCGTACAGCTACATCGACATCACCACTTTCATGCACATATTCCCTTCAATTTACGGCATCCTGTGTTCAGTGGGAGTTATAGCCAACGGACTGGTGATCTACGCGGTGAAAGCATGCAAGAAGAAAATGGTTTCAGACATCTACGTGCTGAACTTGGCAATAGCCGACATGCTGTTCTTGCTTGTGATGCCCTTCAACATCCACCAGCTGGTCAGAGACAGACAGTGGGTTTTCGGAAACTTTATGTGCAAAGCGGTTGTGGTGGTGGATGTCAGCAACCAGTTCACCACAGTGGGAATTGTTACTGTGTTGTGCATTGATCGGTAAGTGTTTAATTCCACCAATTTACGCCAATGTTTGATTATAATTATTACAGGAAGTGCTGGAGAAAAAGTAGGAGATATTCTCTAAAGCTACATACATATACACTACAAGTTTGAATAATCATCATAATAATACAATTTACAAGTATTTAATTTACCCCTGTTAGCGAGTGTGTTTACAGGTGCTGTCATGCATTAGAAAGAGCTTCACAGTCCATCTACAAATATATCAAGAGAGGAGGGTAATCTGTGCAACAGCCCATGAAGACACAATGTTCCCTATTAATGATGTCTGTGCTATGTTTATGATCTGAACACATTGAGGACATTTAAATGAGCCTATGTGCCAAATGTTAGACTGATAAACATCTCCATTTGATGGTAATCACCGGAGCAGGAGTTGCTCTCAGAGCTATCATGTCACACACTTTCAGAAATAATATACTTAATGCATTTCTGTAGGGCCACTAGACCCACTAATTATCTTCTGATGGGCTGCACCACCTGCAGTGAAAATCAGCCCCATAACATTTAGTCGTTTTATCATTTTATCTATACTAATTTGTAGTATCCTGGACAACACAATGTTTCAAATATACTTGAAATTGAGGTTCTTTAAAGTTATAAAGGTTGGCTGCAGCAAATACTAAATAAAAGATCAAAAAGAAACTAAACATCAAGCCCTTCAATATAAGCTATTGTAATAATTAGTTAAAAGGAGATCAAACTAATAATAACCTCTAACAAACAAATAAAAAGCTATATTGTGTGCCACCTCAATAGAAATAATACAAAAAGCAACATAATTATAGTGTTTAAAACCTCACAATGATACCCCTCAGCCCCTCGTCTACGATCAAAACAACATTTATTGACAGTTATCTGAGGTTAGGAGCAAAGTCTAGTCACAGTGAAACATTCAACGTTAAAATTACCAAGTTATATCTGTTAAAAACATGTTTGTCCATCCTTGACAAACTCTCCTCCTCCTCCTCCGCCTTCTCAGCTGTTAGACACATCCGAAACTGACATTGTAATCTTCACAATCTTCTTTATTCAACAAAGACAGTGTTGTTTTAAACATCATAGGAAAAAGTTATTTGTGCTTGTTCCACTTTAA
The DNA here is from genome assembly GCA_016806645.1 of Ophiodon elongatus. Taxonomy (NCBI): domain Eukaryota; kingdom Metazoa; phylum Chordata; class Actinopteri; order Perciformes; family Hexagrammidae; genus Ophiodon; species Ophiodon elongatus. The sequence goes on along the minus strand of JACSYO010000669.1, from coordinate 35,173 downwards.
CTCAGGCTGCTGTTTAATTTCCTTTTACTGCAGTTATGTAGATATCAACATGTTCTTGTTTCCAAATCACAGCAGCTATGTAAAATACAAGTATAAATATTTGTTGAGGAGCACCTTAATAGAAGGAAATATATATATATATATATATATGTATATACACATATACCCCCCCCGCCCGCGCGCTCTGATGCTATTTTTTCTCCCACTACAGCGAGAAAACTACAGAACATCAAACAAAGGAACTGGTGTGCTCCTTTGGAGTTTAATGGGTGTCAACCCGAGAATCACACAGTACCAAATTCGTTAGCCACATAAATAAGTATGTCATGCTTTTAATAATGAACGGCTGCAGAAGGAAACAAAAATGTTTTTAGCTTCATAGTTTCTTCAACATTTCTCAGCATTAAACATAGCGTAATGAGTTCTAACAGACCCAAGTGTAAGTTTTTGATCATATCAGTGTCTTACCTGGCTGAACTGAGGCAACACATCAGTAGGTCAGACACATGGGTATTGATCTGCACTCACTGATTCAACCAGCACACGAAACGTATATTCAACAGAGGACGCCAGCTTCTGTTGCTGACCATAATACCAAACAATTGATTAAAAGTTTAAAATAGAGGATGTCTTGGAGAAAATTGCACAAAAAGTTTGATTCTTCGTAGTTTACAGACCGGTCGGCTAAGAGCACAGAGTAACATGTAACGTGTCGACAGCAACTGGAAATATGTAATTTGCTCCACTTATGTGGCACTTACTGTAAATGATAATAAACTGGTCATTCATTTCCTGCCAATGTCCTAAATTTTGTCAATTTTGTCTAGCTGAGCAGCTCCTCAAATTGAAACACAATCAAAAGCAAAAATCCAAATGGAAATGTGTTCATTCTCTACTGCTGTCACCTTGTCTAAATTATTCTAATTTGTCACTGCATTCATCACTCTACTGAACACGTAATATATTGAGAGTGTATCTGTAACATGGTACTTGATTTCATCTTGATTTGAGTCTCTGAGCTTGTCAAGGATCAAAATGACCTCTCGACGCGTTCTTTACATGCATTTCAGCAAAGCTGCTTTTGTCATTCGTGTTTCTGACTGCAGTTCAACTCTAAAAAAGTGACCTCTTCTTCCTAGGTACATAGCTGTTGTTCACCCCACCTCAGAGAGGAGGACCATCCAGTGGACCATCATCATCAACATGCTGGTGTGGCTGGGCAGCTTCCTCCTCACGGTCCCCGTCATGCTGTACGCCAAGGTTGTGCGCAGACAGCATTTGGCGGCGTGCATGATGTACCTGGACGGGCCTGAGGACATGTACTGGTACACACTCTACCAGTCTATCCTGGGCTTCATCATCCCCCTCATCATCATCAGCACCTTCTACTCACTCACCCTCTACCACGTCTTCAGCTCCATCCGTCGCGTCAAGCGTAAGCAGTCCGTTTGTGCTAAAAGAGCCACCAAGATGGTCCTGATGGTTATCGCCCTGTTCCTGATCTGCTGGTCGCCCTACCACGTCATTCAGGTGGTCAACCTGACCAACAACACCCCGACAATTGCGTTCGTCTATGCTTACAACATCAGTATCTGCCTCAGCTACTCCCACAGCTGCATCAACCCGCTTATGTTGCTCATTTTTGCCCAGAATTACCGCGAGCGCCTTTGCTCCAGGAACGCACTGCACAGCTCCCAGCAGTCATCCAAGGTCACGGTGGTCAAAACGGATGGTTCCAGTGTGACCAACGACCCCAACTACCGCTGTACTGTCATCTAATCGAAGAGATGTCTTTTTATATGTAAATGTTTTTTTTCTGCTCGCCCACAAAGGATGTAGTTTGATAAATGGTTGTTGCCTCTGAAGTCATACCTTTTCACATAAATAAATTGGAAATTGTTACCATACAAAAAACTGGGTTTGAAGCTTGAGCAGAAATGTCAACCACGAGTAAGTAAAGTACAGGTAATGTCAAAGGTTTTCAACATACGCAGTGTGACACCCACTGTCACATATAATCATTCCTATTAAAGCTGGTCTATATCTTTCTTTACTTATCCTTGCAGGGTGAACCTCCATGTCACACATAATTACATATTATTCCTTGGTATTTATGGTGATATTATTATTATTATTATTATTATTATCGTATCACGATATGTGTTTATCTACCCAGTGCTTTCCACTCCTTTGTTGTTGTTACAATAACTGCTGTTGTTTTTGTTATTATTTATTTATTTATTTATTTAGTATTACTTTTTATCTACAACAAGGAATACCTAATCATTTTCCAGATCCAAAGGAGCTGGGTTAATGTTCTCGTTAGTCTACAATAGCATTCTTGGTTTCCCTGGAAACAACAAATTCCGAGGTTTCTAATGCACCTGAATGCACCTCGCATCGATACACAAAGCGGGAAACAAAGCAGTCAAATTTTACTATTTAACGTCCAGACTGACATAAATCTATGTTCTAGTTAAAGTATTTCACCAAGGGTTATGCTATCTTTGCCAAAAGCAGATTCAGTTACTTCTGCAGGCAATGATATAAATCCTGAGAGTCACAGAGATCTGCTGCACTTAGTAGTAGTTGGAGATACAGCCCCAAGATGATGACAGACCTGATAGCATTCTATGCCCCGGATTCAGAGGAATCTAATGAGACCTATTTCATTAAATGATTTGCATTCTCCATGTATCTGTCTTATAGCATGGAGCTCTTCGATCATAATTGAATATTGATCAACAATCATTGTGTTTGTTATTATTTCAATGTTTTTTTGGGGAGATTTCTGTTATTTCTAACATGGCTATACAGAAATGAATAGTGTTTTGAAGTAAAGCTCACAGTAAACAGTCAACATGTCAACAGCAAACATGGCCAAAACACTGAGATCCCACTAGTAGCATATGTCCTTGTGAATTGTATCATAAATATAATATTTTTGTGTATTGTCAGCAAATTTAAAGTTCCTGTTGTAGTAAAAGCTATTCCTTAGCTTCTTACTTATCAAAGGAGATCACAAATATGCATATAAGCCTTCGGGTTGTGGAGCTAGTCCTGATGCATTCTGGGTATGTTATCTTAGCCATTTTCTTCTGCCGACTAGGGGTTAGGATGTTCAGATCAACCTACTTGCTCACCCTTTCATCTGCTCATTCATTTACTTACACAGTTGTCTCCTCGACACATATTCATTTCTTTATTTACCCATCCCAATTCATCCTGTCCTCATTTTTTGACAAAATTGTCTATTTATGCCATTGTGATTCATTTATTGAATATTTGATTTTCCCCCAGATATATTTTCTACCCCTCCCACTTATGGGTAGAAAGTTTCAGGAAATCATCCTACCGGCGAAAGTGATGAGGCAGCACTTCTGGCTCAGCTGTGGCTCTGTGGGGGTGCTGTGGTAGTCTGGAGGGGGTTACAGGGGTGAGGTTAAGGAGCGAGTCCAATGGATTAAAAACACACTTAAAGATACTTTCCGACAGAGCTGACTCACTCCCGAGGGTTTAGGGGTCTTTCCTACTTTCTTTTTATTTGCATCTCCATTCTATCTTATGTCTCCTTCTTTAGTCCTTTCTCTTTCAGTCATAAATAGAGACACACTCACACACACACGTATAACCTGCGCCCCGCTTAGCATCAATAACTGGCTTGCATAGGTTATTATTTTTCCTTTTATTTTTTATTTCTGGGGGGGTTGATTGTAAACCTTGAGGACCTTTTGTCCTCTGTCTATTTCTATGTATTTTATGTGTCTACCTCTGTCTGTGCTTTACTGTCCCTTTGCACCAAAACAAACAAATGAAGGTGTTCAATAGAAAATCCAAAAAAAAGAAACAGATACTGCTCAACGAAAGGCACGGCAAAAACTGAGCCGAAACCAGAGGGAATATCAGCACTGACTTTTAAAGATGCACTGATGAGAAGGGACGTTGAGGAGCGACTCAGATGTTTTTCCTTTTGGACTAGGAGCTTTCATTAACCTTTATCAACCACAGCACACCCAGTGTCGTGCTGGTTAGCAACAAAACCAAAGTGCAGCTTGTGAGACCTGTCACTGACAAACAAGCGCTCTTATTATTAGCCCGCTACATGGGGGCTCGGGATGAAATTTAATTCCACTTCTCAGCTGGAGGAGTTGTTTAGTGGAAAGTTCTATCTCCGCACAACTTTCTGATAAGGATCTATGAAGGGCTTATAAATTGTAATCGATGGCTTCATTAATGGTTGATAAAATGTACAAATGCTTTACAGTTACAACGCATTTAGGAATTTCAGGTTGTAAAAAATTGTCATTGGCTGGTGTTTATCCTTTCTATTTTGTGAGAATGTAGTTATGAATGTTGTTATTGCTCAAAATGCTCAAGGGTTTCTCACGTTCTACTTAAACGTTAATAAGTTCTTAATATATAGATTTTGGCAACCCAAAAATTGTACTTAACAAAGGCTCATAACTGAGCTATAAAACACAAGTAGTTGATTTATTAACAATTAATAGCCATTAGTTACAAGGTATGGACCCTTTAAACCCTTTATCCCAATTATTTATGAAGCAGTTGTTTGATAGATTATTAAATATAAAAAAGGCACTTTATGTGGTAGTTTGTGGTAGTCATTAGACAAACATTTCACATTTAAAGAGAAATACTAGTACCTCATCATGGGCACAGAATCAAAGTATGTTGTTTTGTTGTTTCTAGACTCAGCAGCCCCTTTCTGTGTGTTTTAGACTCTAATCGCATGCAGCGTGAAACATCAGAGAGTGCTTTACACTCAATGTCTCACCAAAATGAAGACTAACAACCTGTCAGATACTCATGATAGGCCTGCAGTGGGGAAGTTGTGGATGTGTTACAGTCTCGGTGGCTTGGTTTTATAATAATATGGATAAGACATTCTGTGTTTTTATTTTCTCTCTTTGTTTATTTATCCACGTCCTTAAGCCTCCTGAGCTACAATTAAAGTGACACACTTCACCACCACTGTCCTTTTCTCAGGCGGGTTTCAACTAAAATATAAGGTATGAACACACAAAGCAATGGACCTAAATACTGACAGGTGTGTTACTTGAGATTTGGCAAAACGGATATAGCTAATACAGTACGACTCCGAAGACAAATTTCCACCCTGGTGGACAATGAAGATGTATTGTATTGTATTGTGATACTATATATTGATATTACATATTGAGTTTGATGGTGTTGGTTGTCTTAATTTGCAGAATAATGTGGTGGTGTTTTCCATTTGTCGTATTTGATGTACAATGTCCTTCAGATTGTGACTATCGTGCATCTTTCTTATTTTCAGTGCAAGACCCATCTGTATTCACTCAAACTGCTCAGAAGCTGCTTTGAAATGTATTTTTTGTGACAAGGAGCTACTTTCATAATGGATTCAGAGGACAGATACAGACTGCATGAAGGACAGGTAGTGCTCTCTCATCAATATCATGTCATTTGCCTGATTGGACATTTGCATAATGAAAAGTGAGACAAGAACAAGAAATTTCCATTTCCATTATCTTTTATCATTAGAGTTGTAGTTTCCAATGGCACTGGCGCACTACATGTTATTTACTGTGTGTCCTGTACAAAAATCACGTCAAGCCACGTTCAAGCAGATATTTATGGTATATATATGGTTCTTCTCTGTACTGTGTGCAAAGATTGTAGGCATTGTTTTTATTTTGATCACCGCTGGATTACCAGCTGGGCAAAGCGGGGAACTCTATGGAAATTAGTTTGTGATAATTTCATAATATTCAGGCTTGTTTGGTAATATTAATTTCAAAAGTGTGCATACATTTTTAGTGTGTCTTGGACACAGTTTCTGTTGTCACATGTACAGTAGTACTCACAGCACATTTCTGTATTTGGTGGTAATTTTCCCTAATTACATCATATTTTTCCCGAAATAGAGCGCATGTTTTAAATTGGTGACGATGTTTTCTTAATTTGCAATGCTTTGAGCCCTCAGGGCCACCATAGATAATTTGACCAGACTTTCCAAAGCTCCTCCATAGCAAATGGAAGACATTAAACAACTGTGAAAACTGTGCATATTGCTAAATAAAGTTGACTGAATAAATTATCACAAACTAACTTGTGGACACAGTGTATATTTGCCTTACCGCGGATAAATCCGGCCTGGCCGACTTTGATATAGTCTCGCTCAGTGTTTGGTATTGTTAAGTAGTTGTCACTGTTTTGTGATGGTTACTGTATCCACTGGCCAATTCAATCCTCCAAAGCTTACATGGTTGTTATAGTCGATGGTAAAACTTACATGCTACAGCTTACAATTGATCTATATGAGTTATAACTGAATGTAAACATTGTTTGTAAAAATTCAGACATATATTGTACAGTATACTTTTAATTGTTTCCCAAATATTAAATGAAACTGCAGCCGGTACTATGTCACTACTTTAAGCAGTGTCGTCTACTTTCATTTTTATTTAATTCATCAGTGCTCTCATTTCTTATTCTATCAGCCATAAAGAATACCTGGATGAGAGTCAGTGTTTTAATTATTGATTGGTGCTGTGGTAATATTCAATCTTTGATTGCCCTCCCTCACCCACGTGAAATAAAAACACTCGACTTTGCTATTTACAGTGTTTTTCACAAGCTCTTAAGTTATTTATGACTGTAGCAGGCTGCTAGAGGATGCCAAGTGAAGCAATGGAAAAGACTGCATGAAAATTAGATGGTGCTGTGGAAGTCTATTTGCCTCAAGTTTGTCCGATGTTGCGGGACGTACTGTGAGTCTATGTGACCTTTAGGAGGTCAAAATCGGAGGGTTGATAGCAGAAACAGTTTCAGAGTCACGAACAATCATCCACTTAAGTGACCGTGGATGAGATCTCAACCTCAAACCGGGCTCTGGTTTAATTCTCATGTTAACAACTGCAGATTCAGACTGCAGAGAATTTGATAAGCTGTATTAAAATATTTCTGAAGTATCAAAGTATCAACACAGCAGTTTTATGAATGATACTTTCTTGTCATGAGGCCAAATGCTTTGGGAATTATGGATCCTCTGTGTAATTTGATTTAAAAGTTGTGGAAACAGTTGAACAAAATTATCATGGCCGTCGCTTTGCTTTTTCTTTTTCCTATTTAAGAAGATTGCCTTTGGTAATTTACTTTATTGACCGGATGAGATGACACAGCAAATGTGTAATGCCAATATGCAATTTTCCCTTCAAGGAAAACAAAGCACACATAAATATAGAATATTTCTGAATAAGAGAAAGGATAAAAAAAATAAAGGAGATGTGACATTCTCTCATGTATTCGGTAAAAAGAAAGCTAAAGCGGCAAACCATTGTACTCTGAACACAGAAAAAAAAAACTTCCGGCACACAAAAGTGCAAAGGAACAGTCATTCAAGTCGAAATTCCAAGAGTTTCATCACTTAGTCACAGCATGTACATTAACTATATGTAAAACCACTTGCATTTGTTTCAATTCTCTTTGTGTAAAGACTAAGCAAATGAGATATACCGTGTTAATGTGGGAGATGTAATGCTTCTGTTAGGGGAACAGACATGAGAGGAAACTCAAGAAAGGGAATGAGCTTATTTTCCAAAATGTATGAGGAAAATGTATATTTTCATCTTAAATGGAAACAAGATAAATGTCTCCTCTTTTGCATAGGAATTTGCCTTAGTTTGTTATTCAAGTAAAAGAGTTAAACCTGTCATCTTACCTTGCTCTGCACGTGCAAAAACACATCCCAGTCCTGAGTGAAGGAATGGTTGGACAGCAGTCCTTTTATGGGCAAACACATAAATCACATGATTCTCTCCTCACCTCTTCTTTGCACTGACTTCTCTTTCCTATCTCAGTGAAGCAGATACCTCCGAGTCCCACCGGAGACAACATAAATCAAATCATGGATTCTTTACACTCATGTCTCAGGCCTGGCGAAAAGAAGCCAAACTTTTTTTCCCCCTTCTTCCTGCATTACAGAAAGTGCTATCATCACCACATCATAAAAGATGCACATCTGACAAATTCTCCGCTCTGCTGCTGAAACATTAAAGAAGATCACTCCATGTAGAGTAAGTGGGCTGGTTTTACAGCGCTTCTCAGGTGCTCAGGTGGAGAGTTATGGCTTGTGAAACCAACGCCGACTATAAAAACTTCACTTGTTAACACTAAAATGCTGCTGTAGCACAGTGCTGTCACAATATCATGGATATTACACTTGAAAACATGCCCTGTGGTAGAGGAAGTAGGGTGGCCTCTGCCATATTTCGGAGAGATAGACTATAAATTAAAAGCATGTACATTTAGGCTCATCCATCGTCCACACCCAAACTTCAACCAAATATCACATAGTCATGCACAACACTACTACTTCTCTTTCTTCAAATTGCGTTGCCAGAGATAACTCACAGCTTATCATTAACTGTTATATGGGATGAGTTTCGCCAACCAACTGAAAAGGTAACTACTTGTTGTCAACAAATCCCATGATAAAGGATACTAACAAGCATGGTTGTGTAGCTAAAGCCAAGCATATTTCTTCACTGCTACATTATCGTCCAGAAAACTATCAAAAACACATCAATGAGCCACACCGGTGCACTGGCTGACATGTTCCTTTATCACAATAAACATGGGCATTGTAGTTTATTTTAAGTCAATCTCACATGAACCATCCTGCTACTGTAACTACTCATTAGGGAACCAAATGTATATTAATCCTCAGCCAAAGTTAGTCCCGAAGAAAATGCACAATTCATTGAAAATCCCAGTGCCCAGAGTGTTTTAAAAAAAAAGTGAAGCTAAATATTTGTGACCCATTTCTAAATGCCCGTTCAGAACGAGCCAATTTTTTCAGAACCACTCTGGACGGCTCTCGTACGGCGGTTACAGCTGATAATACCGTCCCGTAGAGTTTGCACTGTTATCACCATTGGCTGAGAGTTGCCGGCTCACTGTCGACATGTTGAGAGCCATTTAGAGACAATCAGAATGCTAAAAATCTCATTTTGAAGCTTTAATACTGAATGTGTCGCTATCCAAATTGCACCAGTTAGCCAACTCAAGCAGAATAGATTATAATGTGAATGTTGAATATGTGCAGCGTTCCCCACTAGCTTCGATACTAATCCTCCACTGAGGGGAGCATATAGACTCTGAGTTTACAGGGGAATGCTGAAGAGGAGGTGGCATAAGTATAGCTTGCAGGTGAGCAGGGAGGCAGCAGGCTACAGTACACCGACTAGATTAAAGTAATGTTCAATATGTTGCAGTGAGAGGAGTATGCCATGTAGTGTGGCAGCATACTTGAGGGGTCATGAGTTCCTGTTATAATACCAAATAATATCGCTTCACGTCTGATATGTTGTGTTTGAGGGCCACAAATTCAGAGTTTTCTGGAGGTGGAAGGGGTGACGACCGAACACGAGGGCACTCGGAGGCCTTAAGAGTGTGGACTCAATATCCCTAAGCACCACGGACTGCACTGAAAGATGTGCTTCTTAAGATTGAATCACTGAAAATATTCACTGCTGGTGCTGTCAAGACCAGGTTGCTGACGCTGTTTAATTACATGCGCATAAGAAACCAAATTACTGTTTGAAATTAGGTTTGAAAATATGGATAGCACATTTCCATGCACTCCAAAAGTCTAAGTATTCTACCATGTAAACACTAATCCATTTGAAAATGCTCCTTGCATCTCAAATGTCAGTTTAATGTTTTCAAAGTGTTACTTAAAAGTTAATACCGGTAATACCTGAGCCGCTGCATTGAGATCCTCAGCAAGTTGTTGCTTTATACTAATGTGGCTTGTCCACATGTTGATACGGTATGTCAACAGCTCTATTGTGTGGATCAGCTATTGGGGAATAAAACATGATTGCAGAGAGAGCTGGAGGCTTCTTCACAGAAGTACTTTGTCAGTGAAAGTTAAAGGGAAACTTAGGTATTTTTTAACCTGGACCCTATTTTGCCATGTTTTTGTGTCTAGGTGACTAATGGTCCAGCATTGAGCGAGAACGCTGCAGCCGGCAGCCCCTAAAGGGGCTACAATGTAATTATTCCGGGCAATTGCACACCGTCAATGTACTGTACATCTAGTAAAAATGCTTGTTTTTTTGCCACTGACAGGTTCAGAATTGTCGAACAACATTATGGACAGCATCAAGACTTGCCTAAGGGGAAGTATGGTTATACAATCTTGAGCGAGGTGACTTGTTGCCAGAAGACAATTGTGGTAAACGTGAGTGAGAGTTGGAAAGAGGAGTGTTGGGAAGTAATTAATTTGTTGGAGTACAGAAAATCGCAGATTTATGTAAAAGATTTTTAATGTCATGGCTGAATATTCAGCTGATTAGGACAATGTGGATGAGGTCTAACCCGAGCGAAACATGTTTAGACACAATAACAAACAGACCGGATCAAGCAAAAGGGAAAGAAAAATGTTTTATTCCTCTGTTGGGTCCTTTCCAAATATTAATAACAATCTGAGCCTGTCAGGGGCAAAAACAAGCCCGGAAGAATTACATTGCTGCCCATTTAGCACTCAATGCCAGACCAATTTAAAAAATGTTGTCCCCATTAGTCACTTAGACACAAAAACAAGGGAAAATAGGGTCCAGGTTGGAAAAATACCAACGTTTCCCTTTGACCTCACTGACAACATGAATACTTTTGTTTAGCAGCAACGTGAAGAAGCCTCCAGCTCTCTCTGCAATCGTGTTTTATTCCGCTACATCTGATCACACAATAGAGGTGTCAACATAAATGCTGACAGGCAACGTTTGGCCTCAGTGAGGTAGCATTGTTAAGCCCAACAAGTTCCCTGTTTTTACAGTTTTGTTGTCTGCCTCAGTGGTTCTGCTGCTCAATCGCCAGTTACAACACTTACTCTCCAAAGCCTACATTTTGCTAGCTAGCAGTGGTGTTCTGGCCATCTGGCATTCTGGAACAAATCCCGGTGGGCCGACGCACTCCGTCCGGCCCTGTCTGTCGTCTTCCCGGCCCTCTCTGTGTGCCTGCCATTTAGGGTGTGCACGAGAGCGTGCCGCATTCATGTTCCAGTTAAACTTGTGCTTACATCATAGGATCCATTGTGGCTTACTCCGGCACTACAGTTGCAGTAGTTAAATGGTGGATAAATTGTTTGAGTGTCAGAACCTCCTCAAAATGACCAGTTTCACTATCAGAATTTGATATATTCAGTCCAATAATATTTGGAAAGTCTAGAAGATCCGCACAATCGGATTATGTTGTACTCATTCATTCAAGTTAGCTTGTTAGTCTCTGGTGTGCATGCTCTGCCCAAAGAGCGTCAACATTCTGCAAAAAAAAAGTGTTGTTTCAAAAGTGTTTATAGACTTTTAGAATGTTTGTAAATGCTTTATCATTTTGTGTCATCTGCATTGAATGTGTTGTAACTCTGTTAAGTTTGTGATTTGTGATTTTGGGCAATACAAAATAAATTGAATAAAATTTAATTGAATTTAACCATCAAACCTAATTCCTCCTTTAACAACTATAGATCAGTGTTTTCAAAAGAATCAGTTTTTCTCGCCTACACTTGAGAGACGATGTTGAAAATTCATACATTGTGGTGAGTTTGTTTTTCAAGCGTATAAAAAAAGCCAACAAGGACAGAAAAAGATGCTTTTAGGTTTATCCCCATCAACGAGAACACGGCCCAAACCCCAGGTTACATACAGTTGAACAGATTTCTCCACAGCAATACAGATGCAGGCGTCTGTATTGTCCACTGTTTGTCTTTATCAGAGTTCACACTCAGTCATTTTTTCTACCAATTCTTCAGAATTTGAAAACCTACATTCCAGCTTCCAGAGACGGTCTTGTGATATTTTTCAAATACTTTTTCTTCTCAATGTTCCCAAAGATGTTCATTGGGGTTGAGGTCTTGTGACTGCTGACAGAAAGCCAAAGCAAGTGAATACATGTTGCTTTTCCTTGGACTTTAAATAGGCCTGGAAGAGAGCTCTGATGCACGTTTAGCTTTTGTCTTGCCAGATAACTGCAACACTATTTCAGGTCTGGCGGGACTGTATTGCACACCTCTGCAGAACAGAGTGCCACCTCTCTGTGGTCAGAGTGGAGATGATCTTTTACATCTCTGAATATGCTCCACATCCTTCTCCCATGCTTTCATCTCCGTGTTTGACATTAGGTCAAACAATCTCCAATCTCTCCCTTGCTTTCCCCCTGACTTGTTCTCTTATTATATCATTTTCAGTTCTTCTATTTGCCTGCAACTGTTAAATTCTATTAGATAACGTTATCAATCCTCAGAGGTAAAACTTGTCTGGTCGCCCGTCAGACAGGTCTCAGCAGACAACATAAAAAGTGTCAAACATAACATAAGGACAGAAAAGCAAGACAGACAAATACGCATTGTATATGAAATGTCACCAAGACAAATATTTAAACAAAATAAATATAGAACAACAAATATCTTATACAAGCAAATATATGATTATAGAACCATCTTTTTTCCATAAACGGAATTAATCAGTAATAATCAATCACTGAACAGGTCCACAATGTTTGGCAAATAAGACCAGCCCAGCAGAATATTAGAACTTGATTTCCAGTTACAGTGAATCTGAATCTAGAGCCACGGTAACTTACTTCTGTTCTTTGCACCAACGACATTTGACTGAAAATAAAGTGTGACCATTAGACTGATAAAAACCTCTTTCATAGTGTCCTAAATAAAAAAAAGAAAAGAAATAGCCTCAGAGAAAAATGTGTGATCTTCGTTATGCAGATGCAAGAAAACATTGTTCTGGGATTAGTGGTGGAGACTGACAAAGCTGCTGGTATGTGGTTAATTCAGTGATTCACACTGGAAGCCGTTTGTGTATTGAACAGGACTCATAAAGCATAAGTCATCCCCTATTTTCATTTAGACATAATGACCAGCCTTGTACTGATAAGCACCTTCCTCCAGGCCTAACCCCAAATGAATCTGCTGTTACGAAGCAATGCCTGTATAACCAGACTCCATGCACTCTGCAATACAACAAAATACAAGTCTGTGTTGAAAGACTGTTTGTCTAATTTCTGCATGACTTAAGAATCAATAAAGTGTACTGTGTTCTCATGAAGACTTTTAGAAAAATCATACTCACTCTCTCAGCCAAAATCAACACCAAGCTGCTCAACAGACACTGTCTGGTGAAGAAGATTATAGTTACATCATGGCCCAACAACATAAACAAAGTGTAAATTTAACATGGCGGTATTACGTTTGTCTCTGTGGAGATTGTATTTAAACTGCATTAATCACTTTATAAGGCTTTTGGAATTTTCTCTGTGACCCTGAGTGCATCACGGTTCCATGTGCTAGGTTATTTAGTGCAATATTTCTAAAGATATATCTTATCTAAGTATTTACTTTGTGTCAATATATATATATATATACACACACACACACACACACACACACACACACACACACACACATAGTGACAGCACAGGCCTAATGCTACTCTTCCAATAAAGAAAACAGAGCATGGCTGAGAATATGTTTGATGATGAGTGAAGATAAAGGGAAATGAGCAGAAACTGAATTAGATGGTAATAGTCTAGTGGAACTCAGACGACCGAATGGGCCTGTTGGGTTTGTCAGCTTTGCCAATGAGAGGGCTGGTCAATGGAAGAGCAGTAGCCAGCCTCCATGCAGCGCAGAGACGTGGATTAGGTTGGAGGAGTGGTTAATGATTTCCTCCAATGCAAGCAGATATCATATGGAAATGTTGTTTCTTTTAAATATGTGGCTCTCCAGCGGAATTTCCCCACTCCAGCTATGTTCCTAATTATCTACAGGCTCCCTAAATACTGCGAGACCTTTTAAGATGACTTAGTTCACAGTCGTCGCAAAACACGTCAATGTTTCTGTGTCTCTTATCCATCCATCCATCCACCCAACTATCCATCCATCCACCCATCCACCCATCCACCCATCCACCCATCCACCCATCCACCCATCCATCCATCGACTGAAGTTATCCACAAGGAAAAACAACAACAGCTAATAGCGAACTAATATATCACATATCTACCCACATAAACACACACTGGCACAACTACTGAAAATGATTTGTCTCACATCCTGAAGGCGTTCCTCCTCAATTTTTCATACTGCATCAAAGGCTCACCATAATATCTCAACCTGCTTTAAACACACAAGCTCACATGCACTTATTGACGCCACAGAATCTAGTTACTTTCTCTGATTAAGCGATTCCCAGTCTCAATGAGCTGCAAAGGGCCTTCCAGTCATCGAGCGGCCCTGTGTGGGATGGTAATGTGGGATGAAATAACTGAGATTGAATATTGATCAGATGCCTGTGTACAGCGTTGGGGTACCTCGATATAATCATTTCCACACTTGTTCTGTCTCCTTCTGAGCGAGGCTGATGGAGTGATGACAGATGCAACTACACTGTGAGAGGTGCGATTTGTCATAACTCAATGCACAAAAACATACATTGACGCACACACAAATCAGTCATGAGAGGCAAGATTAGGTTACAGTCAAGCACTGATCCAGATGCATCATAACTTTTGTAACATTTGATCATCTATTTAAAGGAAGGTGTGAGATGTAGATTAAATTGCGGGGAAATGCTTGAGTGTACTGAAATTGAAATGAGTTAGACACACTGAATCTTTTTTTTTTTTTTTTTGCAGCTCAAGTTTAATTGAACTGTGTCAGCAGTGTTAAAAAAAAAAAAAAAGTGGTGCTCAGTCTGAAAAAGAGAGTGTCTGAGAGGCATATTGATTAGCTGCTCCTGGAGGAAAGGATCCTCCTCATCACACTTCCTGGCAACACCTCCCATAGGGTATCCATCTTAATGTGATATGACAACCCGAAGCCATATCAAACTAAATCTGGACATCGATTTCGACATTCAATTTCAACACTGAAAAACACTTTTCCGCTTTCATACGCACAGCCAGACGCTGGGGTGTTTGTCTTGCTGAGAGGGACTCCTGCTGAGGCCTTACACAGCGCATGCTGGTCGCCCAGGTCTACCGCCAATAAACACATGTTTCTCAAAGTTTCTTGCTGTTATTTGTGTGCTATTTTCTATTCAACTCTATATCGCCTGACCGCCACACTAAATCATAAATACATTTAAAACAAGAAACAGAGCACAACATCGATAAAGTCAACTTCTGGTGTCCCCAACAGCAACTAATTAGCATTTTCCATTTCTAATTTCGATAATGTTCACTTTAGCAAGTTAATCTGCATAAAGAATCACTCAGTACTTGTGGTTGCAGTGGGCTGCCAGAGAACGTACTGTTCTCGTCGTGGCGCTTAAAGGGGAGAATATGGTTTAAGGTATTGGCTCAGACCTCAGCAGGCAATAAAAGGCCAAAAGACGAGAGTTTTGGCAGCAGAAGCAAGCAGACCAGTTTAATAGGTGCAGAAGCTCGACTCTGCGCACAAATCTGCTCTGAAGTTAAAGAATAAATACCGCCAACAGTAATGAGGAGACGTCGGCGTGTGTGATCACGTGGAGTACATCATTTAATATATAGATTGTCAACCACATAATTCAAACAGTCTTGGCGAACTCAAAGTATGTGTGTGTGTTGGCTCAGCTGTAGTTACACAGTTGAACTAAAGTTGAACTTTATATCTATGGAAAGTAAACTTTTTAGAGAATTATTATGAAATAGCCAGGCTGGCTGGTGCATTTTGTGGTGTTATATGTTTTTAAAGGCTCAACAAGGAAGAAAACAAAAACTGCCAACACTTGTTGTAAGGTTTCACACATAGCAGTATGTAAGAGCCTCAGGGCTATTGGAGAAAAATGGTTTTACTGTATAAATTTCTTGACTTATTTTTGTTTTTTTCTGCATTTTGTGGCGCCTGCTCAAGAAAGGTGCAATATAAATCATAATTTAAGGATTTATATATATCGCAGAGACCAACTATGTGCAGGTCATAGAAGGCTGGGCTGAAAGACAATGCTGTACAATAAATGAGCATTATTAGGATACAAGTAAGGATAAAAGGGGAAAGATGCATTCAAAGATTTAAAAATCAGACATTTAAGTATTACAATGTATGTATTTATCCCCATTTGTAGATGGGCTGTACATTTTTTGTACATAAAAACATAAAATGTACATAATTGTAAGGCAAACTATACAATAACATTTTACTTTAATTACTTTACTGCATACATTCAAACAAACTACGGGTAACATGATGGATAAGTTGTCCATTAGTAGCTGTTCTGGAGCTTTTGATCATATCACATATGTTTGCCCCGTTGTCATAGAAATGTAGATGATGAAATTTCTATTTTTTTCCTGAGCGGTTCAAGAGCTTCTTGTCGACTGGACAGGTTCAATCTGCTGGTGAAGATTATGTGATACTGTATGGTTGAAAGCTCCAGAAAAGCCACTAAATGCACCTTGTGGTGACATTGTTCTCAATGAGACTTTAATCGTGTTACAATTTGGAAATAAGTAAGGTGAATGTTAGTGAGCTTTCTTTAGTAACGTGCAATGTCAAGATCAGGACTGTTGTCTGGAGTATCAGAGTGTCTGTGTGCGTGTTCGCATGAATGTGTTTGCTGCATGTGCTTCTTCATCCTCCTCTCCCATTCCTGACTACAAAGGTTCCTTTCAACAAGGCTTATTTGCACGGGACTAGTATTACCTGGGAGTAATTCGTAATAATGGCAGAGGTCGTCTGTGATCTTAATCCCGTGCGGCTCTGCAATGTCGGTAATTTGTCAAGAAAAAATTGAACCACAAATTACCTTCCAGATTTCGCTGAACACAGAGGTCATGCGATAATATAAGTCCCGTGCAAATTGACATTGACATTGTTCATTTATTTTTTGGCAATGTTTTTTTAATTTTTTCCTGCCTCTTTTTTGGTTGAGAATTATAGAGACTATGTTGGCAACAGGGAATAAATTTAGCACCTGCCACTTGCCAAATAAAAGATAAATGCATAATAATAATGTGTAATAGTCGGGGATTAAGATAACATGATGTATTCCATATTTCTACTGTCGGGTACCACTGACTCATGTTTGCAATTCTTAAGTGTTCTACATAGACTTCGAAGTGGCAGACACAACAAATTTAGTGGCCGGTAGAATTCAGTGACTAGCCACAGTGACAGGTGAGGGAAAAAAATATTTAATAACCTGGTTGGCAATTATAGTTGAAAGTTTTTAGGTGCAAATTCAGGAGGCTCATTTTGCTACACAGCATGGAAACCCTGTTACACTGGCACTGGAGCGAAAGGGATTTGAATTGTAAGGTTTTAGCAAAGATTACTGAAAAGTACTGAGCATGGATAAATGATACTTGTATCCTACTTCATAAGTTGTGTAAGAGTTTGTTAATGGATGTTTTGTTGTAGTTTTGCTGTTGGAAAACACAGCCCCCGTTTACTTCAATTTATTAAGAATTTTCTCCGTTTTTGAATTCTTCATTCACCATTGAGCCATAGTGAGAAAAACTTCTCTCAAAGTTTTCTTCACAAATTCAACATGACCCAGGGTGAGTAATTGGTATACAAATGGTAATTTGGGGCTTAAAGTATTCCTTTTAACCAAAATAAGTGTGATTAAAGCTGCGGTAACAAGTTAATTTTTGGCGTCGCAAGGCAAACATTTCATAATAACCTTTCAGTATATTGTAATTTAAGTGATACCCTGGGGAGGCAGTTTTCTGTAAAAGGCAACAAAAAACTAAAAGTCAACATTTTGAAATACAGTCTTTATCCTACGCTCTACTCTCTCTCATGCTTCATACAGTAACCTGTACGAGGACTAGTCGTTAATTTCAAACATAATCTCCCAATAGTGATCTCAATGCCGCTGCAAAGGGCCTTCCAGTCATCGAGCGGCCCTGTGTGGGATGGTAATGTGGGATGAAATAACTGAATAACTGGCAATTCTATGAATATTACAATCCTTTTATCTTTGCCAACTTGTGGGCCTGTAAACCCTTTAAGATGAGATACTGCGATTCTATATCTGTGAAGCGTTTTACAAATGCAGAGAAAATGTTGCGAATACATTAGCCTTCTGGGAACCATAACCATCGGGGCTGCACCACAGCTCACGCAAAGGGTTAAACTGTAAGAGCGATGGAGAGAACATGACGCGGATAGTTTATCCTTCTGCCAACCCTATAGCTGTGAGCTGCCATCAGCTAGGTGAGCCAGTGGCTACGATTAGCAGATGGCTAAACTATCGGCAATATTTTCTCTCTTTCTCTGAAACAACACACTGATATTGTCAGACTCTCTTTTTGTTGAGACCATCTCCTGCCTTACAGTGGAGGCACTTGTTACCAATGCTGGAGTAGCATGCAGGAGTTTCTGCCATTGAGTCAGGCTTTCATCATCTGAATGGATGTACACGCACCTCTGTATTTGTAGAAGAGCCAATAGGAACGCCCTCTCTCTGAAATTACCTGTGATTGGCCAAAGTCTCCCGTCATAGGCTAGATTTTCTAAAGCCTTAAAAGAGAGCCAAGAGGAGGAGCAGAAATCTAGTTTCATCCCAGGACACTTGAATTACAATAGGCTGAAAGGCTATTGTGTAATCTTTGCCCAACGATGCCAAAAATAAACGGCACACCCCAGCTTTAAATTGCCTCGCA
This sequence comes from Ophiodon elongatus, assembly GCA_016806645.1. Taxonomy (NCBI): domain Eukaryota; kingdom Metazoa; phylum Chordata; class Actinopteri; order Perciformes; family Hexagrammidae; genus Ophiodon; species Ophiodon elongatus. Next base: position 16,504 of record JACSYO010000669.1, on the reverse strand, counting down.
GTAAGGTGGGAGATAAACAAATCTGCACTAAATAAGGCTGAAGAAGAAGTCAGAGATATTGAAGAACCTGTTTTTTTTTGCAAATATGATTAAGTAGGACTTGTTGGCAGCTGCATATGTTATGTAACCTTGCCGTGATGATATATAGAGGAATGATGGGATTATGAGCAAACGGCTGTGGAGACAGAATTCCATATTTCATGCTAAATAAAGCTTAAACTCTTTGGTACATGAAATATGTAAGTAACTCGTATTGCACTTCACTTTTAGTTGTTTTCAGGATGCCATTAGCTGATCCCTTCATGGTGTGTAGTTCGAAATGATTAATATTCTGGAGAACCAGCTCATTGGCTCGTTAATTAACAATTAATTAAAATTTCTTACATTTACACTTCAATTCTTGAGTATTTATGAAGACAAAGAAGACTTTTTTATGCAGAGGCAATATCTTAATTAGTGTGTTTGAGGGAATAAGGGCACACACTCGCCTCACAGAGACTTACAAAGAGAGGTCTCAATGAAGGAGTTACACTATGTGTTGTACACCAGGTACTGTGGTACAACTTAAGCTCTAAAATCACACGTAAAAACACATCAGCATATTTTGCTTTTAGGGATGCACTCATCTGACTTTTCCAATATCAATTATGACACCTTAAATATTGTGATGAGGCAATATTATGTACCTGGAATTGCTGTGTCACTAAATATTATGATGGCAACATGAGGTGACTGAATGAATAGCAGAAAATGCTCTAATGACAATGATGAAGAAACAAATTGGATCTGGCAGATACAAGACCTGCTCACTAAGGTTTGTATCTTCGGTTGCTTTTTGACATTTTGGGAAAGATGCTTCTTGGCTTTCTTGCTCCAAAAGACAATGCTATGAACAGGAATGTTAACTATGTCCTAGTTTAGTGTGTTTGCATGCAAGCGTTTGTGACATAGCACGAAGCACTAAGTGCAAAACTACCTGAAAAACAGACTATGGGAATATCGTACAGGATGCAGTGACTTCCTGGAGTCCTGTTTTCACCGTGAGGTTGCCAGGCAACCAGCAGATTCTCAATAAGAGAGTGAAGAGAGCGTAATGGACTATTCCATTAAAGACTCTACATTCACTTACATTACAATCATTCTGTGTAGGCTGCCTTTAACCATAACAAATACATGTCTAACTTCAACTGTCCCCCGACTGCCATAAGCCTTAACTTTAGCTCTAATGAAAACAGAACACCCCCCCCCCCTTCCTCCCCCATTAACTGGTTTAAATGTAAAACTGTGCCCCCCCCCCCCCCGGACCCCCCTAGTTCAGAAGCCCACTCACACATCCATTATGCTCTTCTGGTCGAGCACCTTGAAAGCACTATAAATATATATAGTGCAGTGCAGATAAATATTCCAGCTAAAAATGGGTGACATGCAATTAGCTCTTGTGTGATTCTGTCTTTAAAGCAGAGCCACTTGGGTGAGTTATGGTTGGCCTGAGAAGCTCTATCCTTCAACTTAACCCCGAGGCACGCTCCTGTGACTGAGGTGCAAGCAGATTAAGAGCAGTGCTATGAGTTTTGTGCTTCAGCCATAATCCTTCTTGCCATTAATTAAATTGAGCTCTGATTCAATCACTGTTTTTCAGGTAATTGCAGAAACTCATTCAATTACACCGTCAACCAATCCGGTCTGACCACAACAATCGCCACTAAGCTCATACATCATGACATCATTGATGTCTATCTGTCTTGTTTAAGAGGAGCCCATCCCCAGTTGTGGATCATGTGGTGTCAAAACTGAGGGATAAGAGATAGAAAATTCATACAATTTTGTAAACCAGATAAGAAAAGGAGCACACCACTATAAAGATTTAGCATATTCATTTTTTCCTCACAACACATTCTCACTCCCAACCTGTAACATGACGCTCTACGTACCCCTCTAGCTATAGTTTTGTAGGCAGGGACGGCATGTCAGTTTTTACTCGTTTCATGCATAGTGTTTTTCTTTAATTAACTTCACAGAAAGTTAGGTTTCGGTAACTAAACCACTTGGTTAGGTTTAGGCCTGTGTTTATAAAGAGAACTGGATCCTGTGAAAGTTGCTCAGTGGTGCATGAAGCAAAAAAAGTTTGACTTCTGCGTGTAGAAATTCAGATGAAAATGCCTTCTAGCAATCTTTCACATCCTTGGGTCTACAGAGCAAGAGCACTAGCGTTTCTTTTAATCCCTCCTCCCAGCCATCGGTCCAGCCTCGTTCTCACTCACATGAATGTAGGAAGGAAAACCAATCTGGATTTGACTATTAGTGCATTTAAAAACTTTTAGGACCTAGTGATTTAAATAGGGCATATTCAAGTGTTCGTGCTGGGAAGACCTCTGTTTCCCAATGAAAGTCTTTGGAAATAAGTCTTTTTGGGCCCAATGGCATCACGTGACAGACCTGGAAAGACCAGGTGTTTAGGAGTGGGGACAAGGACATGTTTAAAGAGTCAAACATACAGGTTTAGCAAGGCTGTGAGAGATGCTTAACGACTGTACTCTGAGGAACTGCAACACCAGCTCTCAGCAAGTGACTCTGCTTCTGTCTGGAGACGTCTCAGACAGATCACCAACAACAAGCCTAAAGCCCCCCGACTCCATGAATGACCTCCGCCTGGCAAACCAGCTGAACGAGTTCGACTGTCGCTTTGAACGACAATGGAACAGTCCTGACCCCATCCCCCATGACCCCATCCACCAGCTCCCCCTCCCCCAGCTCAGCAGGGGCCCATGCTTCACAACCACCCATCCCAGTGCCCCCCCCTCCCTCCCCACACACCCCTCATCCCAATGACATGGTCTCTATTCTGGAGAGAGATGTCAACAGGCTGTTCAAAAGTCAGAACCCCCACAAAGCAGCCAGCCCAGACTCTGTCTCTCCCTCCAACTTGAAGCATTGTGCTGACCAGCTGTCTCCGGTGTTCACAGACATCTTCAACTTCCCTTCCAGGACACTGAAGCGGGCAAGAAAGATTGTAGCCGACCGCTCTCACCCTGGTCACAAAGTGTTTGAGTCCCTTCCCTCTGGCAGGAGGCTGCGGTCCATCAGCACCAAGACCTCACGCCACAAGAACCGTTTCTTTCCAGCTGCAGTTGGGTTCATCAACAAAGCCCGGGACCCCCACTGAGTCTGACATCTCCCTACAACACCCTTGCACATCTTTTCTTTATTCAAATACACGACACTTTTATTTTATAATATATATACTTGTTTTAAAGTACTGTCATCTGTTTGTTGTTTACCACATTTATCTCTAAATTATGTCTCGATTATTGCACTACGTTTATTGTTTTTATTGTTTTACTGTTTTATAGACTAAATTATATTTAGTCTATGTTTATTGTTATGCACCTTTCACCTCGTCAAATTCCTTGTACTATGTGCAACGTACTTGACAAATAAATTATTCCGATTCTGATTCTGAAATTGTAATTCTACCGTTTGGCCACAATGTAAAATTGGCTTCAAAGTGCGGCGCACGTCTTGGTGACACTGGTTTAGTTGAAGTCTGTATATTAGATCAGCTGATCTGAGCATCTAATAATGACGTGGATGGAATAACATTGGCGTGAGTTGAAAGCCCGGTGCATCGGTATCAGAGGCCGGGGGGCATTGACCAACCGTCAGTATTTGGGAGGGAGGTTGGTTTTCCCGAAATTCTTCAAAGAATTACATTTCTAGCAGCTCCTGTTTGTCGGTGACTCCCTCGTAGCGCTCCGTCTCTGCCCCAGCTGCTCTCAAAGAAAGCCTTTAACACACCACATGAAAAGGCGAAGAGCTAAGTGCTGTCATGTGATGTTTGACTCTCCAAGTTAGCTGACGCAGATGTGACGTCACCTGCTACTGAATGGCCGCCTTTGACAGTTTGGCAGGGAAAGTCTGCTCCACTAAGCGCATCAATGAAATCAATTGCTGTCCATGCCAGCAGGACTAACAGCCCTATCTGGAGGCTGACATGGTTCTTCCCTCGTGGAGAACCACAGGAAGTTTTCCCACTGCCTCATATTGTGTTTGAGTTCCTTAGTGACTGATACTTGTTCAGTTCAATCAGTGCATCTGGGTTTCTGCCTGTTACTCAAACGTTGCAGGTTTCATTCCCGTGTGAACCGTAGGACAGACTTGCTATGCTTGCTGAGACGCTGTAACCACAGCCCATTTGTGTTGCGATTGGTGTGATTAAGTTGTGATCTCGTTCAGACATTGAAGAGACGTGGATGTTGCACGTGAGAAACTTTCAAGCATGCGTTGTATCTATATTGCATAAACCTTTTGTTTTTTCATAAATGTATCGTGCTCAACTTGAATTCGTCTTCACAATTTGACTTTTGCCATTTCAAATTTAGTGAAGAAACTTTTTTTCACCGAGTGTCAAATGGAGGCCAGTCAGCCTCCTTCAAAATTGCAAACTGTAGCTCCACCCTGCTCTTTAATTGGCTAATCACAAACTGTGTGGATCTAACTCAGCTGCTCAGCCAAGTATTAAACTTGGTGAAATCCTGAACAAATGTAGGGGAACTCGGGCTATGGACTCAGTCAGACACTGCGGGGCTGCAAGGAATTGTAACTGGGGCCCCTGCTGTCAGTTGCATGATCATATCTATAGTGCAATGAAGTGTGGGAAAGCTCACTAATAGTTCTACAGAATTTATGAATGCTGAAAGGGGCTTAGGACCTCATTGGAAGAGTAACACAAAGACTGGACGTTAGTAAAAGCCCAGACAAAAGCAGAAGAGTTAGCACGTAATGTTTAAGTACATGTAAAATACATTCACATTCACCAACATATTATTAAAACAGAAACTGTCAAGGTAAAAATAATGATCAATTAATCAATTTAAGATATTGCCATTTACGGACGGTAGCTCTGCAACACATCCTCATACAACGGTTCGTAAGATGAAATGAAAAGTTATTTTTTTGTGCGCTTTCCTACGAATGTCCAGCAACACAAGCAATCAGTGCGCCTGTGCGAGCCTTTGCTGTCTTTAGGCCACTAAACTACTTGGTTAGGTTTAGGAAAAGATTACGGTTTGGGGTTAAAAGAAGTACGGAAGTGACGACAGTTAGTTGACGGATAGAAAGTCCAATGTGTTTGGACCCACCCGTCCACGTCCCTACGTGGACTTTGTTGTTCTTTATGCTTCGTCTTTCTTGGCTCACGATTATGGGGATGAGAACGGCCTGAACTGGGTATTCACATTCAGCATGCTGAAGATTCTCCAACAAGCCGCCATCACAGACCAACCATCTTGAAAGTGAACCACGTGGAAATGACACGGTGCCGTGCAGGAGCATCTGTACGTATGCTAGGGTCAGATGCACTAGCTTGCTTTGAGCTCTCTCAACGACTTGAAGCAGAGTACGAGACGAAGGCGGCAGAGTCTGGCCTCGCGGATCTGTGAGATAGTCTGGTGATTACATTTTAAAACTTCATGTAGAAATGGAGTATCTAGCAGTGCCATCGCTTCACTGTATCCTTTAAATAATATCAGTCTGGTTCTGAGCAATGAACTGCAGATGCAGGGGAGCAGATTGTTGCTGCCTACTGTGCCGGATGTTTCCTGTGCAGATGAAAACACAAGGCCAGTCATATTTATTGGACTGATAACGCTCATAGTAGCAGCTGCTTTAAATCAAATCAAAAAGGGAGGAATCTCCGCTGGAGTAGCTGTCCTTGCAGCCACGAAGCCACATGTTTTATGTAAACCGGTACGACACTAAATTCATGAATTTACGAGGACGGCTAGGTTTACAAATGATAATTTGCCAGAAACTGTAACGCAGAGTCCAAAAGAGCACTGAAGCTTGTGTCCACTAAGTCATTCGTCCATTGTCAAGGAAACATTTCCACTTTGTGCATCCTGCGTGTTTTGTCTTTGAGATGCACGGTGAAACACAATGTCAATAGTCTCTGAAGTGAATGGAATATTTTTTGCCTGAGAGTAACTCTTTGATCTCAACATCAAGCAGAGCTGCAATAGCAGGTAGCTGCATGGATTTGAAGAGCCGCTCACCAAAAGCCTCTAATGGCAACGAGATAACCTACGCACTAATTTCCTTATTTCTTCTCGCAGGGTTTTGCATTGCATTTTTGCTGCTTTGCGGAAATTAGGAGACAAAGCCACAGCAGATGTACGTCAGTGTCTGAGCTCATGATCACCATTTGTCTCCCTCTATTGGCTGACTCATCTGTCATATGATACATTAAAGCATTTTGTAATCAGAGGAAACCTGAAAAACAACATTCCAGTGTAAGTGGAACAATTAGTGTAGCATTCATTCTTCATTTCTTCATTTCTTCTCGGTGTCTAACACTGGGACCCCTTTCCTTTAGAGTTCAGTGGTGGAAGAAGAATTCAGATACTTAGTAAAAGTCAGAAAAGCAGAAGTGTAAAAATGATCTACATTCTCCGCTATAAAACTTTACGATAAATCAATCTGCAAAATGTACTTAAAGCATCAAAACTAAAAGCATTGACTGTGATATACATCATACACATGTCATAATTATTACTGTAGTATTTTGATGCATTACATGTAACAGCATTTTAATGGAGTAGCTGGTCAAGGAAGCACCAATTTGATATGTACCGTCTATACATGTTCTGGTAGTTTTAGGTCTATAACGGGATATATTTTATAAACTGGTCAAATGTAAAAAGAAAATATAATCAGCAATAAACAGCAACTACAGATATCAATACAGTGAATGCAGTAGTGGAATATATGAAATGTTTCAATGTGTCCCTCAAAATTGTAAATACAGCATTTAATTAAATGTACTCACTGGCCATGAATGCGCGGATTAAAAAAGAAAACACTCCTTTGTTATCATAAATCCTTTAATATATGAAAGGGGCATATTTTAAACACAATATACAGTGTAACAGACCATGTCCCACAGTTTTCATATGCAACATTTCCTTACAAGGCTACCCACCCGAGGAGACGGGGCTAAGCAGAGAGCGGATGGATAACATGGTTTTGTTCGTTGTATTCTGCTGCAATCGAGACACAACTTGCAAACTAAGTCAAACTGGGGGGAAAAAGCCCTTTCTTGTTGCTCAGCAGAACAAATGGAATATTTATAGTGGTTTTTGTGTGGCTAAAAGATCAGTAACTACTGAATTTGTATTCCTCATCTGTAAAACCATGAAGTTGAAACACTTTTTTGTTCCAGTCATATCACGCTTGTGTCTTGATCCAATGTCATGACCTGGTATGGAAATGTCAACACTAACACCCGTGATATTGCTGTTAGCATGCTCACAAACCAGTCGATTATGCTGCTTCTGTGGGCTCTGTGGCCAGCGTCAGCATGTGGAGACATGTGTTGCCCACCTTTCCAAGGAATACACAGAAAATGCCTCAAAACATTAGCAGACATCAAATCTCGAAAAAAAAAAAAAAAGGATCACAGGGTAGATTATCAGATTGAAATATGTGTCTCTTTGTATTTGTATGCGAAAAGAAAATTAAAAAGAAAAAGTTCAGTCACATTATTCATAAGTGCATATGCAGCTAAATAAGTTTCAGATCAATAAAGAATTACAAAAACCTGGACAAAAGAGATGATTTGGATCAGTCAGAAATCACGCACATTGTCTACAGCTGCTGATGGGACTAAACATCCTTTAACTGGTCGTTTGACGGTTTAAAGGCTTTGCGATTGCATACGAGGTCTGCACACACGCCTGCAAACAGAAGAAATGGAATGCTCGTCTGCTGTCATGGTCACAAAAAAATACAGATAAAAAAAAAATAAAAAAAATGTACAAACCAGAATAACATCTCAAACATGGCTAAATACCTTTTATTTCACATTCCTAAGCTTCACTTGTCTTGTGCATTGCACTGCATAAGGGTAAGAAGAAATTCTAACCGAGCGCGGAGCACTGGGTCCGCGCTGATACACTTATACATTCATGGTATGCATAAGGCTCCTCCTCGGGAATGATTTAACTGCCCACGGGGAAAGCAGAGAAATTAAGAGGGTGTTTCATAATGCAAGGCCATTATGATAAAGGACAAAGCATAATTAGCATTGTTTTCTCCCCCTCCTTTCCCCTACATTAAAGGAATACAAAACCCAGAATTACCCAAAGCTGTAAAAACAAACATACACCAGAAAGTCACCTTTGTAGTGCCTGCATATTAAAGCCACGCTGCTACGACTGATTATTATGGCATTATTGTCCTTATTACCAAGGTGACTGTCTGATTATTGGCATATCCATCCAGACACAGCTACACACACACACAGAGAGAGAGATCCGTACTGCAGCAGAACTGACACCCGTGGCCTCCATCAGCCTTCAGCCAGATCCTCAGCATCACTCAAAAGGCAGAAGCCCAGCATTTTATCATGTACAACATAGAATCTTCTTGCATGCATAAGCAGAGGGAGGGAGGGGGGCCGAAGACCCTGAGCAAACACTTCCAAAAGATGATTTAAGGAAAAAAAGACTTGAAAGATGTGTTGAACTAATTAATCACCCCGTTATCTGTCTCAACCTACTTCTCAAAAGATTAAACGAGAAACGGTGTGAAGGGAAAATAAACACTGGTTTATTTATTCCTGATCTTCCAAACTCCAGTGGGACAGATTGATTTACAACAGTTAGTGAAATCAAAGAGGCCCACACACACACACTTGGAATATAGAGATATTATATCACATAAGGCTGAAAATGTTTCCACATTTCATCTGAAGGGGGAAAAAATTGTTTATATTCTTAAGACTTCTTGAGGCTCTTACTCATTGATTACAACTGAAGAGCTGAAATGAATGAGCCTCTCCTATGGAAACTTTCAACTGAGAGTCATGAAAGACTCACTTCAGTACAGATGCATTGTGCTGCTCTGGATCCATTCCATCCGTACACGCCAAATTCAAACGATTGTTGTTTCGGCTTGCGTTTCTTCTCTTCTTTTTCTTCAAATGAGCCCTGTGTTTAAAAATACATCAAAATGACAGACTCTGAAACAGGTGCAGTCAGATCAAGTAGTGTTTTGAAGAGGGAGCGTGTGGGTGAAAGCAATATGCGACATGTAAGCATAGCAGGCGATCATAAGGTGCCGCTACTGAACGAGCTCCTCCGTGTGTGTGTGTGTGTGTGTGTGTGTGTGTGTGTGTGTGTGTGTGTGTGTGTGTGTGTGTGTGTGTGTGTGTGTGTGTGTGTGTGTGTGCACTACAGACAGACTCAGTGAAGCAGGGTTTAGTGTTCTGTTCACAGAATATTAATGCTACTCATCTTTAAACGCATGTGCATTGCAATTCAAAACATGTTTTCTTTTGTCCGGGTGTGCCAAATCAGGCCTGTGCTGTGTATCTGAATGACACTGCTACAACCAGAAACAACTGTAGTGGTTAAATGCAGACACATTTTTTTTTTTTTTTTCTTTTTTACAAAAGTATCAAGTGAACCCAGTAGATCAGAAACTACATTCTGTGAGGATCATGGCCGATGATGAAGAGCTGTGAGGGCGACTTAATGTGATACCAGTTTTTTTTCTCAATGAAAGACAAAAGGGGACCACAAGTGGAGTACAAAGTGTAAACTTGAGAAGGAACAAATAATCAGAATATGTGCTCAGCCTGGAAACAATGACAACATGGCAAATCGAGAGACTTGTTGTTAGCTTGGTTATTGTCCTACATATCAATAATCTAGTCAACGTTTAAGCAGCATTCATGTTATATTGAGGCTGTTGCCAATATGAAAAAGGGTAAGAGCTTGTTTTTACTATTCTATTTAAAAAATAGTCCAAACTAAAGACAACATTGATTTAAAGATAAAAGCTATAATGTAACATTTGTACATTTTTGTTTGACTTCTTATTCCAACTGGCACTTCCCGCATAAAAGAAACAATAAATTCACATTTTGGCTGTCTAGAAATGCTATTTGTTATTTGCTTGGCATTCCTTATGAAATCACAATTGAGGCCGGGCAAAACCTTGGCAGTTAGCTTGTGGCCGGCTGATATTATTTGGTCTCCATTAGGACTGCTAACAACATCAACAATAAGAAGCTACTTAGCAGTTGACTGATGGGTCAGAGGTAAAACAGGTGCCTGGTGAAGCCAAACAATGAACACAGGATTAAAAGGATAGGAAATAAAAGGATGAATACAGGACATCTTTCAAAAAAACAGACAAATATTCTTATTTCACGATGCAGAGGAAAAAAAAAAAATAAGACACGTGTGGTAACATATGTCAAGTAAAAAAGGCCCCAAACTAGCAATCCCATGTGCCTGAGGGATGCTTCGAGATGAACAACAACCTCAACTAAGATTAAACCCCTTTCCCTGTATAGCATAGTCCTATGATCCCAACCACACCAGGCATTTCCATTTCATACAATACAACATCCTTCAGTAAATTAGCGGAATATACAATCACCGCAGGGGCAAACGGGAGCTGGACTCTCGATTAGCTGTTTGTGTTTTCTGCAACAGGTTTCTGGATCTAAATTGCAGACATGGATGGAAAAAAATAGATATGCATTTAACCAATGGCAGAAAGCACTACATTTTCCGGCCCTGAGGTATTGTGGGGCGGGGTGCAGAAATTCCATGTAAAGAAAGAGGAAGGGGACAAAAATATCACTGGAAATTAATGGCACTTTATACACTTTGAGTTAGAATTGAAATCTCCTGTAATGATTTGGAGTTGCAGACTTGACCAGCCGGTGTTCAGAGTCTGTTCAGTGGTCATAAACATTCAGAATGGATAAAAGAAATGACACGCAGAGGAATTCATGTGTTTTTTGGCAGGCCAGCCACCCACGATTCCCTACAGCAGGAAGTGGGGACTAGCGCGTTAAAAACAGGCTGTTTGTAGGCGGAGATGTTCAACCCCTCGCTGAGTGGAAAGAGGCTGTGTGACAATGTAATGCTTGACCTAAAAAAAAAGGAGACTATAGGTCCCTTTTCCTTTGTTTATTTTTCTTGTTTCATCCATGGCATCCAATCTCCCAGTTGACAGGAGTCCTTGTGCAACTGCGCCCCATAAATACACTTGTCCAAAGGAAAAAAAAAAAAAAAAAAAATCAGAAGAAGCAGAAAGGAACCATGAAGTAGGCAGGACCTGTATTTTAGGGTTAAAATCCAGCTGAGTGGTAAACAAAGTGTTGACTGTTTGGTTTGTGTGGAATATTCTTCTCCCCATTCAAGTGTCACTGCTAAAAAGGGAAGTAAACTCTTTGTGTATACACGTATAAAAGTGTGAGTGCGTATGTACTGCTTAGCTCAACGGCAATGCAGTGTTGACGGGTCTCGGTTCTCCGTCCTCATCTGGACGGGACTTGTGTGCTGTGTTGACCTTGCGGAGCCTAAGGGGCGGAGCTCCCTCACTTCACCTCTCCTGTCACCAGTTGGCTTTGACAGCTTTGACATCACTCACCAGGTTTTGAGCAAGGCAGATACCAAAAATCTGGAGAGGAAAGCACAAGTAAACCAGAGTACAGCATGTTATAGTTATAGGGGTTAGCGTGATGTTACCCATTGGCACCACTAGATGGCAGTGATGATGCAAAAGCAGGCCCAAGACATATTGTTAGATTTAGGTTAACACCTTATTTCTAATGCACTAGGTTTCCTTGTGTAAATATTTGTAAGAAAAAACACCTACAAACAGGGACTCCTTACCTGTAAAAGTGCAATGCCAACAAAGATTCCAGCTACAATAATCAGGTTGTCCTGAAGCCACTTCTCAAACTGTCCCACGCAGCCCTTGGTATGGATATATTTCTGCTGGTCCAGCTCCTTTTTAACAACAAGAACATATTAGAAGTTAATTCAGATGAAGAGTGAATATTCAGTTTCTTAAAAAAAAACACATTCAAATGATCAGCTCTCAGACAGGAGATTGGCCTTTTGGATGATTTAAACAAACATCTGAACTCTGACCTATGACTAATGCTGAACAAAACAAACAACACGGATAGCATTTTGAGCAGTGACTCCTTCAGCGCCGAGGAGGGCATGATAGCTGAGTCACTCTTAGATTACAACGGGTCAGTGTCTGGACATCACGGAGAATATCAAGGCGGTGTATTTAGTTTCTCGGGGGAGCCTGTCGGGACTGAACAAACAGGCAGAAGCTGTTTCCAGATGGCTGTTTGTGTTGTCAGAGTCGCACCATGATATACATGGTCTATTCAGGGGCGGACATAGAAAAGGTGTAATTTAGAGCAGCAAAGACACTAAAATTGGGGAGTAAGAATGGGTGTGAACAGTACCCTATACAATGCTCTCTTTGTTACTCTACAAGACAATTCAACCAGGAAAAAAACCCTTTGTTCTCTTGCGAAACCTGAAAGCTTGCTTCCAACCAATGGAATCTAAAGGGAGCCCCTTGGCAGCCAATAAAAAAAAGCAGGAAACACAATGTTGTCCTGGCTGCGAACTTCCTCTGAAGCTATTTCAGCCCCCTGCCTTTTCTGTGCTGCTGTCATCCCCGTGCCTCCTGCTCTTCCTCTTCCCCGGCCTGCACTCCATAAACAAGCTGCACAGGAACTTACTGTACATCACTGATAGTTTCAGCAAAATGTCAATGGCCAGGGCATTAGCGGAAGAGCACACAGGGGAAATTAATTCATACCAACTCTGTGGCAGGTGGTTCACTGTATTGCAGTGCGCCTAGCAACAGCAATCTCTCTGACTGCAGTGCAGTGAGTTGTAACCACCACACCCACGCCCACACACGGAGGAAAAGGGAACGGACTGGCATAACCCAGTTGCCAATTACAGAGTGTAGTAAGGCTGCTCTCCAGGCTATAACTGGAGCCTAATTATCCCCGTTAGAAGAACAATCTGTTATTAAGGCAAGAAGCATGAAGAGGGGCCTGTGTGCGACTTAACCCTACACATCCTCTGTGATGGCCAACTGTTGCTAGGTACATGTTTTTTGTGTTTTTTTCTACGTCTTTGTTATGAAGAATGTGAAGTAAAGAGGCGATAAAAATCTAAATTTGATGAGTTTATTTTATTTAAACCATTAATCCTTTTTTTACTGGGGGTTTGAGACAAGCAATCAAGCCCAATAGAAATTAATCTGATTGCCACTCCACCCACCACAAATGCTTAGATCGTTTCAATCAAACAGGTTGTCGATCAACTTGCCCTCAGGAGTAATTTCCCTCAGCAGAAAGGCTGGCACTGCCTGCCAATCGTGCTCCACTACTGACACTGACTGTACTGTGAATGAGAATGGGTTCGGTTTAAAATGCTGGGATTTGATTAGACTTGAAATCATCTAGATTGTTTTGAAAAATAACATAAAATCCCAATATACATTTTCAGAGAACTAGACAAGAGCGAAGTAAACCAAATATAGAGTTATATATATACATATAGAGCGTGGTAGAGATATGTATAGATATACAAACCCCTTGAAGCCGAACATCATAACCACACTGCGTGTTGATGACATCCTCCTGTAAGAACAACACAAAAATGTAAAAAGCCTCTCCATATCACTCTGTGAACTGAATGACTCCAGAATAATGGCTACAAGAATTACTACATATTGAAGTCCTTAATTCTCTGACAAAGCCAAAATACTCTTTTCTACTCCATCTAGTCTATTTTCTACTTTTGAAGAGAAAAAGTAGAAATAAATACTGCAATTTCAAAACTAGTTAAGGGCTGCTTAACATATATTTTTGTTATGAATTAATCTGCAGATTATTTGTTTTGTCGGACCAACCAAGTCCAAAACTAAAAGACATCCAGGATACTATCATGCATGACAAAGAAAAGCATCAAATTCTCACATTTTGGAGGAGCTGAAACCAGCAAGTGGCATTTTTACTTAAACACTTATTCTATTATCACGTTAGCTGCATATGAATTTTCTTTTGATCGACTAAGCATCACAACTCCATACTAGATTCTGAATTAAAACCGTGATCATGTAATCATGCACCATTAATCATGCATCAATATGGTTGAATGACTCACTGCAGGGTCTTTGATGCAGCAGGAGAACGGGACTCCACAGCGCTCTCTACTGGGGTTCGGCTCAGTGCAGTTGAAGTAGATGTTCAGGTTCCAGTCGTCGGGCCCGTGAGCTCCACAGCATGACCACTGAGACAGCAGCAACAACAGGCAGAGATTAGGCAGCCAACTCCGGTTAACAGACAGATTTATTTGCTCTGATCTGGTCTTTAAACAGCTCTTTAGAGCCTGGCTCAGGTCAGCTTGGGTGGGTAGCCAGCTTACTGTGGTGGGTAGCGACTACAGATAGTGAGACACAGATGGCGAGGCAACAGAGGATCTAATCGCCTTTACAGTATGACAGAGGCCAGTGTTTACACTCGGGAGCCAATTATCTAAACTGTCTCATTCATATAATTGGATAATCATTTGAGGGAAATACAATCACATTAATCATGAGCTTTACTCCACAATCGCAGTGGCTCACTAGGTCTCCTCTCTGCCCAGAACTGACCTGATTTCAAGAACAGCTTTGAAACTCATATGAAAAACAACATTTCTAGAGATGGGAGTGACTTCTTCCAGGAAGGCACCATGAGGAAGTTGGATTTTCTACCGTTAGTGACACACACATTTCAGTCAGTAGGTGTTGACTCACATATTCCTGGGCAAAGTCAATAAGATTCTGCAAGTCGATGTCATCGCGGTAGGCCTTGACATTATTGTTGATGAAAAAGTTGAGCTGGTCTTTGATCCAGTCCTTAAAGACGAAGGCAAGGATCCCCGCCGTCAGCTCTAAGAAGAAGATCAAACCCAGGAACACAGAAAACTGCAAAGTACAAGAAACACACAAGCAGAAAACAAAAAATCAGTCACTTCAATCAGGGAATCTGGGAACAACAAAGAGAATCATGTTTTCTAAATGGATCAGAGCACCAATACAATTTCTTGCAAAAAATTTTTTAAAGGACAACAGCTCTGATGTAATGTCCCTATGCAGGTCTGGTTGTAGGGCCGGTACTGATTTGCTGAGTGAGAGTGCTGCAACAAAAACCGCAGTCCCAGAGGTGCCGTTATATCATCCCCTTTACAGTAAATGTAGGAGGAGACGGGCCTAATGATAAATGCACAAAAGCCACATTAGCTCCTCGCTCTGACGCCTGACTTACTGCTGCTAATGGACATTGGCTGGAGTTAATAGCTACTCAGAATCGCAGCCAGCAACAAGGCATGTTTGTCTCCGTCAGTCACATGTAGTTATCAATAAAACTTGACACAAAAAAAGCCTCCCAAAATGGTATTGCCGTGACTTTGGTCGTTAGAATAATCCCAATATTTCTTACAGATCAAAAGCGTTGACGCAGAATAAATGTTTTGGTGGCTTATGAAGCTCGAATCACTGTTTCTGATCATTACTTTCTGATGAACCGGGACTTGGTTTAGTGATGAAATAACACATATTTGTGCCATGCAACCACCCAGAGCATTTGGCTCGGATGAGTCACCTGCTGCAGTGACAGCCTCGGCTCTGGTGTGAACTGCAGAATTAAGGGGGCGTGAAGTGGTTGAAATGGTGTCTGTGCTCAGAAAGTCAGGGGCTAGCTTACAAATTTAAGCAGGGAGGTGTTCTCTCTGAGCGCTCCGATACAGCCAGCAAAGCCAAGGATGAACATGACCCCTCCCACGACGATGAAGAGCCACACGGGGTCAAAGCCCCCAAGGTCTGTGATGGCTGACAGATTGGACAGCACACCCTGAGGGAAAGGAAAAAAGTCGAAGGAGAGGGGTTAAAATTCTGACTATAATATTCACCCAAAAAAACCTTCCTATCTCTATTACAAGGTCCCAGGAAAAAATTTGCTCTCGACAAAAACACACAGTTAAACCTGAAAAGAGATTGTGATATCAAAGACAAATAGGGAGAAATTAACCAAGAGGCCAGCTGGGGTTGTCTGGTTCAGAGATGCAGAAGCACAGCAGAAACATCTTTTGAAAGGCAATACTGTTATTTGATTAGAATGTAATGCAAGTGTTTTGCTTCGTCAATAAAATAAAACATCCCCAGAGGGTTGCACATAATTGTATTTCGTATGAATTTAACCAAAAAAAAATATGTTTTTGGCAGGTCTCTGTCCAACCTACGAAACAAGTAAGTTTGTTTTATCAGAAGAGACATAGTTCAGAGCCTTCAGCAAACATTCACAAGCGGACGTCTGTCCTTCCTCTCTGCATATCCTGCCCTCACAGCGCCGAGGCCACAGTGTCTCCAACATGTTTTCCTGTCAGTCTCTGCTCGGCATCAACGCCTCGCAATGACACATTACTCAAACAGAAATCACACCTAGACGCCAAAGAGGGGGCCCACCGGAAAATGAGTCAGTGTCACAGGGTAGCACACTAGAGAGAGGAGCAGTTTGGGAGTGAAAACGCTTGTTCATACACACATATATATACATATATATACACATATATATATATATACACATATATATATATATATATATATATATATACACATATAT